>BSBK01000097.1:0-592500 GCA_027943335.1 Chamaecyparis obtusa
CAAAAAATGGACATACTACACACAAAAAGAAATTAGAGTTGAAAAACATAACATAATCAGAATTCAAAATAAATTATATGCTTAGATAGCTAAACAAAGAGATCTACAATATCACATTGTCTTTATTTTTACATTCTTGAGCCACGAGGTAGAACCTGACGAGTGCGCACACAAAAAAGAAAGATGTCATTTTTTTTTTTTTATGTCTACTGGAAAACATGTCTCAAGCCTATTTGAATCGTCCAAGCCTTTGGGTTGGATCTCCAAGGTAAATTCAAGGCCTTAGGATTGTAAATTCCAATGCCTTACAAAGCACATGTGCCCTAAGAGAGTGTGCGGCCCTATAGGGCGAGCGCACTAACTAAAATCTATGACATCCATAGGGGCATGCGCCCTATGTAAGAGGTCATAGATTTCAATAGGTGTGCTCGCCCTATTTAAGTCGTAGATATAAATACTCTTTCCATACTCTCTCTCTCTCTCTCTCTATCTCTCTCTAATTGCTGGGGCATTCTAGGGGTACTCCTTGAATCTTCATGGAGGGTGGTGGTATTTTGGCCAATGTTACTCGGTTGTAGCCTTGACCGATGGTCTCGGTCATTGAAGGAAGCTCAGTCACTAAAGGAACTTGGTAATCTCTGGTGCTCAGTGAAAGTGTTACTCGGTGATGCCTGCGGTGCTCGGTGATGCTTGGCATGCTCATTTATTTTACTGTTACTCGGTAGTTTTGGTTTACCGACTGGAGTTCTTGTGTGATTTGTTGGGCCGACATGGTGCATTTATTATTTGTATCTTTTGTTGGATTCTCCTAAGTGGGATCTGGAGGCCGACATGTTTGTATTAAATGGTTTGTAAGGTGATTTATGAGGTCGACTTGTATTGCATTTAATATTTGTTAGGGGGAGTTAAGGGTTTCATCCAGCCAACTTGTGGTTGAGGATTAGTATTTAAGGGGTGTTTGGGGTAGTTGTTTAGGGATGACCAGGAAGAATGATGAGAGTAGAATGACATCAGATCTAGGAAGCTGGAGTTGGTGAAGTTGTGGAAAAGATCTTGCATGATCTAGCAGATCAGAATAGTTTTCTGATAGTTTTTGTCATAGTAGAGCTAGGATTTTCACACTTGGAGACAAGGAGATTTCTTGGAGGCTTGCGAGCTCAAGTTTATATATGCCTTAGGGTTTCTATCAGTTGTTGATTTGTTTCAAAACTGGACTAGCTAGTGTTGTATTGTATCTTTTGATCTTGCAAAATTATTTCTGATTGTAATTGGCCCTAACCTAGAAGGCCTTACAGCCGAGCATGTTAATGAAAATCAGAGTTTAAACAATTGTTGTGTTTGTTGTTGTTGTTGATTATTCCGCTGTGTTGAATGTTGGCTACAAGGTTTGGATTGTCCTTAATTGGATCCACCATACTTGACTACATTAGGTTGGTATCATAGTAGAGTAGATCTTGTGGAGTGAAATTTTTTTCCTATTGGAGTGAAGGTTGATCTTGCGAGGGTTGATCCTATGAAATTAATCTTGTTGGCAAAGAGATCGTATGATCTTGATTGCAGATCTGTGACACTGACTTGTGGAATCTTGCCCTAGTTGTTCATGCAAGGTAGCAGATTGATCTGACTTACATACATCTTGGAGATTGTCACAAGATGATCGGTGTAGGGTTTGCTACAGAGGGTTTTCTTTTATCTTTAAGGATGCCTCCAAGAAGATTGTACCCTAGAGTAATTGTAGATCTTTGTGATACTATGGAATCTAGGATTACAAAGGTGAAATCTGATTTCAGATCTAAGATGGAACTGGTGAAGAATGACATGGTCATTGAGATCATGAGAGTTTGTTGGTGTACCTCAGAATGTCGATACTGAGGATGGGTTATAAGAAGTTGCTGATGAATTTGAAGCTGCTGGATCTAGTGGTCATGATCGCAGAGACAGATCTGGTAAAGACAGAACTGCTCGGTTAAGTATTAGTTACCAAATGGAAGTCTCTAATTTATCTAGAACTTTGAAACTTGAGAACTTGATTGATTGGATCGGTGAACTTGAAGATTTCTTTGAGCTAGAAGAAATTGAAGATCCTCTGTAGAGTGAGGTTGTGCACAAACAAAGTTGAAAGGACATGATGCTCTTTGGTGGAAAGATACTAAAAAAGAGATAAACAAGATGAAGGTGAATTGAAGATCAATCGGTGGAGGTTGATGGTGACTAAGTTGAAAGCTAAGTTCATACTAGTTGACGTATGAGCTTGACTTGTTTAAGAAGTTGCTAAGTTCTCTCTCTCTCGTCTCTCTCCTCCCTCTATCACTCTCTCTCACCCTGACCTGCTCACTCTCACCTTCCTCCCGCTCTCTCTCTCTCACTCCTCTCCTCTCTCTCTCTCCTCTCTCTCGCTCTCTCTCTCTCTCTCTCTCTCCTCTCTCTCTCTCTCTCCCTCTCTCTCTCTCTCTCTCTCTCTCCTCTCTCTCTCTCTCTCTCTCTCCTTCTCTCTCTCCTCTCTCCTCTCCTCTCTCTCTCTCTCTCTCCTCTCTCTCTCTCTCTCTCTCTCTCTCTCTCTCTCTCTCTCTCTCCTCTCTCTCCTCTCTCTCTCCTCTCTCTCTCTCTCTCTCTCTCCTCCTACTCTCTCCCTTTCCCCTTCTCTCTCTCTCTCTCTCTCTCTCTCCTCTCTCTCTCTCTCTCTCTCTCTCTCTCTCTCTCTCTCTCTCTCTCTCTCTCTCTCTCTCCTTATTACCTTCTTTCACCCCTCTCTCTCTCTCTCTCTCCTCTCTCTCTCTCTCTCTCTCTCTCTCTCTCTCTCTCTCTCTCTCTCTTTTCTCCCTTTTTCTTATTTTACATAGGGTGCACGCCCTATTTAAGAGTATGTATAACACTTTTTTAGTTTTTGTATAGGGCGCATGCGCTATGCAAAACTAAAACAAATGGTCTTCTTTGCCAAGGATCTCATGAAAGAGGCCCACATTTTCTGTTCTGATGTCTAAGTTCTACGTGTTATCCGACAAGTATTTGCTTTTCATGGTGTTGATAGTGACAAAGAAGAATATTCTATCAATTTGCACCATCTTTTTATTTAAAAATCAACATCGAATTGTGAAAGTCAATTATTATCACCGAAATTTATTGATGAGGTAAGTATTTATTTTTTTACATGTCAAATGTGATAAAGAGTGTTTTGGTTTATAATTGGTATGATATAGACTTGTTCAATACATAATTTGATATAATTGTAATAAATTTATATTATAATTTTTCATATTGTAAGAGGTTTATATTATAATTTGACTTACTGTTTACATTTATATTATATTTTTTAAAATTGTAATCAATTCATATGTAGAAATCATCATCATGCCAAGAAAATGAACAAAGAATTTAACACCGGAAGAGCATGAAAGAGTCAAAGAGAAGAAAAGGGAAATAATGAGACAACTTCATGAACAAAAAAATTAGATACCATATAAGAAGATTTTTCTTTGGATGACGAACATGAAACATCAATACAAATTATAGAGAGAATTGAAATTGGAAACAAAAAGACAACGAATGAGAAACTTGCATGCAACAAGACAATTGAATTATGAAGATGTGGGGACATCATCTATGAGCTCCCAAGTTCAAGAGACATCATCATCCAATGTTGGAGACACACCAATGTATCATGTTGAAGGCACACCATTGTCTACTTCCGAAGGTGGAGGCACACAAATGTATCATTTTGAAGGCACACCATTGTCTACTTCTGAAGGTGTGGGCACACCATTGTCTACATCCCAAAGTGGAGGTACACAATTGTATCATGTTGAAGGCACACCATTATCTACATCCCAAGGTGTAGGCACAACATTGTCTCATGTTGAAGGCACACCATTATCTACATCCCCAAGGTGTAGGAACAACATCGTCTCATGTTGAAGGCACTCAAGATGGTACATAACTCACACATCATGTTTTTGATGCTCTTAGAATTATTTATAGAAAGCCAAAATATTTGATTGATATTGATACTAACATTTTGCAAGTAATGCCCGACAAGATTCCCAAGCGTACTTGTCAAAGAAATGCTAATCATATTTGGAGTCATTTTTTGAGAATTTAAACATGACAGGGAGATGTCAACTATTTGTTGAAATGATGAGAAATCTGGAAATTTAGGCCCATCATGAAGATTCTTGGGCTAAGAAACGATGGATGAGTCAAGTAAAAAATCTATTGTAAAGAATCTAATGACTGCATATGAGAGTGTGGGTTCTACATCATGCATGAAAGATAGTAATGTCACACGATGTGTACTTACATCAATGATAGTAAGCACTCAAATGAAGAAATCTTGACTCATTAGAAAGACAAGAAAAAATTGAAAATAAGTAGAAATTCTCTAATGAGAGCCCTGGGAAGGCGTCAAAGAGTGGAAGATCCAAATAGCAATGAGTTTATGGGCATTTTACGGTAGACTACCATGAAAAGATAAAGCAATTGTTGAAGCTTTGAAATCCTTGATTGAAGATTTTGGAATAATAATACATGGGTATCTCCTAATGAAAGAGATGTTGTAAGAAGGAGGATTGGTAGTCTAATTCATGAGAGTTTATAGCCAAAATAGTGAGGGTTTATTGAATGGGAGTGTAGATGGGTGAGTATGGGAAAACTAAGTTGAAAATTGGTTGTCTTTTATCCTTTATCAAGACTATTTGGGGTTGTGGAGTCCTAGACATGAGTGGTTCTAGGAGTTTCTTTGTTAGCTGAGGCTAATTAGGCCTAGTTGAAGGATTAGGGGTGAAGGAAGTCTTCACCAGTCAAAGAGTTAAAGTATGAGATTGATATCAGTTTAGTAACTCTAAAAAGGGTAATAGAAAATGTAAAAACATTGCTAGGTTGTTTGAGGATTTTGAGAGTGAATTTGTTGATTTCAGTGTTGGAAGGACTACTAGGCAGGCCTAGAAGGGCTATAGAAGAGGAAGGGTGAAAGAGGAGTTGATTGGATTGAATGGGAAGTTGTAACATGGAAATTATAGCATGTTGAGATTATCTAAGGTGTTAGGATCAGTGTGTGAAGTCTGGTTTGAGTTTTGGTGTGGTCGAGGCACTAGGTGCACTAGGTGGCCTAGGATATAGTTGATGCTAGAAGGCATTGGAACAAGGAAACAAGGAAGTGAATTTGAGTATTATGGTTGTGGGAGTGACTTAAAAAGTTAAAGAACTCAAACTAGATCCTTGAGTGAGGTTAATTCCTTGAGTGGATTCCAAGTTGTTTGTAGAATCCTCGAGTTGAGTTAGTCTCCTTAGGGTGACAGTAAAAATATACATCGATAAACATACAAGCATAACTATAAGGCATGGGAAATTTACAAAGCATAAGACATCCACAGAAACATAAATCAGTATACATCAATACACCAAACACATGAATTGCATACATAAACATAAAAAAAAATATTTGTAGGGCATGAAGCCAAATATATATGTCCAATAATGTCATACATTGAATATATTCAATACAATTAAAATGGCTTCCCTCAAAGCCAAATGGATGTACAACGTATCACTTATACAATATACAAAAAATATGTCCACTAATGCCATATAGCATACAATCCATATCCCTAATCTAGTCCTTTCCCGCCAGGAAAAGAAAATAAATTTTGAGTTGTCTTCGATCGTCACATCAATGGAGATGAAGTGGGTGTTGTATTCTTCCGAGTGTGCTCACTCGCCCTCCTATCTATACTCTTCTGTAGCTCGAGCTGATAAAAAAAAAATTAAGCATTAATAACTAATATACATAAAAATTAAATTATACAATGACATAAAATTGAATATTTGCTTAACGCTAGCAAATAGTCACTATGTTCATCTACCAAAGGCGCATGCTGGGTGATCTGGAGTAATAAGTCCCTACAATAATGATCAAAATAATAATTAAAATACATACATGAATATCATTATAAAATTCAATACAAAACTATTAAAATAATAATTAAAATTAAGTGATCTCTTTCATACCTCAGTCAGTGCTTCAGAACTAGCTACTATTGTAGCTACTCCACGATCCAAAGTATCACAGAAAGAAGGAGTCTCTGATATGAATAACTGAAAATGAAACAAAAAAAAGTATTATGCAGTTATCAAGATTACATATATATTTTTTACAACCCTACTAATGAGTAAATGATACCTCCGTGAAGGTTCCACCCGCGTCCTCTAGTTTGCGGTGTCAATGTCGAAGCTCCAACATTCAACTAGTGCACATGTACATGGAAAATTATAAGATAACCATTCATATAAGAACATACTATTGACATGTTAATTATAATGCATTATTACATATATACCTGTGGACTCAATGGTGATGTCACAAAGCCAGGAGAAAGAATGTGATCATCATGCCTCTGGATTTTGATCATAATTTGTCTAGTAATTTAGTTATTCATTCATTAATTAATTAAATATAATCAAGTAAATCAAATTAACATGCAAATAAAGATACCTCAAGGAAAGTGGCATGATGCCCTTCATTGTCTTTTGTGAATGTCGATGGTCCACCAGTGAACGTCTAATGCACATGCACAATAAGTTATGATACAATTATTCATATAATTACATAATAATCAAATATATTAATTAAAAAAATTTATTTGATACATACTTGTGGAATTGACGATGATGTGTAGAAGGGGACATGAGGATCATTGGCCACTCGCCAAGTTTGCCATCGCCACTAACCACTCTTGCCCTGAATGTTCATCATAATCAATAGATACTAAATTAATTAGTTATTCTTTTATAAATGAAATATGATCAAAGCAATTTAATGAACTTGGAAATATTTACTTGTGTGTCAATGCCAAATGTCATATTTAGAAAACTATCAGTCATCATTCCAAGATCATCTTCCTCTCTCTCGCTAGTACCAAATGTGCACAAGGATCCGTATGACCAACAAATATGCCCCCTTGAGGATTGACCATGGTCACCCTCAACTAAAGGAGTGTCACATTGAATGAGAGTCTGTGTTAGAGCACTAATCGTGCCTAGTATGTCCACCTCTACATGTTCCTTCACAACGGAAGGCATAGTAACATGATCACCTATGGCTTGCCAATAGGAACCCTAGGTGCATTAGGGTCATGATGTGCCCCCGCTCAATCAAATGATGACCCCCTCCTCTACCCTGAGAATCTAGATAGTCAAAATAATTTGGCACCTCCTTGAGTACAAACTCGCAGTAGAGTTTCCTCGAGAAATATATTGGAACCTCATGATGTTACAAGGAGGCGAATCAAAGACCATCCACCATCTCTCCCAAAAATTGTTTTTAATGTCTTCATTTAAGCACCAATGAATTGGGAACCTCCTTGTTGTAGTTCTAAGAGTATCTGTGTCCCCTGTTTTTTTAAATAGCTTGCGAATGTCATCTTTTTTTATTTTTTTCTTTTTTATGTCCGCATAAGATAATTTATTTGCATAATATGTTTTTGTTCTTCTCTTTTTATCCCACCATAAATTAATTTGCCCACTAACCGAGCTTACGTGGGTCAAGATTGCTTCCAATGATTTTGCAAGTCTTTCCCTTCCAGGATTTGTACCACTAGAATTTTTTAACCTTGTGATTAAAGATTCTAATTCTTTTTGCCCTCTTTCAATTTGGTTCATCAAATTTTCTTGTGTTTCAGGAGGAGGTTTCTCAATTGGTGGAGGCAATTGAGGTTCATTTTCTTCATTTGTTTCTTCATGAGGAGACGGAGGGTCTAGTTGAGGGAGACTATTTCTTCCTAGCAATTAAAAAAACTAGATTTTAAAATCTTCATTTCACACAAATTTCAACAAAAACAAATTTCAAACAAAAAATTTGCTACAAAACTAAAATTTTAAAACAAATAAGAGGCATGGGCTATAAAAAGACTTACCTCTTCTTCTGGATCGAACTTAACGACATTGTGGATCCATTTGATGGACGAATCAATGAAAAAATTAGATTCCAAGCCTAAGCAAGACTGTGTGCGCGCTTGGAAAGCCCTTCTTAGCTGCAAACGCAGGTTTGAGGAAAGAAAAATAAGCTTTCCAACCCGTAACAAGCTATAAATACACTTTTTTCAAAGCGTGTGCGCGCTATAGGGCGCATGCTCTTTGAAAAACACTAAAAAGTGTTTTTCAAACTGTGTGCACCCTATAGGGCACACGCGGTAGGCTTTGCATTGTCCAAGCCTTAGGCTTGGGCAACCCAAGCCATAGGGCGTGCCCCCTATAGGGTGCATGCCTTTTAGTGCATACGCACTATGGCTTGATGGGGGACCAAAAGTCAAAGTGGCACCTTTTTGGTCCCCCATCTTTGTGCATATA
Organism: Chamaecyparis obtusa; assembly: GCA_027943335.1. NCBI lineage: Eukaryota > Viridiplantae > Streptophyta > Pinopsida > Cupressales > Cupressaceae > Chamaecyparis > Chamaecyparis obtusa. The sequence goes on from BSBK01000097.1 coordinate 8,338, forward strand.
CCCATTTGTGTTATTAGAATCAACAAGAAATAGTTGAAAAAGCTTGGAGAAATTACCCTACTCAAGTTTATTTTTGTGCACTCTAAAAGAAAATATTTATAAATTGAGTAAATATTATTTTAGAACATGTGAATGATATTGATACATATCCATCCATATATTAATTAGATGTGAATGTAAAATTGTTATCTTATTTTTATGTTCAAACGTTCAATAGAAAATGTACATGTAAGCTGGAAAATTTAGTTGAGCTATTAGAACAATATTTTTGTTGTATATAGGTTGGGAAGTATGCATTGAAGAGGGTGGGTGTTTATAGGTGTTAAGTTAAAAATATATTTTTTTCACAATAATTTATTTTATTTGTTGGTTTGCATCAGATTGTCTATTACCTTATTATAGAGGCCTTATATTTTATGTTTCTTAAAGAAGAAACCACTAAATATTAGTAATAATAGAACTAAGAATGCCACATTAATAGTTGATATTATTGAAGATGAAATCTTAAATCTTTTTGCTAATCATATAACTTAGACGAATGATTTCTATCCACTTAGTGATGTATTTGGTTTCAATTATAATGTGCGTGTGGTTATCAAAGGAGGATGATTTCATCTTATCATTGAAGTCGAGTTCTCATCTAGAACATATTCATGAAGTAATTAAGGGTTGTTAAGGCTATGAAAGTGCATGAATTTGATCCTCATGCTTCCAAGGGGATAAGAACATAATCTTCACAATGAAGTCATAGTATTTACTAGAAATGTCATTTGTAAATGTCTTAAAATTTTGCACTAGATTTTTTCAAGTATTAGATTGTAATATTTGTTAATTATTAAGGGGGTAGGGATACATATATATTTATCGAAGTTTGATAAATATGTATCGAAGGGAGTGGGTAGTTTATAAGTGTTGTTTTAAATATTCTATGAGTATTTTTACAATAATGTTCTAGTTTTTTACTTGTATCTATTTGTCTATTGCCTTGAGGATCTAGTTAGGAGTGGATCATTTGTGTTGGATATGAAATTTACTATATAGGTCTTGTACTTCATAGTTCTTATAAGAGAAAGAATAATTGGTAATAATAGAACTAAGGAGACCATACTAGTAGATAATATAATTGAGGATGAAATGTTAACTCTTCTAGCCAATCACATAATTGACATGATTGGATTCTATCTACTTATTAAATTATTTAGTTCTAATCATAATATGTTTATGGCTATTGAAAAAAGAGGTCATTATCTTCTCATTTATGTCAAGTCCCTATTTGGAGAAAGTGACAACTTTCCCTTTTATTACTTTCTAGTCAACATATTCAATTTCTATTTTTTAAAGGAGGATCACTAATTTTTCAATGGAACTTAAATGTCAGGAGAGAAACTATTTTAGAGGACCTATCCCTACAATGGCCTTAGTGATATGCAAGATCATATCATGTCTAATATTTTATGAGTAAAATATCATAGCTTGGAAAACCCTTTTGATGGGTTTGTTTTATCATGCATGGCCACCAAAGTTTGGCTAATATAGTAAATAGGACATTCTTTACCCTGTCATCATTCATTGTGAAAATTCTCCCCAAGGTATGTTTAATGGTAGAGACATACAGGAGTAGTGGTTAATTAGCTCTAGATGGGATAAGAACAATAGATTGGCCATATACAATTAAAAATTTGTGTATATCATTTATATGAATCATCCCATTAAATGAAGGTTATATGTTTCTTGAGAAATTAGGTGAATGGTTACAAGCTAAGTAATGAACCATTCAATATACTATGATTTTTCCTAGAGGCTATAGAGTTATGTGAGGTGCCATGATAAAGGCATGTCTAGTGTAGATTTCACCTTGTCAAGATTGACATCAATCCCTTCTCAATAAAAGAGAAGGCAAATAAGAAACAATTTTTTTCTAAATAGAGACTTTTTCGGTACTTGTCAAGGTGTTCCCATAGGGGATTTAGAATAGAAACATTTTTTTTCATTTTGATTCTTGAAAACTTGTTTCTTTATAGTTAACTATTAAGGGTCAAGATCTTTAGTTCAGATTGTAATTATTCTTTCTATTAATAAATGTGATCCATAAACCTAATACTTTAAAGGACAACAATGACCAATAGATTACTTTGGTTAGCCTTGGCACATTGGATAACTAGTAGACAATCCTATTATGGTCTAAGTATACTACAACCAATAATGATTATTGGAAATATAATCCTTTAGGTGAGATTTTGGACCCCTATTTAAATTTGAAGTGTTACATTAGTTTATGTATTTTTAATTTGATGCATAGATTTATACCCTAGATAGATTATCTCTTGTATAAGATTAAATTGGGAAACAAGGGTCCCAAACCTTTTACAATGGAAACCTATAAAAAAAGGAAAAAAAAACCTCCCTTGTGGGATTAAACCACAACTACAAACAAAAGAACTTGAGGATCTAGTATAAAAATTCCTAAAGCCAACTTTATTAAATCTCACATATTTCATCCTTAATGGACTATGTAACTTTGATGTAACATGTGTAACAAATTTTATAATTATATCTTCAATTTTTTTTGTAGAACTGTGTTTTATGTTTTATGTCTAGGGTATGCTATATTATGCATGGCATTTATGAATATTTGTTCCATTTGAGCCTTATAAGTCCAAGAATATTAAAATTTTACCCTAACGTTATATTTTTCTACACTAGTTATTAATCTATAATACTTATTAGATTTGAAGGTTCTATTTGAATCAATAAATTTGCTCCATACTTGTGCATGGTTTATTTATGTGCAAGTATGGATGCTTATTTTATTTTCAAATACCTCTTTTCATGGATGTCACCTCAAACTTATTATATGGAGATTTTTTCTATTTCCTAGTGATGGTGGTGGTGCAAAATGTGCCATTTTTTTAATTGATTAAGTTGTTAGTGATTATTTTTGTTTTTTTAATCTTTGATCTCATGTGGTTTTAAGTTTGTTTTTAGTCTATATAATTTTTATTTAGCATCACCATTACTATGGATCTCTATAAAACTCAAATGTGATAATTTGAGGCTCATGATTGATGGCCTATCATCTATTAAAGGCTTTAATGTTAGTGACCTTATTTCATATGCATTAGTATTCACATGCCATTTACACACTAGTTAACTTTTGAGATCTCTTGCTCTAGCTAGTTCTAAAGTGAATTAGTGGACACATGATTTTCTTATATCATTTATTGTATATTTTTGTTTTGAATTTCTTAAGGTGGTGCTATGTGATGCATGTTGGTTCACAAAATGGATTTGATGCTTTGAAAGCCACCAATATACCTACAGATAAATTTTCAAGATTGGTTAATTCCAAATATAGGTAAATCTAAGGCAAATGGACCAACTATAGGGACAAGACTAGCCTTTTCATTTTTGGTTCTACAAGACCAAGGTGGGTTCACCTAATCAAGCTCAACATACAACATTCTACAATTCTCTCTGGACTTTAATAGCAGAAAATGATAAGAAAATACTAAATGATGACCAATCATTCATTGATTCTCAGTTATCATAAAGAGAATAAAACCTTATGACCACAATATTTAAAGAATTTTGAATGGTTATTTAAAATTTGTAGAATATAACCAAACATATATCAATATAGAAAATACTTGTTCCTGACCAGTGTCTTATCCATTGGGAAATGTTTCTAATACAAAAGCATAATACAAAAACCAACTGATGTCAATGGTTCATCACCTGCAATAATACCACCTTATGACAGTATTTATCTATTCAACCCAGACCCATACTTCTTATGAAAATCCTTGTGCAAACTAGATGAATTTATGTTCTATCCAAAGCAGTTTAATTTGATCCCAGATAAAAAAATAAGGAACAACAACATACACACAAATAAACTCTATGCAATGAATCAGAAAATTCATATCTCAAGAAATTAACACATAGGAGAGACTTGAATCTAAAATATTTGTTTATATATGTTGAATCATGTTCTTGTATACACTTTGCTTCAAAATATGAACCACTACAATAATAGCCAAAGACCTAAAACTTTCTATTTCTATATTGACATAGTCTAATATAGTCTATTATATCCTTGACTGAAAACTTATAAAATTTTCTATCTTAGTTTTCCAACCCTTCTAAATGATTTTGGGAATCCTTTTATAGATCAAGGGTTGCAACAACCTTCAAATTCGGGGAAAGTAAGTTGTTAACCACCAAAACTACTTGTGAAAACATAGAGTTATTACAGAAGGGATGACCGAAAAGCCCAAAGATATCATAATCAAATCTGATTTACATTGTAGGTGTAACCATAGCAAGCGAACCGCAAGGATAAGATTTGCTTCATTAAATAACCTCTTGTCCTCAACTTCCCAATCAATATCAGAACTGTCTCACCTATCTCCATGTGGCAAGAGCTTGAATTTCTCTAATGATTTTCCCATACCATAATATCCTTCTTCCTTGGAAGAACATCCCTTTCAATATTAGATTTTAGCGGTGATCAAAGAAAACAAATCTGATTTGATTGACCGATATAATACTCATTCATCAATTCTCCATCTGTAATTATGTCCTTTCCATCTCTACAAAATAAATCAGATTAGATCAAAAATCCAATCTACTTGGCTCGTCGACTCCATTAACTTGTCATCATTTTTAACCAGGAAAATCTACTTGGCTCGTCGACTCCATTAACTTGTCATCATTTTTAACCAGGAAGCATCATATGTTATCATGTGATTGGTTTGACTTTCCTCCTTTCTTTTCAATTCATAGTATGATCATCGCTAAGTCGCCATGTCATCAAACACTCCTCTGCGAGCCAACAACCCATAAGAAATATAACCTTTCACTAAATCGTCTCAACTTTACTAACCATTTTTGAGTTGGTGATGTCTTCTTTCTAACCATTGCTCGCCCACTCGCCAGCATTTTTCATTAACTGCCACTAATCGCTACGACCTTGTGACTAACATCAAACCTTTTTCTTTAATCACAACATGACACTTCCTTGTTTCTCTTTATCAATCTAGACATGCATCAAGTGCAATGCCTTGATCAGTATCCATCTTGCAAATTTTGATCATGGGAATACACCTATCGTCTGATCAAAACCAATCTCTCCACATTTCACTACCTTTTCAAACTGTGCGATGTGATGTCATCTTGGACACATGTCACCAAGGCGTGATGCCTTGATCAATAATCAATGAGAAACTTTTGATCATGGGATTACGCCTACCGTCTAATCAAACTTGATCTGACTTCCCTTCATCTCCTTCTATATCAGTCCCACGATCTCAGGGCGGACACTTGTCACTTAGGCGTAATCCTGTGAAGACTAAAAGGTATGTAGCTTTGGTTAGCGACATCATGTACGTTGTTGGATCAAACTTGATCTACTCAATATCTATCTTCTCCTTTAGCCTTAGCTAGGTTCCACCATCAGCTACATGTCACTCAAGCATGATTCCTTGAAGGGTAAACTCTTCACATCTTTTGATCACAGGATCGTGCCCACCGTTAGATCTAAATGGATCTGACTTTCTTTTAAAACATCATAGAGACTTTAGACTTAGGAAAAGTAATTCACGAGTCTCGCTAGGCTTTACGACTCAATAAACTTGGCCCCCTTCAATGACACTTAAGACACATGTTTAAAAATAGACTTAAGTGACTCCCAAAAAGTAACGAAGAAATATAAAAACCAAGGGATACGTAGGTTTTAAAACAAGGAAAATAATTAGGGCTTGGACCAAATAACACCTAGGGTTTATATGAACAGGATTTGGACACAACTTAATACAGAGGGCCAGAAAAATATTTGTAGTCCTAACAATGCCTAGATGTTGCATGGAATTATAAATCTTCATCTTTATCATTAGTATTAATACACATGGGCTTCACTTAGTGAACTTGAATCATAGCACGTGTGTTCGTGAAACACCAAAGAATCCCCCTATTTTCAAAAAATATTGCTGGGCAAACTCCTTTTTTGTCACCCCCCCCCCCCCCCAATACCCACCCTGTAGACACCTAAAAATGATCATCGCCCCTACGTCCCCTTTTTAGTCATCGTTTGCATTCTTCATCATGTTTATCCATTTTTGTTCATTTTTTGTCATTCTAGGTCATTATGGTTTATTTTGAGTTATTGTGATTTATCTGTCTTTTTATCACTTTATCTTGTTCATGTGTCATATTTTTGGTCACCTTGGCATGTTTAATTAAATAATTTTAAAATTATTTAATTATGTCCTAATATTGTCTCTAGGGAATTAATTAATGCCCCTATGTCCCCAAGTAGGAATAAATAATTTTTTGTATTTATCCCTTTTTGGTCTTTTATTTTGCATTTGAGTATTTTATTATTCAAATTCATTTTTTATTTTCTCATTTTATTTCACATTTAAATCTGATTTTATTTTATGCGGCTTTTGGGCTTTTGGAGGGAAAGTTGATAATTTGGTTTATTATCTAATTTTATTAAATTGTCTTTTGGCTCTTATTTTCCCTCTGACTGTTCATTTTGTGTTTGTTCATTTTCAATTCATTTTTCTATTTAACGAGTCTTCTTCTTCATTTTGAGGCTAACCATGATTTGACTATCCTCATTTTTCTATTACATTTTTATTCTTTCTTATTCTTTGTCTTGCCTTGTGTAACTCCAACTTGATCCCAGCCTCTGTCTGCGTGGTCTTTTTCCCAGCCTCCAGTCAACTACAACAAGTTTTTGCGTGAGCTGTCACCTGCCCTTTTGTCTGTCACCTTTGTGTAACTCCTGTCTTCTTTGGTTGTATTTTCTTTGTATCGTTATTTGCAATCTTTAACTCTGCCTTTGGTAACGTTTTTACCTGACATCTCTTTTTCTCTATCATTCTTAATTTAGTATCATTTTTTTTTACTAAGTTTAGGTTTTGTTTGCATTTTAATTTGATTGGTTGTTCAGATAGTTTGTCTAATTTATATACATTTAAATAAATTACTTTAATATTATTGTTTTGTTTTAGTTTAATCGAAGTCTTTAAAATAGTTTAATTTCATTGTTTCTATATAAATAGTTTAAATTATTTTTTAAAAAATAGCTCAATATATTGATAGCTTAGTAATATATTTATTTTTAATAAAATATCATTAATTACTTTTTTTTTTAAATCAATCATTTTAATATTTTTTTTCAATAATCAAAATTCATTTAGTTTAATAAGTTTTTAAATTTCATTTCAATGGTATTAGACTTTTTAATTTTTTGTTTTAGATAGTTTAATTTAAAATTTTAACAAAAATTCAAATTCCGTTTAATCAAATTAATTTTTCTTTTCAAACTTCAAATTACATCTTTACTCTCATCTAAAATTTTGTGCTTTTTAAAGTTTAAATTTCCTAGTAATTCATGTTTCATCATTTTCTTATCTTTAAATTCAAAATTTAAAAGCTTTTAATCACTGATTTAACAAAAATTTAATTATTACTTTGCACTATTTAGACCATTATTAACATTAAGTTAAATTTGATTTTATGTTTCTTTAAAAGTTGTTTATCATTGTTTCTAAGGTGATTTTGTCCCAACCTAACTTCAGATCTAATTTCAATAATATTTCTCATTCTCAGCCCCATCTTAATAAAAATAATAAAAATAATCAAATCTCTCAGAAAAAGCTATGGTTATCAATATCATAGTTCTTTTAAAATTTGTTATAATGTTTCTAACCCTTTATAAAATATGGGCCATATGTTTAATTCCATGTATTGCTCAATTTTAATTTTTTCTAGTATTGTGAGTTATCTAACAACATTGTCTTCTAGTGGATTATTATTTATTTCATTATTTAGCATTAACTGCAATCATTTTTTATATGATCTATTGTTATGTACTTAGTTGCATCTTTTATGGGTTCCATATGATCTACTGATTTACACTTAGTTGCGATTTTATGATTTTATAGCATATCTATATGCTCATGGTGGCATCTTATGGTTTTATACCATTTATTGATATGCATTTTATTTGTAAGTTGCATGGGGAGCTCAATTTTCAAGGTTAACTCAGTTGCCTTATTATACGAAGGGGCCCATGGAGTTTTTCTTCATCCTATGTTTGGGATGCACTTACTTTATTTGATGTTTATCAACTTGATCCATTGGTTGTTTTTCATCATGGTGAGGATGATGTTCTTGAAATCCTTCTTCAATTTTGTTGGATTTCTCTTATATTTGGAAGACAATATATTTTTTTCACTCATAATCCTTAGATCAGATTATCATTTAGCATATGTCAATATTTGATTTGTTAATGGTGGTTTAGATTCTTGTCTCCTTGATGGTTCCTTGTTTATGGTACTTGATGTTCTACTCGGATTATGGTTTATTCAATCTCATATCTCTTTGCAATATTACTATTGTTATGATGAGTTTGCATACATCATTGCTTAGATTGTGAGTCATGCAAGTTATGGATTAGCTACCCATTCACTTATAGTAGGATGACTCATTGGTGGACTATCTATATCCATGTGATTAATGCAGTGTTGATGCATATTTCATTTATTTTTTAAAACTATAAGCATTTCTTTAAAGATATTTTTTTTATGTAAAGTTTCAAAGTTACACAAACTTGAATGTTAGACAACATTCGTCTTGTGGATAGTTTCTTTGGTTTGTGTTTGTATGTTTCTTTGTTTCAGGTGAATCTTCAAGGCCCACTTAAAGTATCAATTCATCTTCACATGTCTTATAACTTCAACAGGTCTACATGAAGACTTGGATTAGGCTCAAACTGAAGGCAATCAAATCTCTTCCTTGTATTGAAGATCAAGTTGCATATTTTTGTAAAATTTTGAGTCTAATTCCTAGTGATGTAAAATCCCCAAGTAAATATTAATGGGGGGTGTTAGAATTGTTAATCTTTCCTTGGTTGTATTATTTATTTATTTGTGGATAAACCAAGGTATCCTCTGTTATTTTATTTAGGAGATTTCTATGGAATCCCTACTTGCATTTTTTCCTCTAGTCCAAGTGGGAGGACATGTCACTTTTTATAGTTCATTTAATAAGGAAATTAGCTTATCCTCCTTATGAGGATCTTGACACTTGGCACACACCCATTATGGATGATGGCATTCATAGATTAGTGTGTTACTTAGTAACTCCTATCCTCATCTCTATAAAAGAGATGATCTCCTCTCTTATTCTATTGTCGAAGTTATTGTATGAGAAACTCTCTCTCTCTCTCTCTCTCTCTCTCTCTCTCTAACACACACACACACACACACATTTCAGGCTATGGCCTCATTCAAAATATCACAAGGGGTTTTTTTTGCTTTTCCCCTTTCAAAATCTTGTTGTCTCCTTGTCTTGGCTTTTGGATGCTTGCTCCTAGTACTTGGTTTTCTCAAGGTAACATCTCCTTCATTATCTATCTCATTTGGATTACTTTATTTCCTTGCTCTCATTATTTTTCTTTACAAAATGACTGAACACTTCTGATTTACTCTTCAAAAAATAAATGAATGCTCTTCTTGAATAATTGTCTATAAATGACACATAATATATTTACTTAGACAAAGAAGGAACATCCATGGGACCAAATACATCAGAGTGAACATAGTCCAGCAAACTAGAAGATTTTTTAAAACTATAATAAAATTGAACATAGTTTTGTTTTCCATATATGAAATGTTCACAGAAATAGAACTCAAGATTATAGTCAATCAGCCCCTCAACCAGGTTTTTAAACTTTTCTTGCCAATATGGCTAAGCCTATAATGCCAAAGAATTTTTTTCTCTGTTGGAAGTTGAACATCCATAGAGTTTACATCATGTGTTTCCATGGTAGCTTTATCGAACTTTACATAGACACTATTACAACACACGGGTTTGGCATCTAATCTATATAGTGTTCCAATGTGTTCACCCTTAGCTAAAATAATAGAACCTCTAGTCACCTTGCAACCATCATGCACAAATGTTACCTGAACACCAACATCATTCAACTTGCTGACAAAGAGTAAGTTCTAAGCTAAACCAAGTATGTGAAGTACTGCATCAATTCACTTTACTCTATTGTCAGGGAACTAAATTCTGACTCTTCCTCTTCCAACGATCTCCAGTGTGGAATCGCTTGCCAAAAAACACCATTTTCCCATCATACGATTCATACTTTGAGAACCACTCTTTATGAGATGTCATGTGGAATGATGCTCCTGAATCAACCAACCACACATCATCAGATGTAGGCATTTCCAAGGTTTTTGAAAGGTATCAACGTCACTCTGAGAAGATTCAGTATCAAAAGTACATTTCTTCTTCTTCTTCTCCTTGAAATCCTTTTGGATATGACTTTTTTGCCTACATTTCCAACATTTTCCATGTACTTCTTTCCAAGAGTAATGGATCTCTCATGTGACTTCGACTTTGTGTCCTTGCTCTTGTTCTTAGATCAGTCTCAGATAGTAAGAGCCTCTTTAGCCACCTTAGAGGATTTCCTCCACATCTCCTCTGATAGATGTACAACAACTACTTCATCTATCTTAAATTGGGTGGTAGTACTTCTGACGGTCATTACCAAGTGATCCCACAAATCAGGCAAAGAACTCAGTAATAACATACAACACTCTTCTTTACTAGTGGACACACCAATAGATGTAAACTATGCAATCACCATACTGAACATGTTTAGATGATCTGCCATAGACATTCCTTTGTCCATCTTCAGAGAGTACAACTTATTTCTCAGGAAGAGCTTGTTTACCAAGGATTTTCCCTAATAAATGTCTCCCAACTTCTTTTGCAAAGAATGTGAGATTTTCTCTTTACGGGTATTCAATATAAAAAATCTACAAGACTCAATCTTATCAATCCTCTAGAATTTTGATCTGCTAGATCCCAATCTTCCTGCTACACGCCTGAAGGCTTGTTTCCAGACACAACAATCCGCAGATCTTGGTCAACTAGCATATCTTCAACTTTAAGTTTCCACAACTCAAAGTTTGTGTCATTGAACTTTTCAATATCTATTTTCCTTGACATGCCACCCATCTCAATTTACACACTCAACAGATGAAGTCTTTGCAAACTCCCACTAAAAACAAATTTGACACAAAAACCAACCCTACCCAACAAGGATAACAACAATTGGCCAGGCTGTAATACCACTTGTAAGGAAGGCTACGGTGTGGAAATATCTTCCTAATGCCCAAACATGTAGAGGAGTAAGCAACAACATATTAAGATGTGCATTTAAACAAGAAAATAAAAGCATAGAAGAACAACAAGCATATAAGACACAAAGAAACACCAAATTTTACGTGGGAAAATCCTTTTGGGAAAAAAACCCACACCAAAAAAATGAGCATCTTTGTATTACTATAAGTAATGTTACATACAATCAACAATGGATTTTTGCACAAACTCATTCTATTACAATCTACCCGACTTTTTCCACTACCATTCCTAACGAATCTTGCAGTGATTTATACACACCATAATTTGTTATGAAATTTGGTATGTCAACTGTCACTTCACAAAATGGTCAACCAACTTAGCCTTGCTACTCGTCCAACTGGTGGTCGTTGAACTATGTGCGGACATCTCTACACAGTGGATGCTACACCACAAACATCACTATACACCATTGTGGAACTGGGTCTCACCATACACCACTGTGTTGGATCTCACAATATGGCATTGTACTGTGTTTCACCATACTCCACTATCTGAGCTTCATTGTATGGTGGACTCATTATATAGTATGTATGAGGCACACTCAACGATGATTATCTGTAGATCATCACTACACATCAAAAATATAGATACACCAAAACTGTTCGAATGAAGAACACTACATTTAACTGAAATAACTACTGCCTAATCATCAAAAATACAGACACGACAAAAAACTACTTGTATGAATGAAGAAAGCTTATTTATAATGAAATTTGTTGGTGTAATTAAATATTCCTAATTACACTTGACTTAATCTTACTTAGGATAATGCATTGCATAGTAATTTGTCATTGAGACACCTAGGAGTTTGTACCTCAATTAAGCACATGGTGTAGAAGAAATTTCACTTTAGGTGTGAGATCCACCTTTAGTGCTCTTATCACATTATCATCCTAATCCTATTGCACATACTTCATTTCATAATGGAGGATGATCCACATTTTGTGGACATGTGATTACACCTATCATAGGTGATAGCTTATCAACTCCTTATCATTCTCTCTTATCGCATTTCCTATACAAGGAGGCCTATTATGTACATTGATAAATCATGTAAGGTGAATTCATTGGATCAATTCAATATCAATCATTGCATTCATATCATCTCCCTTGTGCTTTTCTTTAACCTCTAGATCCTTGGTTCAATATTTTTTATTTGTAAATACTTACATGGTATTAGAGCCATTGGAGCGTTTTGATTAGCCTACTTGGAGAGATCTTGGTGCAAGTGTTGAAGGTCCAAATATTAGATCTAAAGACCAATGTATTGTAGAAGCATTTTGGAGCAGATATGACCTCACCATTGCGTCTAGGAGGTTGTTTTGGTTAAGATTGACTATAAACTCATCCATATTCGATGAAAGTTCAAATCGAGGCAAAAAAATTTGCAAATCGAGTCATACGACCCGATCTGCACCTCTACGATACGATTTCAAATATATATATATTTTTAATTCAGTATTTTTTCAAAAAAAAATTGTGCAAAAAATTGGTTACGAGCCTGGTATGTGCCCTACATTTATCACTGAGTACACAAAGAATATTCTCTAAAATCTATGTCATAGTGACATCAGACAACCAGAAGTTCCTATAACATTAGGGTTACATTATTAGATTCAGCCAAAAAGACATCTCAGAGACTGAGATCGAGTACAAAGCTTGAGCCCAACCACTGATCACTTTATCTTTGTATGTGCGAACCAGCATATAAAAATGCCCCTGATCTCTCCCACATCGCAGAATTGGGACTAAAATCCCAATTGTCTAAGGAGAAAGGAAAAGTTTTGCAAAAACTGAAGGCCTACATAACTCAGGAAATGAACCCATACCTCAAATCGAGATCTGAGCCCAAAGAGAGTACCACAGACCATGTGCATCAGCCAAGGAGCATGCTCACCAACCGTAGTCCGAGCTCTTTTATACTCCTATCACAGATCGACATAAATTATTCCTATCGCAGATAGGCATATATTAAGCATTGTTAAGCCTTTCCCATAGTGCATGTGGGATAAACATTCCAACTACATCGCCCTTCCTTCGCCCACCACTGAGTGGTGCAGCTCCACTAGCCACTGACCCGCCCAGTCAGCACCTAGTCAATGCAAGAAGATGTCATGTGGCGCCCAATCCCAAGTTGCCACATCAGCAGTCACAAAACCAATTAGATCATGACATGTGTCATTCATCCACATCATCGGCCTTGTCCCCACCCAAACACATCATCAATATGGATGTTGACATCATCCATACACGTCAGCATTTGTATGCCTAGTCAACTGCCACATCAGCAAAGAGGGTTGATTTTTTTGCCACATCACCTGCACACGATCCTAAATTTGACAGTCGTCCTATTGTCAAAACATGGTAGATTGGATTTTCGGTGACATTCATACGGCCATCAAATTTAACATAGTGGTTTGCTGACATTAGCAAGGGTTTAAAAATTATTTTCCTTCACCATTGGAGCTTGATTTTGTAGTCCAACTTCAAAGGGCTATATCTTGCTCAATTTTGCTCCTTTTTTCGAGAAATTTTTTTTATTTTGGGTAGAATTTCCTTAAGATTCTAGTAGTGGTATTATTTTTGCAATTTGGTGGCTAGATTAATCAAAAATTATAGATTTTCATGACTGTTCCTGCCTGTTCCTGATTTCTTCAACTTTCAGAGCTTCGTTTGGGCACATACGGTAACATTTTGAGGTGAATTTTTTTTAAGTGCATGATTTTTCATCTACTTTCCAGATCTGCAATTAGATTTCAGTGATTTGGGGTGGATATATCACTTTCATAAATAGGTCATTTTGGGGCTATATTTGCACTTGGTTAATCCTTGGATTTCAATTTTCTGATTTGCATCAGTCATTTGAAGGAGCTATCAGTGTTATCAGTCATTATTTAGTTGTATTATGGATAATTCAAAGGTCAAAATCATCACTCCATATAACTACCATGAATGGAAAGTATGTTTAAGTGATCATTTGTTGAGCATTGGATTGCTTAGAATGACTATTGGGCAGGATCAAGAACTAGTTACAGGTGTTGTAGAAAGGCAAAAATGGTTTGATCGAAGGGATAAAGCACTTGGATCTCTTAGATCATCCATCTATCATGATTTTCACTTTCATATTGCATCTTGCACACATCCTCATGATGCTTGGGTCATATTGGAAGGACTCTTTGGTAAACCTGATAGAATAAGAAAATTCAGATTAAAGAATGCGCTCATAGGTCTAAATCCTAATGATTTTGACAATATTCAAGACTTTTTCTCTAAGTTCAATTCTATTAGATTGAAGCTTTCTACATGTGGCATTGTTAAAGGGGATGAACAATTGATCTTTTATATTCTTTCCAAGCTATGTCCTGAATATTCTATCTTTGTTTCTACATTCTATGCTGCTATGGATACTCTTGGTAGTGCATACAAATTACCTTATCTTGATGAGTTTTCAGCTTAACTCACAAGGGAACAAGCAAAGTTGGCACACATGGGTTAATTGAAGCCTTCTACACATCATACATTGATTGCAAATGAGTTCACTTCAAATGCTCTAATGGAAAAGGAAAGAAGCAATATAAGGATGATAAGCCTCATGACAAAGGTAATGAATCTCCTTCACACAATCCTATTGAACCCAAGTCCTCTTCAAGAGAGGAATCATCTAGAAGAAAGAGGGATAAATGTTCTTATTGTAAAAAGCTAGGACATGATGAGCATAAGTGTTTTCAAAAGAAGAGTGATGAGCTAACGCACATTATTTAAAATCACAACATTAAGTTGCCATCATCAGTATCTACTCCTTCTTCTACACATTTGGTAGCTTCTACATCTCCATCATCATCCAAGGACAAAGGTACAAGCACTTTTGGCTTCCACACATCCTGAGCAAGGTAAATGGCTTCTTGATTAAGGTGCATCACATCATATGGCATCTTCTATGGATATGTTTTCTTCTATTGAGCCTTGTAATTCTCCTAATATTTTGATGGGTAGCAACACATACATGAGAGTTCTTGGGAAAGGTTATATTCTTATGGGAGAGGGGACATTTAATGATGTTCTTTGTGTACCATCCTTGACCACTAATCTTCTTTCTATTTATCAAAGTACACATGGGGCATAAGGTAAGATTGTTGAGTTCAGTCCTGATTTTGTCTATATTAGGGACATGGAGACTAGAGATGTCATAGCTATGGGAGTTTTTTTATCATACATCACGCTTGTATTCTTTTTCACATTTTTTTGATGATGATCATATTCATGATGTACACATCCCTTTTCCAAGGGATAATTATGTATGTGAGGAGAACTTTGGACACTTGAATCATTTTGTTGATGAGACAAGTGTTGAGCTTCCTACTCCTCCACCTCCTGCTTCTTTAAACATGGGCTATACTATTCAACAGGATGATCATTGTGTTTCAGATCTTATAGAATATGATGACTACTTGGATGCCTCTTTAGAATTTGTTGATTCTGATGATGCAGATTTGGGAGACATACATGAGGGGGTTTCTCTTTCCTTTGATGATAACATCATAGTTGGGGATACTTCTTCATCTACTTTGGAGATTGGCACTCTTGATTTTTCTCCTTCTTCACTTGATTTGTCACATGAGGTGATATATTCTTTGAGCTTGGAGAGACCTATTCAGTCTTCAGAGATTCATACATGGAGACCTTCATCTTCTTCCTCCTTCCATTTGCACATGGATTATCTTCTTCATCATTTGATGCATCTATTTCTTCCTAAGGGGATACATGTTTCTTGTAAGCATTGGCTTATCTTTTGTCTACAGGTACTCTTCATCAACATGGGAGCTTATTCATTATGGGGGGGATATCATGTCTCTAACTATCCTTCTTATGGAAGGATCATTCTTTGTATATAGATTATGTATGTAGTTCTTTGGGGGTCTTGAGTACTCCATCCATGCATGCATCTTGTGTTTTCTTCTCTCTTTTTGGGGGAGGATTTTTTCAATGAGGTTTTCCCTCTTTCTCCACTTTATGAGAGTTTTGCATTTCATGTAGTGAATTGCATTTTGTACATGGGTACCTAACATGGCCTAGTAGCCAGGACCCATCTTGCACTATGAGTTTAAGTGCATTCCCCTAAGTTGCACTTAAGGGGGGGTGTTGGTGTAATTAAATATTCCTAATTACACTTTACTTAATCTTACTTAGGATAATGCATTGCATAGTAGTTTGTCATTAAGACACCTAGGAGTTTGCACCTCAATTAAGCACATGGTGTTGTTGGCAATTTGGCTAAGTAGGATATCAGAATGTTCTCATTATAGAAACATATACTCGGCATTAAGATAGCATGATCGGAGGAAGAAGTTCAGTATGAGCGCACTTGAAAATTGTCTAAGTATAACAATGATTACCAGTCTTCATAGAGATAGTTTTGATTAGCAATGTTCACAGAAGTAGGTTCAGTGCATGCGCACTTGAACATAGATCATTCTATGTATATCAAAGCTACATCTAAGAACTCAAGCCTGTACGGCATGTACAGAAGAAGATATTAATGTTTTATAGAGACAATGTTGAGCCGACCAGAACAGAGCAGAAGATAGAATATGATTATATTGAGTTAAGGGATTATTTTGTTTATCAAAATAATGAATTAACTAATTGGGGACGACATCCTAGATGTTAACCCTAAGGAATCATATAATGAATTTATATTTTGAGTAGAGTATAATGTATTGTAAGCCGACAGGAAGTTATTTTGTAATAGCTTATATATAAGTAAGAATAATGTAATGTGAAGAAGTATGTATTATGATGAAATTGTAAGAAGTTGATATATGATGAGAAATTATATGTTGTAAGAAGAAAAGAAGAAAGTATTGTATATCATAACAAAGAGCCTACAAAGTTAGATCAAAATAATAAAGTTATTCGGAAGCAATAAAAGGTTTTTGTATCTTACCTTTGTATTTGGAGCTATCATTGTATATTGCATGTTTGGGCAGTGAGCTCATCTTGCAAACATCTTGTTTTGCAATAGCAAATCCTAACAGGGTTGAGGATTCTAACAATGCCTAAAGTATTTTAACCATGACAAAGACACTATGTGTATGTAATAGAATCCTAACAGGGTCAACATCCTTAACCAAATACTTTTGATTAGTGGATCAGTTGTGCGTACCATCCCCGCCAGGGTTTGTCCTTGGCTAGGGTTTCCTCAAGAATAGACATGGTGTTATGAGTTCATTCATTTTATTGTTATGCTTGTTATTCAGTTTACTTAGTTTAGTTTCTTATGCAAGCTTCAAGTTAATTTCATATATCCATAGTTGGGCAAAAGTAAAAGTTTGTGAAATACTGATTCAGCCCCCCCCCCACCCCCCTCTCAGTATTTCTTATTTCTAACAATTGGTATCAAAGCTTAGTTACTCATAACAAAGTTATTCGGAGAAAGCCTAACTGCTTGAGTAAGATCTCCATGGATATGGATCAGTTGCAGAAAGATCTTGATGAAGCTCTTGAGTAGATTGATACACTAAAGGACAAATATGGCAATGGAAAAGACCACATTGAGAAACTAAAAGAAAAGTTAGAAGATCTGAAATCAAAGAAAGAACCTACAATTCAAGGATTGTGATGAAGTTTCAAAACTGAAGAAAGAAAATGAGATCCTTAAACATGAACTAAAGATTGTAGATCTGAAATTAGGCTTGAAAGATGATATCAAAAATGATGAATCAAATCTGAAATCTTAAAATATAGATCTGAGATCTGAAATTACCAAAGTGACATCTGAACTTGAGACTATGAAATTGTAGTATGTTGAACTTGTGAAGTACAATACAATTGTGAAAGGAGAACTAACTCAGTCTAAACAACATCTTGAGAAACTATGTTCTAGTAGTGAAAAGATTGATGAACAAATGTCTTATCAGAAACCTTCTTATGATAAAACTAGTCTTGGATACCTTGAAGATAAATTCCCAGAGAAGATTGAGGAGTGCAAAGAACCAGATCCAGAACACCCTAAGAATAAAGATGAAAAGAAGCCTGATGAATCTAACAAATCTGAAGATATATCTAAATCACCTAAGTAAGATGAATCACCTAAACAGATGTGAAGATAATTCAAAGGTAGATATTTTTCATGCAATTCTTTTGGACACATGAAAAGAGATTGCATAGGTAAGCAATTTAAACCTATCTCTGGTTAATGTTATAATTGTCATGATTTTGGACATAGAGCTATTGATTGCAAGGAACCTAGATCTAATGACAATGGTAATAGTAGAATGTTCAGAAATACTAACCCTATAAATAAGAGACCTATTGGAGACATGAACAAAAAAAATGGAGTTATGTGTTATAGATGCAAAAAATTTGGACACATTGTCAGAAATTGCAGATCACAAATCAGTCAGTCAAGACCGAGATATGGAAATAATGGAATAGTTTGTCAGATATGCAATAAAATTGGTCACATAGTGAGGTATTGTGGAATGAACAATATGAGAAACCCTAATCCTAGAAGAAATGTAAACTATACCAGAAGAAATGTGAACACTATCAACAATCATAAAGAAAGTTGCAGTAACTTGGAGCAAATTGAGTTTGTTAAAACTACAGATCAAGCGAGCACACTCAGTATACCAGGAAATCAGACATGTGAAGTATTTGAGAGTAAGTATGAATCATTTCTAATTCATCTCAAAGCAATTAAGCATTTATTTTAAGAACCATGTATTAGAGTAAAGCATTAGAATAGTGTAGAATTTAGAGTAAGTTAAATTAAGGCTTGCAAAGTTAATATGAGCTAGTATATGATATAAGGAAGCTTTGGTTAAGAGTGCATGAATTTATGAGCATGTATGCGACTACACAAAAATAATAAAGTTTTACAGGTAACCAGGAACAACTTTTGGCATGAAAGCACTTAAGAAATTTAATGCAATGACAGTATCTTGAAAGATTTCAAGGATAAAAGCATAATATTGACATCATTTGATCATTCAAGTGTTTACAAGAGATGTAGAGAGTTAGCTAGTGGAGATTGAAAGTAGTTTGCAATATTTGGAGATAGATTCTTTGCCAGATCTACGCAAAGCCCTAAATCATGATTCTGGGGTATTTAACTAAGTATTCATTATCAAAGTAGTTACATTTTTATAGAATCATGGATGGACCACTAGTTCACAACATCAGAGACTCATCTAGACCTAAGATGAAGAATGAACCAGTAGAACCCTTAGAGGAAGACCCTAGTTTGACTTTGTCAAATGTTCCAGATGGAGTTTTGCATTTGGATGATGTGAAAGGATATCTGAAATGTAAGTTTGAGACTATAGGAGATGGTAGTTTAACCATGGAGTACGGTAAGATTTACAAGCAAGACATGACCTATAAAGAAGGTTTTGAGCATTTAGGTCAAATGGATATCATTAAGTACACATTTCACTATGAGTTTCAAAATAATGAATGGACTAAGATAATCTTGAGTAGAATACACAATGGAAAGTTTTGGTTAGATGATAGTGTTATATACATCACTAAAGATCTTATACATGAGGTAATAGGACTATCTAAAACAGGATCAATTCCCTTGATTGAGAAGAATGTTAAGAAACTAGTATTGGACAACACCAAGTCTTCATATAATGGAAGAGGAATAGTTATAAGCAAAATTGAACAAGATGATGTAAGATATGTGTGTAAAATCTTGACTTCAAAATTATGTGCGAGCTTTAAGGAAGATGACATGGCAGTAGGCATGGTACATGCAGCCTAGCTTATGTGTGTTGATAGAGTGGAAGTAGATATGTGTGATATTCTGAGGATACAACTGATTCAAAATCTTGAGAAGATCAAGAAGACTAAGAATTCATGGTTTAGATTCTCATCCCCGATCACTTACATGTTTTTCCATCTTTTAAGAAGATTTCCTTACATCATAGGATCTTATTGGAATGATGGCAAAAATTCAATGGACATGATAAACAAGGTATACTTAAGACATCCCATTGATAAAGTGAATGAGAGTGCTACTCTTGTCATAAAGACCTTTTAGAATGAAATGAGAAAAAGATCAAGAATTCCACCATCTATTATTAAAAAATATAAAGATGAAATATGCTTCTTAGTGGACACAGACTTTACCTACATTGAAGCAGTTGAGCCAATAATAGAGTTTGTAGATCCTCTTGAGTATGAGGTATCTAAAGTAGAAATTGAAGGTTATGTGAATAGGTTACTTAAAAGCAGTTTGGATGCAAAGAGTTCTAGATTTGGAACCTATGAAGAAAACCTCAATACAGCACAATAGTCACATGTGCAGAAATTGGCAAAGAAGAGAGTAGATAACACAATTAAGAAAATATTAAAGGATATAGACATGACTGAACATGAATTTGTCATTGCGAAGTAGACAGCAGTAGCAATTAGGGATATTGGATAGACAGAAGTGTTGTCAGTTCCACCCTTGACAACCCATGCAGCCCCTACTAAAGATATTTAGGATATTGAAGAAGAGATTGTAGAATTGGATGAGCTAGAAATAAGGAAATCCACCAAATCCAGCTCCACTACACTGACTAAGAGAGTTAAAGAGATGGCAAGTGAACCGGGCAAGAGGCATAAAACTATCTTTTCTCCAGTAAAAAGGATAAAGACATCAGTAGAGAAGCCACAAGTAGATGAAGAGGCAGGCAAGCAAAAAGAAACAATGGAAGCCTAAGATAGACAAAGTGAATCCTTTGATCATAAATGAAGGGGATTTCACCAAACTAAATAAGCATTATGAAATGTATAATAACTTTGAGAAGATGAATATTGAAAAATGTAGTTGTCAGACATATGATTCTTGCTGACAAAAAGTTTGAAGATTTAAAAGGCAAGATTCCTGATAACTTATATGAGAAGTTGGTAAATGGGAAGAAGAGAGCTATAGAAGAGAACAAAGTCATAAGAGAAATGTATGTAAGGAAACTTTGTGAGATTAAGGATGAAGATCACTTTAGAGAAATCATGATGAACCTAAGTACACATCTGAGAAGGAAAAGAAGGACATAACTAATAATGGGAGGTAATTATGAAGAGATAAACAGAGAAACTAAAGAAGCGGTTGTAAAGGTAATGACCTCTGGACCGGGAGAAATAGTCAATGAATCTAGACATGCAGTAGAAGCAAAACAACAAACTGAATCAATACCAATTCCGCCACCCTCCATCAACATTGATGATGAATATATGAACATAGAAGGTATAAACATTACCTTAAACAGAGAAGAAAAACCATTTAATGATCAAGGAGCCGATGTTGGAAATTTGATAGAATTTGATGAGAAGAAGGATGAAGCAGAAAATAAAGAAGTTATAGAAACAAGATTAGAAGAGAAGAAGTCATAAATTCATATTAAAATAGCAAAAGAGGAGCATGCGATGCAAGAAGAGAAGACTGAAATTGTTTCACAGACTAAGAGCACAGCAGAAATTCCATCTAGACCACTTATTGAATTAGTTTTTGCAAGATAAGTTGACGATCGTGATCAAATAGAGTTGATCTCATCCCTAAATAAGATAATTGGAAAGAATAAGAAGGTAAAAAGCTTGGAAGGAATGTTACTTGAAGTAACCAAAAAACTTCAAGGAGTGATATCAACTCAAGTCACTAAGGTTGATCCCCAAGCTAAAGCTAAAGAGGTAATAAAAGTTTTTGACACTGAATTCACAAATTTGTCAGATATTGCATCAGTCAAAGCTCAAGCAGCCCATGATGCACAATTATTTTAAGTTGTTTTTCAGAACATCAGAAATGATTTGGAAAACTTGGATATATGCATAAAAGAGTTGAGAAGTTGTTTATAAAGAGGAAAAGAATTGTCCATCCAGTGTACACTATCCCACAGCCACACATCAGAAATATCAAAGAAGATGAAGAATAAGGAAGCAGAGTTGCAAGTGACAATAAATTATTTGCAGAGTCCTAATGTGAAAATCACAGATATTGAGAAGAAAGCAAGAAAAATCTATGATGAAATAAGACTTCTTGAGGATGAAAAAGAGAGAAAATTGAAGAGATTTTCTCTACTCAGAGAGCATCTATCACTGAAGATCAGTAATGTGGAAAATCAACTAGAAGAATGTCTTTCATCAAAGACATCATATGGAAAGTTCACATATGCAAACCTTAAGACAGTTGAGATAGCATCTTATGGACTATGTGCATTACTCAACATTTTTTACTCAGTAAAGAAGACATGGGACAAGGAAATAGAAAATCTGAAGGCGAATTTTGCAGATTGTGTAGCAAGTCTTCCACCTTTGTAGCATTAAGGTTAGGGAGGTAAAACAAATTTTGACATACTCATATATAATAGACACCTTTGTCATTATTGTTAAAGGGGGAGTAATATAGTATGAAAATTGAATATATATATAGAGGATATAGATATGTAGAATAGTATGAAGTATACTCTTAGGGGGAGTATCATTTTGGAGAAATAAGTAGACAATGTATAGACATGTATGATACACAGATTTTTGTAACGGCCATATGTTATACTTTTTAAAATTTTATAATAAAAGTTTTTGGGACTTAAGCCAATTTTCTCATATGTTGCCACCAATGACAAAGGGGAAGATTGTTGGAAATTTGGCTAAGTAGGATATCAGAATGTTGTCATTATGGCAACATATACTCAGCATTAAGACAACATGATCAGAGGAAGAAGTTTTGTATGAGCGCATTTGAAAATTGTCTAAGTATAACAATGATTACCAGTCTTCACAGAGACAGATTTGATTAGCGATGTTCACAGAAGTAGGTTTAGTGCATGCACACTTGAACATAGATCATTTTTTGTATATTAAAGCTACATCTGAGAGTGCAAGTTTGTACGACATGTACGAGAGAAGATATTAATGTTTTACAAAAATAGTGTTGAGCCGACTAGAACATAGCAAAAGACAAAATATGATTATATTGAGTTAAGGGATTATTTTGTTTATCAAAATAATGACTTAACTAATTAGGGATGACATCCTAGATGTTAACCCTAAGGCAACATATAATGAATTTATATTTTGAGGAGAGTATAATGTATTGTAAGCTAACAGGAAGTTATTTTGTAATAGCTTGTATATAAGTAAGAATAATGTAATGTGAAGGAGTATGTATTATGATGAAATTGTAAGAAGTTGATATATAATGCGAAACTGTATGTTGTAAGAAGAAAAGAAGCAAGTACTATATATCATAACGAAGAGCCTACAAAGCTAGATCAAAATAATAAAGTTATTCGGCAACATTAAAAGGTTTTTGTATCTTACCTTGTATTTGAAGCTATCATTGTATATTGCATGTTTGGGCAGTGATATCATCTTGCAAACATCTTGTTTGGTAATAGCAACTCCTAACAGGGTCAACATCCTTAACCGGATACTTTTGATTAGTGGATTAGTTATGGGTACCATCCCCACAGGGGTTTACCCTTGGCTAGGGTTTCCTCGAGAAAAAACATGGTGTTATGAGTTCATTCATTTTATTGGTATGCTTGTTATTCAGTTTACTTAATTTAGTTTCGTATGCAAGCTTCAAGTTAATTTCATATATCCATAATTGGCCAAAAGTAAAAGTTTGTGAAATATTGATTCAACCCCCCCCCCTCCTCGGTATTTCTTATTTCTAACAGGTGTACGAGAAATTTCACTTTAGCTGTGAGATCCACCTTTAGTGCTCTTATCACATTATCATCCTAATCTTATTGCACATACTTCATTGCATAATAGAAGATGGTCCACATTTGGTGGACATGTGATTACACCTAGCATAGGGCAATAGCTTATCAACTCCTTATCATTCTCTATTATCGTCTTTCCTATATAAGGAGGCATATTATGTACATTGAATAATCATGTAAGGTAAATTCATTGGATCATTTCAATATCAATCATTGCATTCATATCATCTCTCTTGTGCTTTTCTTTAACCTCTAGATCTTTGGTTCAATATTTTCTATTTACAAATTCTTACAAAATTAAATAAAATAACTACTACCTAATCAGTGATAACCTATTTCCAACAACAACTAAAAAAACTAATGTTCATCATCTTACACTATCATCATAATCTTGGAGATGTTTGTGAGGTGCAACAACTACGATATTCCTTCGTGATGAATTGCTTTGAGAGTATCTATCTATTTACGGATCAATTAAGAACCATCATCACATCCCAAAATGATTATTTTAATTGGCCAAAGTTTACAAGAACCATTTCTCCCAAAACCATTCCTCAAATAATAGCCTATAAGAGGTATTTCCCATTTTACAAATAGAATATGGTTTACCTTAAAAACAGATACAAAAGCAGTAAGAACTTAACTTGAAATTGAAATTCTAAGATCGAGAATAAATTGAAAACTAAAAGTTGTAATGCTTTGTATGTGCAAATACCTTTATGTTTAAGAGTGTGTAACCAACATTGCTTTTGCTTCTTTGCACAACTAAAGCTTAAAAGCAGATAATAAAGCTATGCAAAATTAATTGAGCATTTCTCACTAGCCAATTTTAATTTTCACTGATATAAATTTAAGGTACAAGATACAATTGACTTTGACTGGATAGATTTATCTCAGGCCAAGCATCTAAGCCAAAAGACAACCATGCTACATATTGCAAAAAAGTGTGATTGGATATGCAAATAAGGACGTGTCACAACCCATTTGCCCAGTCATTATTAAATTCCTTAAATGTAGGAGAAATCAATTTAATCGGTGGACTCTGTTAATGACTAGGAGTTTTAACCCTAATTTATGGGGATGATGGACACCACGCATTGACTGGGTGAAAGAGAAGAGGAAGTGTTTAAAGGGAAAACACACACTTAGAAAGAGAGGAGGTTGTGTTATCAGAGCTGAGTTTAGTTGTGTAAGGAGTGATCGAATAAGGGGACCATTGCATGTGGCAGGGAAAAAGGCCAATGAATGCCATCACCCAAGGGGTATCTGATTCTTCTAGGAACTACAACCAATTTCTTATTTCAATGGTTGTCATATGTGTCTGGTAGATAGAGAGGTGAAGACTCCTCTCCAAGTCCTATTAGATTAAGAAGAAGATTGCTAGTAAAGGTATGGATGGTAGAGCATACCGAATGCCAGATATTTCATCTCTATATACCTCAACATTAATGTAGATCTCCAAGCTTCCAAGGCAAAGAATATGAAAGAATCTAGTTTCTAAAGCCATTCACTTTTTGCAAAATTTGTGCAAACAAGGCGTCTATGAGTTGACACTTCTGAAAGGCATTTTTTCATACAAATACCAGGTGTGTTGCCTATGATTCCACATTTTCAATACAATCAAGTGCTTTATCTATGATTCTGCTTTTAACATGCATGTCTGCTAGAGTGTTTCCAACTAAAATAATAGATAAGGATTCCCCAGCCATTCTGTGTTTCAGGCGTAAGATCACTAGTTTTCTCAAATACCATTACTGGGAACGCTCAGTTAGGTAACAAAGAATTCTGCATCATAACAAGAATTGTGTGTAGAGAAATTTGAATGACTTTTCTTAGAAATAACCAATAATTTTGTAGTATTTATATTCTTATTTCATTTTTTTTAAAGATGCCACTATCGTTTGTTTTTTCTTATTCGAAATAAGTAAATGATTAAGCTTTGTTTTAAATGTGTTTGGAATCTTATCATTAATTACAACCTCTGAGACTTTATTTTTAAATTTTGATTTGAAACATTGAAAATACAGACGATTCATTTACTTAAAATTCTGGTTATACGAGGGACTAGGAAATACCAAGCTGTTACATATGTACTAGTTGACTATGCTTTTAAGTGCAATTTTAATTATCCTAATCTTTATCAAAGGTTACAATTGGCTTAGTAGTTTATTGTATAATGTATTAAGTTGAACATATTAGTTAGACCTATTTGCAAAGTACCTGTTAATCATTACATTATAGTTTATGCTTCCTGAATGAAATGAATTTGTTAGATGTGTATATCTGGGGTTTTCTCCATGTACTAAGAAGAATTCAAGTTATATTGAACATTTGAACTAAAAGAGATATTGGCGGAAATTATAAACATGGAAAAAAGATTTTGTTATGTTCATTTATGTATGTTAAATGCACGCATTAAACATGATGTACTATGCATTAAATGAGAGTATTTGCATAATATTTT
This sequence comes from Chamaecyparis obtusa, assembly GCA_027943335.1. Classification (NCBI taxonomy): domain Eukaryota; kingdom Viridiplantae; phylum Streptophyta; class Pinopsida; order Cupressales; family Cupressaceae; genus Chamaecyparis; species Chamaecyparis obtusa. The sequence goes on from BSBK01000097.1 coordinate 34,750, forward strand.
CTATATGTGTGAAATGGAAGCAAATTTACAAGGTATGCTTTTGGAAGTCCATGACATCTTATAATATAAATTGAATGTGGGTGTATCAAGTAGCACATATTCCATTATTCCTTAGTTTTACTTGATTAGATTTCCTCTAGCTGGGCTGGGTATCCTTCATGTCAGGAAGGATTTCGGGGAAGTGTTACTGCTTCATGGTAGGGTGGAAACGTACTCCCACAATATTCTCGCCCTAGCTGACTTTTGTGAACATGTTTCTAAAAGCTTCTTTCAGGAAGGAGTTTCCTTTACAGTGCTATAGGCTTCTTTATTTTCAACATGGTGGTATTCGGTAAAGTTTGTTGTTTATTTTTGTTATTAATATGAAATTACATATTTGGTCTAATCTTTATCTTATACTGATGTGTTTTGACAATTCAATAATCTCTTAGGTTGTTACCCTGACTTGATACTTTGTATTTTCTCGTACTTGATGGAAACCTCTTATTGTGACTTCATTACTACATTCGACAGATGGTCGATATTCCGCATATCTTTAGGCATAGGTATGCTTTATCATTTTCACAATTATGGACGTAGTTGTACTTATTTTTATTCCTATATTATAGGGAATCTATTGGTATTTTGTCGACTTATGCATTCGACTGTTGATTTGTTAACCGACTCCTTAGATTATGAGATTTTTGTTGATGAGGCTTTTGTGTCGAAGTTTCAATCTTTACATATGGTATCAGAGCTATGGGTTCCACACGAGGGCCTTGAGTTCGCTATGCTTAGTTGTGACCCTTAGTTGCAGAAATTGTGAGTCAACAAATACTTAGTCTATGAATGTAAGTGTAGACCCTGTGTTGGGTAGTGTGTCTTCTAGTTATAGTTACTCTATATTGGAAAGGAAAGAATGTCCCTTGTTTTTCGTTATAGAGTGGGAAATAGACACTTATAGGGCATTCCTCTTATGTGTATGAAATTTGGTGAATGTCTATGTTTTCTTTTTAAACTATGAAAGAACAAAACCATTCTATGAGATTGACAATTTGTCTACCTCTATTAGGTGTGATTATTATTATTATTTCTTTTGTCACAAACTGGGTAATGATAGATTATGTGTGAAACTATGATGTACATTGTGTAGAAGATGTACTTAAAGTTTAATGTTTGTTTCTCTACATTTGTGTAACAAAGAGAGAAGATAAAATTTTATGAGTTCTTGTGTATTTAAATGATGATGGATGTGTAATTAAGGTATGAATTCTTGCCAAAATTTAGGACTTGGCTTGTGATAAATGATGGAAATATGTATTACTATAAGGTATATTTGCTAGTGTTATGAAATTATTTTAATAAGTAGAAACTTATAAAATTCTTGGGGAAGAAGAATTCAACATTTTTTATTTGAAACATAAATTTGTAGAAAATTTGTGAAAATATATTTATGTCTTGCCTTACATGGCATGAGATTTCAGAAAGGAAAGAGACAATTAACAATTCTATGTTGTATTAACCAATTGAATATGTTACTGCGTGATGATGTAATTTTGGAAATTTATGATCTAGAAGTATGGTCATGTTCTTTAGTGTACCTTGGACGCAAGGTGACGTATAGCTTCTACTCCCTCCCTGTTGCTAGTGTCAGTCACTCTGTAAATGCGATTTGGTTTTCAATTGATGTTTTATTTTGAACTTTGATGAACTTTGAAAGTGGTGAATGACTAGCTTGAAATTTGAAGTGCTCTTGTGACCATCTAGCCACCAATCTTGAGTTTTTCATTCAATTGAGATTTTTGTTCACACTTATTGCTTTTGATTTTTCTTATCACCCTTGAGGTTTTGAATTGAAATTTGTGAACTTTGAATATTGTGATTTCTTATGATCTTGTGGTGGCTAGAATATGTGATTTATGTTGCTACTCATGTGATGTGAAGTGATGTCATCTATTATGTTCAATGTATAACATTGATAGATTGTAAAAGGGAGTAGATTGCGAAGAACATACCATTCATAATCTTGTATTTATATGTTACTTGAAATATGTTTCAACTATTATGAAATGATCAAACTGAATTGACATGCAAATGATTGTGTATATTAGAAATGCATTGTATGAAACAATTAACATTGATTGATATTCTTTATTGTGAGTTTTGATGCTATGAGGAGCATTGCATGGATATTCACAGAATGATGGAATCCATGGAAAATATATCTTTTTGACATTAATATGATAGTACTAGCACATGGGTGATTTATTTGAGACCTTGCATGAAATTATTATGAGGTGATTTAAATAGATGTACTATTTGATGCACTTGATGATCGACGAGTAGGTCGACATATTTTTATGGAAATGAAATAAAGTTATTTGGTTATGAAACACTACTGGTGTTTTGACAGAATGGTCAACACCTTATTCTTACATGAATGCTTATGATGTATTATGATTTCTCGTGATGAAAGGCATAATTCATAAGACTAGTTGATTTGTTGTGTGACTTTTATGGTATGTTAACGCAATAATAAATGGAAAGAAATAAATGCTATAGTTGTGTTTGTATTATTTTTGTGCTATGCACGTGTATTGGAAAGCTTACTTTCCGATGAGGGTGCTAATGTGGAAGAAGTAAATAGGGAAGGGTAGAAAGGGATGTTTCTCTACCTGCCAGTTTTCATTCCCGGTGATAAAAAGATGTTTTGGCCAAAGCTTGTTCACATATGTTTTTGAAAATATGCTGCCCATGTTCCATCTCCCTGCCACATTCATGAACAATAGAAAGTTTCATGGTTGCACCAGATACCCTCTGCCTTTTATTTGTTGGGCATTGTAGGGTTGGGCATTCTACAAGTAGGTAGAATCCCAAGGAAGTGTAAATCTTTGTCGATAGAACAAACAAGTGTCCAAGCCACTCTCCTGTCTCAAGATTTGCAGATGGACAACTGACTATCCGATGGCATAAGAGACAGGGACTTACAAAAGGATAGATGTATAATTACAATTAAGTGTTGTGTTTCATGATTGACCTTTATGGTTATGTTTTTACATGCATGAATATAGATGTGTAATATACATTGATGTGTTGATTTTATATGGTGATGAATTATCATGATGTACTGGGATGATTATGCTTAGATTAAGCACACTTGCATTATATTGATGAAAATGTGAATGTTTATTCATATTAAGATATAAGACTTGTAGGACTTATATTATTTTAGAGAAATATAAATGCAATGATGAAATGAGTTAAAATTTTCTTTTGAAATATTATTGTGACAAGATGGGTATGAGGGCCTAGGTCACAAAAATGGAGAAATAGATCTACTAATCTTTATAAGTGAATTGCGAGGATCGATGGATGGTTTTCTCATTTAGTGAGTACCACATGTTAGATGGTACGTATGAATGATTTACTTACTTCTGATCAAGTTAAGGTTTAGAACTTATTTGTTGAACATTTGCATTATTCTTAAGATTATCTTTATTTTGGAATATTTACCATTGGAAATTATCTTCCATGAAGATTTGTAATTGATTGAACTAAAAATACTATAAGGGTCTACATATAAGTATCACATGAATTTGATACGAAGTATTCAATCTATTGAATATGTCAGTATGATGCCAAGGTATGGTAAGAAGCACAGGTACATGTGTTCTCTTTTGTAAATTGAAGGTATTATGTAGATTTATGACTAAAAACATTAGGATGAAGGAATGATATATCTTGATTATGCTGAAAACCTGTACGAATACTTTGATGTTGTTCCTATGTATACACAGATGGAACAACACATTATGATAGAGGGGGAATAATGTCAGAGAGACGTAAATCTAACCTTGTAAAATTGAAGGGTAGTAATGGAATTCACACACTCACAGAGGAAAAGTTCTTGAATAATTATGATACAAGTGTGTTTTTTTTTCTTCAAATTTGTTTGTTCATGGTGCGAGTTCTAACTAAAATGCATAACTGATGAAAATTTGACCTAATGTAAGCAAATGAAATTGAAACTTGTTGATTTTATGTTAGAATCTAAAAGTGTATACATACATTACCTTTAACATTTGAACAATGGGAGATGATTTATTATCATGTCAATTGTAAAATTCTTGAATTATCTTTGAATATGATTGTAAAGTTTGAATTATGCATCGAGACGATGCATTCTTAAGAGGGGAAGGATGTCACAACCCATTTGCCCATTCATTATTAAATTCCTTAAAAGTAGGAGAAATTAGTTTAACCGGTGGACTTCGTTAATGACTGGGAGTTTTATCCCTAATTTCTGGGCATGATGGACACCACGCGTTGACTGAGTGAGAGAAAAGAGGAAGTGTTTAAAGGGAAAACACACACTCAGAAAGAGAGGAGGCTGTGTTATCAAAGTTGAGTTTAGTTGTGTAAGGAGCAATTGAATAAGGGGACCATTGCATGCGGCAGGGAAAAAGGCCAATGAATGCCATCACCCAAGGGGTATCCGATTCTTCTGGGAACTACAACCTATTCCTTATTTCAATGGTTTTCATATGAGTCTAGTAGATAGAGAGGTGAAGACTCCTCTCCAAGTGTTGTTAGATTAAGAAGAAGATTGTTGGTAAAGGTATGGATGGTAGAGCATACCAAATGCCAGATATTTCATCTCTATATACCTCAACATTAATGTAAATCTCCAAGCTTCGAAGGCAAAGAATATGAAAGAATCTAGTTTCTAAAGCCATTCACCTTCTGCAAAATTTGTGCAAACAAAGCGTCTATGAGTTGACACTTTTGAAAGGCATTTTTTCATACAAATACCAGGTGTGTTGCCTATGATTCCACATTTTCAATACAATCAGGTGCTTTATCTATGATTCCGCTTTTAGCATGCATGTCTGCTAGAGTATTTCCAACTAAAATAATAGATAAGGATTCCCTAGCCATTCTGCGTTGATGGATGCAAATACCCTGTTCCAAAGCTTTCATTTGGCACAGGCAGGGACGATGTTGGCAAGAAATCTGTGTCACACCTACCAAATGCATTTGCTTGAAAGTTACTAGCCCTTTAACAAAATTCATTGTTCGCATACCCTGAAATCAATGCATTGCAGCAGTTAATGTCTCTTTGAGGCATCATGTCACACATTCCCCGTGATTGTTTGAGCTTCCCCACTTCGCACATATGTCTACCAGAGCAGTTTTCAAAAGTAAATTATGTCTAGAACCTTCGCTTTTTGTGAGATTTCATCTTGGGGCATTTTGTGAAAAAGATCATGTGCCTAGTTTGTCCACCTTAAGAATACATATCTAACCGAGCGTTCCCAGTAATGGTATTTGAGAAAACTAGTGATCTTACGCCTGAAACACACCCTTTTCTTAGCTCCATTTTGGCACAGGCAGCAAGGATGCTGGTAAATATTTTTTTGAACTTGCTTTATACCTTGTAGATTCCAGCTTTGCAGACTTTTTATTTTCAGATCTTTGTCGCGTATCCTCCAATCAACGCAATTTGTGAGACCAGATTTTTCTTCAGAAATTACCATTGTATTCTTTTTCAGGTCTTATTTTCTTTTTCTTTTTTTTATTTGTGTTCTAAAATTTTATATTAAATGATAGCTTGAGTAGAAAAATGTGAAAACAATATTAGTATTTTTTTATTTTCCTTCATTAGATTGTGTCAACGCTGAAACCATACTCTAGTTTTAAAACAGATGGGGCACGATCCAATTTTTGTTTTATTTATTTTATTTTGGACTTAAACACCCAATGCGTACAAGGGAATTGTCACTAGGAAGTGACAATAAGAACAAAGCGCCTTCCAATTGTAAGGAAAGGAATATAAAAATTTGTGCTTAGTATGGTATTGTCTTTCTCTTTTTTTCAGCCGCGTGTGCTCGAAAATATCTTTTTCAGCTTTGTGTTATGCCACAGTTAGATTGCATTGAATTTAGAAAGGAATGAGCAGGCAAATTACACTCATCCATTAATGAAATTGTGACTTTAGCGAACAGGCTTTAGACATCATCAATTTGGCAATTTAATTTATCTGTGAAGAGTATGTTGAAATTTTTAATTAATAATGGTCATTGTAGATTAAATGACAAACACATGTTTGTTGTAGGATTTAGATCTATTTTGGGTTTGAAGGATACACTTCATAGGATATATGATTTGAGCACTCCATGGATCTATCCTATCTACCTCTAAAACTTGTAACAAAGAATTCTACATCATAACGAGAATTGTGTGCAGAGAAATTTGAATGACTTTTCTTAGAAATAACCAATAATTTTGTAGTAATTGTATTCTTGTTTCATTTTTTTTAAAGATGCCACTATCATTTGGTTTTTCTTATTCGAAATAAGTAAATGATTAAGCTCTGTTTTAAATGTGTTTGGAATCTTGTCATTAATTACGACCTCTGAGACTTTATTTTTAAATTTTGATTTGAAACATTGAAAATACAGACGATTCATTTACTTAAAATTATGGTTATACAAGGGACTAGGAAATACCAAGCTGTTACAGATGAACTAGTTGACTATGCTTTTAAGTGCAATGTTAATTATCCTAATCTTTATCAAAGGTTAAAATTGGCTTAGTAGTTTATTGTATAATGTATTAAGTTGAACATATTAGTTAGACCTATTTGCGAAGTACCTGTTAATCATTGTTATAGTTTATGCTTCCTAAATGAAATGTATTTGTTAGATGTGTATATCTGGGGTTTTCTCCGTGTACTAAGAAGAATTCAAGTTATATTGAACATTTGAACTAAAAGAGATATTGGCGGAAATTATAAACTTGACATGTTTTTTATAGATGGAAAAAAGATTTTGTTATGTTCCTTTATGTATGTTAAATGCACGCATTAAACATGATGTACTATGCATTTTATGAGAGTCTTTGCATAGTATTTTCCATATGTATGAAATGGAAGCAGATTTACAAGGTATGCTTTTGGAAGTCCATGACATCTTATAATAGAAATTGAATGTGGGTGTATCAAGTAGCACATATTTCATTATTCCTTAGTTTTACTTGATTAGATTTCCTCTAGTTGGGCTAGGTATCCTTCATGTGAGGAAAGATTTTGGGAAAGTGTTACTACTTCATGGTAGGGTGGAAATGCATTCCCACAATATTCTCGCCCTAGCTGACTTTTGTGAACAAATTTCTAAAAGCTTCTTTCAAGAAAGAGTTTCCTTTATAGTGCTATACGCTTCTTTATTTTCAACATGGTGGCATTCGGTAAATTTTGTTGTTTATTTTTGTTATTAATATGAAAGTGCATATTTGATCTAATCTTTATCTTATACTGATGTGTTTTGACAATTCAATAATCTCTTGGGTTGTTACTCTGACTTGATACTTTGTATTTTCTCGTACTTGATGGAAACCTCTTATTGTGACTTCATTAATACATTCGACAAATGGTCGACATTCCGCATATCTTTGGACATAAGTATGCTTCATTTTGACAGTTATGGTCATAGTTGTACTTATTTTTATTTCTATATTATAAGGAATCTACTGGTATTTTGTTGACTTATGTATTCGACTGTTGACTTGTTGACCGACTCCTTAGATTATGAGATTTTTGTTGATGAAGCTTTTGTGTCGAAGTTTCAATCTTTACAAGACCCAATTGGAGAATGTTTCTTGAAAAAACCAAGTCATAAAGTCCAATTGTATATATTTCTTAAAATATCCAAATATTAAGAAAGTTCAATTGTGAATGCTTTTTCCAGCACCCAAAATAGGTATAAGGTTTCATTCTACATCAGTCTGGGTGGTATAAGGTTTCATTCCGCATAAGTCTGCCGCACTCAAATGAGATATTATTATTATCGGCTATTTGTTTACAACTGTTGCAAAACTCATACTTTTTAATTCAGAAATAGGAAAATTTGTATTCTAAATTTATATAAATAATAAGAATTATTAATTTTCAAAAAATTGAAATATAATTAATAAAAAAATATATTTCTAATTTTTAAATAGAAAAACTGGTCAACCTTCTACCATAAGTCTATAAGACAGTTCAATTCCTTGAAATTTTCCATGATCCAGAATGTACCAAAAGTACAAAGACACACAATCGTTTGCAATTAGTTCAAAACGACTAGAAAACCTTGAAATAATAACTCTATTTAAGAAACTAAACAGTAAAAATCCAGAAAATAAAAATAGTTATGAAGCAGTGAAAATTCAACCTCCAATGAAAATTTAATATTGATAATAAAAGGTTGAAAGCTTAAACGTATACCCTGTCTGCCTATAAAACAAAGTAAACCAACACAAATTATTTACCTTCTAAGCTTGAGGAGAGCTCAGCGCAACATCCATGCTTCTGCTTCTCTGAATAGAGATATCCAAATAAAAATATCCATACAGTGAAAAGTGAGTTAACAGTAGGGGTAGTACGGGGATCCCTTGTTTTTAGGAGGGGCAAGTGTGGTATAGATTGGATACATCAATACAAAATATAACAAAAAAATATTAAATTTATATAGAAAATAAACAAATTAATCATAATCGATAATGCCAATACTATGCATTAAATAACCAAATTTGATCATTCATGATAATAAACAAGTCATGACTTGGGATCAAATAAGGTTTATAACATCTGTTCAAGCTTCAAAGTAGGAAAATAATCAGCGATTGCTGCCAAACTCTAAAACTGTGCAAAAAAATCAATATACACTTACAGGTAACTCGTCAAGAAAATCCAAACCAGCAATTAGTTCATTAAGACCAGATGCAGTGAGCTAGCAGGAGTGGATTAAGTTTTGTGTGTTCCAAATTTTGTATTCTGCCATTTTTTTAATGTTATTTTGTGGTTTATTATGACAATCGTACCCAGGGGAGTATTGTTTTCTTATCATATTTTTATAGTGACAATCAGACACTCAAGATCAAGATAATAGACGAATCTAAAAGCTATACCCAGACCAATACAATTAACTGAACCCGAACGTTACAGAAACGATGACCTTCAGATCAGGACACCATAACATGAAAATTTTATTGAACAATTCAATATATATATAAACAATTCACAACCTTAAAACACAACATACATATATGGACAGATAGATCCAAATGTGTCTGTCTACAAATATAAATAGACAGATGGAAATAGTTGTTACAGTTGCAAAACTTTACAGGAACTACAGTGAATTTCAGGATTTTTTGTCAAATACTTAACTTAAACAGACATGCTTGTAAAGAAAATATTTATCTAAAACAATTTGGTTTAAAAAGGAAAGATTGACTAGCTACCATATGCTTGCCAAAGAAAGTTATCCACTGGAATTTTCCTGGGTTTGGAATGACAAACAATGTTGAAATTGCTCAAGTCACAGTCCAAGCATCGAAATCGAATTCCCGGGTAACAAAAGAAAATAAAATACTGAAGCAGTTAGAATTTAACCTGAAATCAAGGTTCCAGGCTCGACCGCAAAGTTTGTGGATAGGTATAACGTGAATTTAAGATTTTAAAGTAATATTTTTCCAATAAATTAAGAGTACTGTACAAAATGAAGAGAAAAATTTCTGTACGTTTTATGCTTAACATCATTTTTATGGCCTTGATTACTGATTTCCCTGCAGGGAATCTACAACACACCAATCAAACAAAACAGGGCCTTGGTTGACCGTTGAGGCTTGACCTGATCCTTTGCTTTCTGAATCAGAATGAAAATTTTTGGCAACCTTCACAGTACAGATACTTCTCAGGCCCAACTTATAAGCCGGTCTATGCCCATGCTATGTACTGCAAACAGCCATTGAGAATGTTCTGAAAGGCATCCCAAAGAAGAGTAACGTCTGATTTGGAAAATTTATTCAAGCCCCAGGCGGCACTAAAGTACAAAGGCATATGTTGCTTCAAGCATACAAAACAGGTTCAAGGTTTCATTTTACCACGGCCTTCCCAACTGTAGTGATGGTGCAAGTTACGGATGAATTTGAAGGAACGGAGACTAACCCAATCCTGGCATAAGCCACACCATGTCCAAACTTAAATATGGCAGTGCAGCCCAAATGATTGGGTTCTTGAGCATCCAAAACAAAGAATAACAAAAAAATTTCCAAAATGCCTAAGTATAGGGGAAATATAGAAACACGTTATAGAAAATGCATCCTTCCTATCCAGGATACTCTACAAGGCAATCTCTGAAGAGACCAGGCGGTGAGTCTCCCAAACTTCAACCCCCTGCATCTCTGCCCTTGCCACAAAAAGCCTATCCCCACCCGCAGCAAGGGCCGTAACTTCCTGCCCGGTATGTCTCCTGCTGTGTTCAATAAAATTCCTCCTGAACGAGGTCTCCCAGTACTCTTTCTCATTCAAACCCACACTGGCAGCTGCTAAAGGAGTCTCAGACCATACTTCCAAATCCCCACCTCTGCTACAAAATATCTGTTTTCCAGAGCCCAACAGCTTAACATCTGGCCTCCCTTCATTAACTGCCAGGGAAGGATTGGTTTCAGTAATATGCATCCACGGATCCTGGGACTTCAAGTGCCTAAGGTCAGCCATGGCTAACTTGCCTGTCATCACACTCACCTTAAAAATACTGGCTAAATCTTCATTGTATGTCGCATCTGCAAAGCTGTCACGTTCCATGACCCTGGGGTCTGCGTTTGAATTTGGCTCTTTCCATTCCCATACAATTTTATCAGCCCGCACATCCCAGAGCCGTATGTAACTGCTGTAACCAAACGTCCCACCATGTACACCAGTAGCCATGAGCAGGTCCTTAGAACCCAGGTACATCAATTTAGTGGCCACTTTGGCATGTGCTGAACGGCCATTCTCTCGGCCAATTTCCTGCATTTCAATAATTGTGTGAAAAGGAGAACAATTTACAAGCGGGCAAACAACATAGTATAGTTACTAAGGCAAATATTGGCTGGAGAGTAGCAGTCACAAATGTACTCAATTATGATCAGATGACCCCTAGACAATCATTGGCTAAGTTTTAATAATTTAATTCAATAATGATGATCAAAGAGCAAGTTTTAGGATCCTCCTTTGGAATTCTAAAATTACCAGCATCACTTTCATCATTCATGGTACTTATGTGCTTTGTGGATTGCCTAGCGATAAATACAAGTGTAAGCATTAATTTGAAAATTACAAGCTTGAGTAAAATTCAATATCTACCTTCACGATTTGGAGATTCTCTTTGTCTACCATGAGAATTGTGTTGTCTGTGTGCTGCCCAGTCTCAAAGCTGGCAAAAATTGCTGATCCTGATGAGGCGACTGACTGAACACACGTTCGATATATACGAGTATCATTACGGTCGGACCAGGCTATGCTCTTCACCTGTGTGCCATTCATTGTATCATAGATGTGAAGTCCTGGGAAGTCCTGCAGAAGCAAGTGCACAAATATATCTAGTCATAACATTGTATATAAAAAATCTTGAAAAAAGTTCAAAATAGACACAAACAAACAGACACTGTCTATTCATCACATCATTTGCATCCAAATAGGAAGACACCATTTTATTCAGCTTAGTAATGCAGTCTTCCTAGCAAGGATTCTAGATGCACCTTTCAATATTGTATGGAAAAGAGCAGATACACTTTAAAATTTTAAATAATAGGAGACTTTTAAAACAGTGACAATCTTCTATTCAAGCAGTGCAATTCAAGGAAATAAGTTCATCCAATCAAAGAAAGCTAGTGGAACTCATTTAAAATCGAAACAATCTCCCTCAGGTAATGCATTTAAACAATTAGCATTCTAGATGCACCTTTGAAAGCTAAACCGGAGTATCTAGGTGCACTTTAGTGCAATCTTCTAACACATGACACAGATTCAGAGAAATAAATGCCTACAATCTTCTAAAAATGTAATGTATTTATCCTAGTAAGCATTCTACGTGCACCTTCAGTACCATGCAGAAGAGGTACAGATAAAATGGACCTAATCAAATAAGCTAGAAGAACTCGTTTAAAAAATGAAGCAATCTTCCAAACAAGTAATGCAGTTTGCCTAGCATGCTTGCTAGGTGCACAATTCGGCATTGTATGGAAGAGGGTAGAATCTAGATACACTTTGAATAATGGGGGAGCTATTTTATAACTGTGACAGTCTTCTAATCAAGTACTGTAATTCAAGGAAATTGCTTCATTCAATCAAATAAAGCTAGAGGAACTAATTTAAAACTGAAGCAATATTCTAAAAGATAATGAATTGTCAGTTACCATTCTAGACGCATCTTGAAGTACTATACTGCAGTATCTAGATGCATTTCGGAAAAGTCTTCTAACACGTGGCATAGAATCAGAGAAACATATGTGTACATCGAAGAGAGCTTAAGAGATCACTTAAAAGCTAAAACCAGAAACAATCTTCTACAAAAAGAAAAGCAATTATAGGAGTTGCTTAGCTTAGCTAGAATCCTTGAAAAACCTCCTGTGCAACATTTTGTATACACTTTTGCATACGGAAAGGTCTCGTTGCAATTCAATGTTTCAAGAATTCATCTAAAAACAATAAGAATCTTGTAAACAACTAATGCAATTCAAGGCCTGCCTTCCCAGCATTCTTGAGAGGACCAATCTATCCAGCATTCTCGATGAACCCTTAAATATTCACAACGAAAAGATACAGATGCAGTGCAATTTGGTTGAATGAAACTCTAGCCCTTCAATTAATGTATCTTGTAAGCAGGATGGACAGTTTCCCATTAGTACTGGAAATTGGGATAGGCAACTTTCCAAATAAGCCGTCTAGATTGCTGAATCAGCAATTTCCCAATTATGAAATGTACAGCTTTCATTAATGTATCTAAAATGCCGAACAGACAGTCTCCCAATCACCGCTGGAATGTGGGATAGACAATTTCCCAATTAGACTATTTAAAATGCTGAATCTAACAATTTCTCAGTTGCTAAAAGTATTCAGTTGATTCCAGATGTAGTTTTCAACTTTTCATAATTTAACATGGGAAATAATGGAAAAATAAATAAATTTATCAATTAGTGCATCTATAAAACTAGCTAGGCAATTCCCCAATTTCTTTCTTTCTTTCCATTTTTTTTAAGAAAAGATCCATACATACTAAACAAAAAATAGATACATGCGAACGAATGGGATCAGCCAAAGACGAACCGACTGGCAAAGCCGGAATACAAAATAGATTGAAAGTAGCAAATCCCCAATTCAAAAACTCAGAAAGACCAAATTCAACTTAAACTACATTAAAAGTCAATTTACCTTGGACCCAACTGCTGCTCGGCTGTCAGAAATCCTGTGCAGGCAAGAGATACCGTCTAGTTCTGTAAGCGTAGTGGTCTGCTTCCTAAGCGCCCAATCATACGCCGTAATTTTGGCCCCATGTCCAACCCACAGTGACCCATCAGCCCCAGCACTCAGGGCCGAAGGGAAATCCCGCCCGTTGGAAACTACCATCTGGACCCTATCCACATCAAGGCCATCCAAAGTCGATGGAGCCATAGCAGCCCTGAGTTGATCCAGGATGCCATAGTATTCAGCCTCCTCTATCAAGGCATCTAGGTCAAATGCCTTCGATGCCCCAGGCAATTTCCCCGTACGGAGTAGGGCAAGGAGAAGGGCGAAGGGCCGTGGGTCGCGATCAAAAAAGATCTCGGCTGAGTCTGAGGGCAGACTCGGAGCGGATCTTGCCAAAAGAGATGACTTGCCAGCCGATTGAAGGGTAGCCGTAGTGCTCTCGAAGATTTTCCCGCCGACATTAATTCTCACCCGGCGGTTTGTCGTGCCGGACCGCACGAGAGGGCCGCCTGATGCCAGACCGTTCATTCTGCTCTTTTCCTAATTTGTTCGGGAAAAAACTGAATTAATAGGACAGGGTTTTTGGGTACTCAAATCAAATCTGATAATTTCAATACTGAAACTCCAATTGAGCAGATAAGGTATTTGGGTACTGAACAAATCTGATAATTTCAATACTGAACCTCTAATTGACCAGATAAGGCATTTGGGTACTCAACGAATCTGAAAAATTTCAATGCTGAAACCCCAATTGAGCAGATAAGGTATTTGGGCACTCAAGTGTGCTTCAATTTTTTTCTGAAGCAATCAGAACAGATGTGAAGTATTTCAGGCGTTCTAATGCCTAAATAGACCTTCGTTTATTAGGAATCAACGAGCATACCAGTTGGATTGATGTGCGTGGAAAGTCGTCTTCATTTTAGTCACGCTATTCCTGTGTTCAATTTTTGTTCTGTGCTTCTAGAAGGCGGCCTTTTGTGATGCTTGCCTTGACCAGGCAAAACATGATTAACCACGACACGACTGACGTCGTTACTTGTTTGACTGGATTGGATGAAAAGAGTTGAATAGACTTCATTTTCAGAAAAATACTACTTTGGTGCCTTCACTTGTTTGACTTGATTAGATGAAGAGAGCTAAACACGCTACCTTATTTAGATGAAACTTTTTTTTGTTTCTAGTTTACATGTAGCATTAAAAATAAAGCTTATCCATAAGGACTTTTTTCAAATGGTTTTTGGGTTCTTATAATATTGTTAAAACTATGGATCAAATATAAATAAATAAGTACTAATAACAGATTAAAAAAAAATACAAGTTTTATGGAGCTAAAATAATTTATTTATTTATTTTATAACATTTATGTTATTTTAGTTATATTTTATATTGTTTTGTTTTTTATTAGATAAGTAGGGAAAGGGTCTTGATCTCATATAATTTAGGTACATAATAGACACAACAAGGTAGAAACAACAGTCGGACACAATAAAATAATGAGGGATTCCCTACAATCAAAACAACCAGATTAAAAAAATCCCTCCAAAATAGAACCAAGTAAAACATAGCAAACTTATCGAATCAGCAACATCCAAGATACTATCACATAACATTAAACTAACTACATCCATGATAGTGCCATATAATACTAATCTAACAACTATATCCCTATTCGCTATCCTCTTAACAAGATTATAAACTAAGGAAATGTTAATAGTTCAAAGAGTTTTTAAACTTTTAAACAACTTCATTTTGAAGCGGTGTGCAAAAAATAGACCAAGACATAAATAAAAACTCATTTGGAATTATGGAGAGCCTTAATAAGGCTCTAGTCTTTCTCTAGCTCCTAAAGCACCTCCGACCAGGTGCCCAGCTTCCCTGTCTATAAATGTCTATTGGTAATGCCAACATTATATCCCAACTTTTATATTGGCTCTAGTTTTAATATTATTTTGTACTATTTTTTGGTTGGATTAGAGTTTTCATTGTTTGGTTGTCTCTTTATAGTTGATTCTTGATTCTTATGTTTTATTTAATTCAATATAAAAAAATTAAATTAGGGGTGATTCATTTAGAGTAGCTCATGAAATACTTTGTTGATGAGCATTCTACCAAATTTCAAACCCAACTTGAAAATTAGTATTTAGTTAATTTGTGTGTGAAATTTTTGATTAAGTTGTACATTTTTTAGATTTTGGTAATTGAATTAAATGTTGAATGTTTAGATTGGGGGCTTTTATGACAACTTTCCAAATAATTTGTAGAATTTAAATAGGTTATATTAATTAAGGAAAACAAATTTTCCATGATGTTACTATAAGCTAATCAAATATGATGTATATAACAACATAAATTAGCCAAGATTAATTAGTTAACAAGTTATATGCATACACGCACTAAAAATAAATGCTAAAAAGATACAAAAATAATAGAACATGTTATGATACTTAATTATGTGATTGAAGAATGAAAGTCTATGCACAAGCTCTAGAATTTATCATAAAAAAGATATAGCAATTTGATGCAATGAAGGATAGAGAATCAAAAAATAGATAAGCAAAATAACACACTAAGTACACAAAAAAATAGATATGGTAAATAGTTGATAGGTTGCTAATCAAGTATAGTATTAGTGATTTTCCATAATCAATATGTGTGCCTCATTCAAATGCTTTAACATAGTACTTGTTGCTATCAAATTTCAAGAATAAGAATGCTTGTATAATCATACATGCTAATAGGTTGTATGCACAATAGAACCCAAAGCATATTGTTAACTTATCTCATCTATGTTATGCATGTTCCAAGGATCTTATTGTTTCAATTATAGGAATCCCTTTGAATGATAAGGCTTCATTATTCAAAGAGCCATAAACTTTCTTGGATGAACTTAAAGTATTCAAGTTGATGCATTAATCAAAATTTGGAAGAAACACAATGTGAAAAACCACCAAAGAAATCTAAATTTAAAAAAAAATAAAAATTTAAGATTTAAAAAATAATGTAAATATTTGCATAAAAAACATGGTGTTTATTTTAATATAAAATATAAAATATTGTAAAATCATGTTCAAATAGATGAATTGCATTAACCAATTGCATAGTACATCATGAAAAATGTTGTAATAATATAATTATGTTTAAAATGAAATAAGGAATGCACATGTCAAATAAGTATTAGTGCCCTCCCAATCCACATGTGCACATTAGTTTTATAAAAGTCTTTGTCCTTGTCATTACATATAAATTTTACATGGAAATCATATTATCTAAGTGCAAGCAATATGATTGTTAGATTGTATGGAGGGAGACCATTATCCAAGTGCTTCACCTCCAAACACAAACTAAACAAGGTCCTACTAAAATCTTCCTACTAGAGGTGGCCTAACCTTTAATGAGGGTGGCAAATAATGATGTTTATAATCAAACCAAGATTGAAATCCAACTATGTAAATGTGCAATCACTATCACATGCATTTATCCTTGCATACCATAGATACCATATAGCTAGTGATAACTTCTAACTAATATGCAACTATGAAAGTACTATGAACTAACAATGCATGGTTGACCATAGCATATCACTTTCATCAAAAAATTTAACTATACTTCATGTTTGACCATTTATTCACAATACTAATATCTCTTGCTCAACTCGTCAAAAATAACCAACAAAGGGAACATAATGCATTGACCAACATATTAGTTTTTCAATTTATTAATATTGACTATTATACTCTTGAGATACCATGTCATTGAGTTGGTTTAATAAACTTTTATAATTGTCTCTTTGAGGTGCTAGAAAATGGGTAGTTTTAACAACATTCTTTATTATGTATGTGCTAAAAATGGGTCATTTCAATAACATTATTTTCTATGCATAATTCAACACTTGAATCCAAATATGAATATTATATATTTTTGTTTGCCTATGTTTATATTTTTATTTATTTGTAGAGAAATAATAATTAATTCAAAAAGTACATGTTATGCATCATTTTGTACTAATGTGCTCATTTATTTTCTTTCATAATATTATAAGATCATAAATCGTGTCTCTTTGTATCAAATGTCATGGACCTCCTCTATGATGTACCACTCCTCAAAAAGATGGTTGAAGACAATATTCAAAGCTACCTCACTCTTGAGGATGAGATACATGCCATAGTGGAAGGGTGCGCGACCTTTATCAAAGAGTAGCTCTCATTAGGAGCCTATTTAATTTTAAAGAAATCAAGAAGGACATCATGCTCATTTATATTTTTAATTCTATTTAATCTAAGATTATTAAATAATAACCTTGAAAAAAGAAAAAGAAAAATACAATCAATACCCCACCTTTTAGAGCTCGAGGCTAGTTTTGTGATTAGGGTGCATCAAACCTTTTATGCTCTACACTTCCTCTTGGACCACCTCCTTCTCTTTCTATTGTGCTAACCACCCCAAACAAGAAAATATACTCTCTTAAATCTTCATCTCCAATTTCACTTTTCGTAGTGGATAGCTATCTTTTTGGTCTTCATGTTTTGCTTAGCCATGCTATATTTTAATTTTTATGCTATGTTTCTAATGGCCATATTTTTTACAATTCTAAGAGATCTTCAATAGTATCTATAAAAGTGTAAATTATAGATAAATAATATTATTCTCAAGCATTGTCACCTTTTTTTAAAAACCACATATGTACCCTAGGAAAACTCTTAAGAGGAAAAATTCAGCCCCCAAAAATATCCATCCTCAATGTATTATCTCAAGAAAAAAGATTATAATACATTCACAAAATCTCTACGACTACATTTGAAATAAAAAATCTCTCGATGTACACTCCATGTTATAAGAAAATAAAAATCATGTAACCACACATCCCAATCCATACGTCATCTCCTCACATGGACAGCATACAAGAGACACCTAAATTTCCTTAGCCAAAATATCCAACCAACCCCAAAAACTAATCATGCATTTCCTATTGTAGAATAAGGTTGTACAAAACCACTAAATGGTATTACATAAACAATATGACTAATACCACAAGCTTACAAAATCATTTCTTCCTCATTTACTATTTGATATTAAGTTTATTTTTGTTTTGTTTTTTGTTTAAAGTTCAACTTCGGCTAAGAGCCGAGGACTAAGGGGTATCCATTCCGCCAAAATTTGCCTAGGACATGATCCCTACCTCATCCCTTATAGTGTCAGAGCCTTTGCACTCAGTAAGACTTGATCCCTAGTGGGCTCATTGAGAACCAAACATCTTCACCAATAGACCAAGTGCTCATTGACAATATTAAGTTTTTCATTATTAAATATTTTTCCAAAGTGCAAACCCATATTTTATATTAATTACAATACATTACCTAGAACACATAAAGTAACCCCAAGAATGTCTAGCACATGTAATTCATATATTCCTATATCCCCTAGGTGTACCACAAATTGAAATAATATTGATTTTATATTATAATGTTATGCAAGGTGTGCAAAATATATTTCTCAACACTAGCTTTGAGCACTAACATGCTCCACCAAAAAGTCTTCAATTTTGAATTTTCAGAGCTCAAAATTCATACCATTGATTTTTTTCAAACTCCATTTTTTGAAAGTGCTTGTAATTTCTTTGAATCTATAATGATTCACCTATACAAGATACTCCTACTAAAATTAAATAATACTAATATAAACTAGCAGTTGCATGCTTTTGTACATGCAACGATGAGCCGATAGGAGTTAGGTTTTCTTGCAAATTATATTTGTTGAGATCTGTGTCAAATATGTGAGTGGTTTATTGTATAATATTGATAGCAAATAAATGACAAATGAAACACAAAACTACATTCAAAATGTGAGAATAATTTGTCATATAAATGTGAAAAAAGAGTTAAGAAATAGTAAAAATCAAACCTTGTGTATTTATTATAATGTTGCAAATACAAAATACCATTCGTTATTGAATTTTTAAAATACAAATAGATCAAAATTAAATAGAAATTTCCTTGCTCAAACTCATTATATATTTTTTAATATATATTTAAAATATAAAATAAAAATTTAAACAAATTTAATATAAGTGCCTTTAAACATATATCTACTTATTATTCCATATTTTTAGGTCAATATATTAAAATTATTTATAATAAATCTTAAAAACTATTAAACTATATAGGTAACTCAATAATATATTTTAAAAAATCCAACAATTACATCAATCTCACATAATTAAAAATGGTCATTACTTAAGAAAATATATTATAAAACATTTATTTTCATTAACTCTTGTCTTTTTAGCTTTTATTTTATAAGTATTTTAAATTACAAACAAACAAAAAATTCAACAAATTTTCATTTATAACTGATAAAGAGAACTTGCTATTTCTGATTTGGGAATCTTTTTCTAATTTCCAACTAAAAAGGGGGAAAAAACTAAAGTGCTTTCCAAAGCCGGAAAAGGAATACTATCCGGTAAGAGGCTGATAATTTTCTAGGAGAAAAATGTCATTTTCAAGAGCAAAGCTCCCACACAAAGCCTATCAGCTTAATTAATAAAATAATAATTGCATAAATTAGAATAATCAAATATTTTAGTTAAAAAATACTTAATACAATATTTATTTCAATGAGAAAACCTTCTAAAATAGAGTGAATAATAGAACAACTCTTTCTATATCCATAATAAAAAAAATTATGACAAAATGAGATAGTTTTTTCATCTAATCATGTAAAATCTTAAATTCATTATTTGGAGATATTTTAATAGCATGTACTAGCCTTTTATCAAACTCACACATTCCATCCTAATGAATTTTAACATAAGCAAAAGAGAAACAAGCAAGCTTACTAGGGAAAGCTACTATGAAAAACTAATTTTTTAATAAAACCAATACACATTTCCAAAGGTGAGCACCCAAGTTTTACTCTACAATATGAGTCAATACAACCTTTAAGGTGAACCCAAATAATGTCCCCAAATCAAGTGCCTAAAATAGATTATTTTCATGTGACACATATTATTTATGCAAATTATATTATCTCCAAAGTAAAGCCATATACAATGTTATGTACATAAACTATTTGTGAAAATATCCCATAATCCAAAGTGTGGCACCCTACTTTAAGATGGGACCATAAATTTTATATTTTATAAAATTTAATTTTATGCATAATGCACAACACCTTTTTCAACATATGCCATACCACTCTCCATAGGAAAAAAATCATAATCTAGACTCTTTCTATTTAGGTTCCTAAATGATAAAAGTGTATTCATGATTGATGCTTATTTCACTTGGGAGGTAGATGCTACTCATTGAATGCTTTTTTTTTTGTTATATAGGTTTTTATAGAACACGTACATTAAAAAATGACTATACATAATGGGATTATTACTTTACATGGAGCCTTCTATCCTTTTACTTCTCAACATATATTGTACTTATATGTTTCTAAGTGCTTGTTTATTTTGAAATACATCTTCATGTGAGGATTTGCATGCATCTTAAAGTGTGGTAAAATCTAATGATAAATTTTTTGTGCCCTTATCATTTCTTTAGAGTTATTGGGAATTGAGTTGGTATATAATGATGTTACAATTAATTTTAAAATTTAAAGACATTCATTTGAGCATTAATTCATAGCTAATTATCATTGAAAATCTTATAACATATAATGAGCATTTAATGGAAATAAGTTCCAACTTGCAATTTTATATTAAATAGTTAGGTATAAACAAAAATCTACTAAAAAAGAAAATTGAATATGGTATATACTCTAAGATGCACAAGTCAAGGTGACAATTTTTTAAAGGATAGCACTTAAGCAAAGGATCAACTTAAGTATGGGAGGTGACATGTAAAGAGAACTCACCTTGATGACCAATTGAATTCATCTTAATGAGGGAGATGTAGCACCTAACTACCATCAAGGAAAGAGTTGAATGACATACAAATGGCATGTGCTTCCCTCAATTAAGGAGATGACATATGCTCCTATTTTATAATTTACTCAAGCATGTTATGTTTTTTTATTGGTAAATGGCTAAAGCCTTTATTTTTATTAATATATTAAAAAAAATTACAATAATTTTGTTTTAGGTTCCTCTGTTCAGTGTGGGCACCACAGGAAAATAACGGAGGCAAGAAAAACCTTTGGTATTGCCTAGGACCAAAGTTCGAAAAATAGTACAAATATTAATTATAGGGGCATTCCCTTATTTACAAAATGTGAAGCGGCAAGGGTATACCTTCATTTACATATTGTACAGTCTGAGGGCATTCCCTCAATTTCAAGGATAAAAGATCATATACATTAATACAGAGAATATCTAAACATATATCTCTTTATTCAGTTGTACTTCAAATACTTGCTCAATATTGAAAGTTGCTTGAACCATAGTGTTATCTTCCAATACTTGGAAAAATCCTTTGAGATGCTTGCATTTGAAACTTTCCCTTGACCAAGATCATTGTTAGAAGAAAAGATCGTCGAAACTTAAATATTATTGAGGGCAAATTATCTTCCATCTTCTACTAAAGTTTTATATCTTTCAGAAAACATGAAAATATCATGGGTCAATGAGTTTGACTCAAAAAAACTACACAGTTAAATCTTGACAGCAATATCACATGAAAATTTATTTTTATAAAGTCTAAATTAAGCTACAAAAAATCAAACATTTCTTGATCAAATGTGGCCATATCAACTTCTTTTATTTACTAGTGAAATCCTCTTTTTTTGGATTAATGTGGTCCTGTGAATCTCTTCCAAAATATGTATTAGTCTCGAATTAGGGAAAAGATTAACAGAGCTACAATAGCCCAAAAGTAAGAAATCAACAACTATTATACATGATAACAAAGCATGAAACATGAAATATGGTAAAAACAACTCTCCATAACTATCTTCCCTTGAGAACACAAATATAAAAGACCTATGTACTTATTAAAATCTTAAATTACACTATTGCTTATGAAACTGTTAAATTACACTATTATAATTTAGCTTGCTTAAAAGAAATTATGCTAAGTTATTCACCTCACAAAAATAGGCCTTTTAGTATTCATATATAACTAAATATATACCCTTAATAGGTTAACCCTCGATTTTTATAATAGAAACATTTTTAGATATATTCGAGCGAATATACCTCAAGTCTTAATATTTGTTATCACTCGAATCTCTAATAAGATCTACGAGGACTCTATTCTATAAGGCCCAGTTTGTTTGCAGAATAGGAATAAGAGGCATAACCTTAATATCTCATAATAGGGTTTTGATCTTCCGGAAGATGAACTTCCGGAAGATGAGCTTCTCATTTTGGACTGTTTGGTTGACCCAGAAGATGTCTGATAGAAGAGGTCCGAGGTTCAAATTTGGGAAACGAAATTGCAGAGAAAATGAAGAATTGCAGAGAAAACGAAGTTCAAATACCGTACACAATCAACTTTTTAGAGAGACGAATGATAATTGCAATGGCATATTTTTCTGCTTATCACACATTCCAAACTGTTCTTCCTCTAATAGCATATTTGCCTGCTTATCCCCTGACTATTGGCGGATAAGAACTTCGGAAAACGAATGGGATCGGAAAGGCCGTCGTCGACGCAGACGATGCACTAGCTTCGGTTGGAGCAAACCCCGAAATGGCGTGACCGAATGATTGTTTAAAATGATGGATTCCGAGCGACGGAATGAATCGAGGGACTAAAAACGTTTCCAGTACCGGAAGCAGCTCCCGCTGAAGCCATTGTAGCTGCTCCGACACCTATTGATTTCAAATTTTACTTTCCCGCTTGTTACATAATCGGGTTATGAAAATGAATTCCACCTATTTTGGTGGAAGATGATCTTCCCATTTTTTCCCCAAAATGGGAAGATGAAAACCATCTTCTCATTCTGGTTCAAATATCAATGCATCACCCAAACTAGGGATATCAAGACATAACCGAAAGATGGCCCTCAAATTCCAATTCCTCCGCCCATCTTCCAGCAAACAAACGGGGCCTAACTGAAATCTTATGCGTTTAGGCCCCATTAATCCAGCTAATGTTTAGACAAAAAGGCAAGTTTAGACTCTTATTATTCCTTCAAAGTTGCAATATACCCGCATTATAAACCCTAACTAGTGAAGAGCTTCCTCAGGTGAAAAGGTACGTTCGTTTTCCTTAGGGTTATGCTTGATTTGTGTGCACTATTCAATTAACATAGCTTAAGTTTCGGAAATTATATATTCCTGTCTGTCCGTCTGAAAGCGAGCAATCATTTTTAAGAAAGCACAACTCTATAAGAAAAAAGGGGTTTGTGCTTGTCTGTTCCGTTTCATGCCCGTGACTGTCCTAGGCTGTAATGGAATGGTGAGGTATAATGAGATTTCCCATTCGATCCGCAATAATCGAGAGCAGGGCATTCGATGTACTCTGCACATAAATATTAGGACAATTACGTAAAATCCTCTGAGGATACACTTCGACAGGGTTTAATGGGGGCTTTTCACCCGCTCTTCTGCAAAGCCGAACAGCCGAGGAAACACATGCGCACGATGTGTTGCAACTTCCACTGTGGGGAGATGTAGCATTAGCGCAATATAATGCTTTACAGATGGAGGGCTATTTATTCACAAGTACTTATTTACCCTCTAAGAGGAAGCTGCAGGCATCTCTTAACAGTTGCTCAAGAAGTCACAAAAAGAGAAGACCCATATACGTTGATGAAAGAAGATGGTATTCAGGTATGTTCGGACATGTGGGTTCAAGCTTTTAAGAATCATACGAAACCAATAACCAATGTTTCTAATTTATTACAGAGATTTGAATTGTGGGTACTTGCTTATCAGAAAGTTTATGCTGATGAAACTGGCATGCCTTGTGCTAAGAATGCAATTCACTGGAATGCCTTAGAAAATTTGCTATCACTCAGAAATGCTGTATTAGAATCTAAATTCAAGTGGGATTCAAGGACTGATTTTTATATTAGGTCCCCCAAGGATAAGACTAGATCTGGGCAGCAGTTGTCTAAGACCAAGCTTAGACAACTCATGACATCTGAACAGCCGAGTCCTTTTCAAGATAGGATTGTGCAGGAGGTCTTGCTTATGATCTTGGAGCCTATATTTGAGCCTAGGTTTAGTCAGAAGTCTTATGCGTTTAGGCCTGGAAGGAATGCCCATACCGTGCTTAGAGTCATAAGGACTAAATTTGGTGGATATGCTTGGTTTTTGAAAGGTGATTTGAGCACCATATTCGATGGGCTTGAGGTTAAGATTGTAATGGGTTGTCTTTCAAGGGTTGTCAAAGATAAGAGCGTGAATGGGCTGATCAGGTTAGCTCTTATAAAGCCTGCTATGACTACATCAAGCGACGAAGGAAAGAAAAAGAAAAAGAAAAAGATGGGGAAATTTCCAAGGAAGAGGTTTTTAGCCGACGATGAGCCAAAGCCTGATCCTCATTGGCTAGAGACCTTCTTTGGGTTTGCGCCAGAAGAGGCAGCTAAGGTTCCATCGTGGGGTCACTGTGGAGTGTTGAGCCCCCTTCTCATGAATATATGTCTTAACGAGTTAGATCAGTGGATGGAAGAGAGGATTGCCGAGTTTTATAGGCCTTCAAGTACTGATGTTATATGGAAGGATTCTATTGATGCAGGAAGCTACAATCCTGCCTGGCCAGAGTTTGTTCCAACTAGTAGTAGGGAGAAAACTAGGAAGATGGACTATATTCGGTATGGTGGGCATATCTTGATTGGAGTGAGAGGTCCTCGTAGAGGTGCTGGTTATATTAGGAAAAAAGTAATAGAATTTTGTGAAGAGAAGTATGGCCTGAACCTTGATAAAGATGGCTTTCCGATAGAACACATAAGTAGGGGGATTGTGTTTCTGGACCATTTAATCTGTCGGCGTGTAATATATCCAACACTGAGATACACTGGAACTGGTGGAGAGATTGTCAGTAAAAAAGGTGTAGGTACTCTGCTTTCTGTTACTGCCAGCATGGAGCAGTGTATTCGTCAATTTCGAAGACTAAGATTTGTGAAGGGTGATAGGGATCCTGATCCACAGCCTTGTTATCGAATGATTCACGCAACACAAGGACACAATAACTCACAAATGAATAAGTTTCTTGAAACAATGGCAGAGTGGTACAGATATGCAGACAATCGAAAGAAAGTAACTAGATTTTGCTCCTATATTGTTCGGGGATCTCTTGCAAAGCTATATGCTGCCAAGTATAAGCTTCGCTCTCGAGCCAAGGTTTACAAGATTGCCTCCCGCAATCTCAGTTGTCCCTTGAAAAGGAGAGAAGGGCATGTGCCAGACTACAATGATCTTTTAAGAATGGGACTTGTAGATGCTATCAGTGGTATCGAATTTTCTAATAGTGCTTTAATACCTACAACTGACTATACTCCCTTTCCTACGAACTGGATACCAGACCATGAGAAAGTTTTGCATGAATATATAAATGTACTAACTCCAAAAACATTTCGAGAACAACGGGCTTTACTGAAGCAAAAGGGGCTCATTACACCACAGGATTACATGTCAATTATGGTGTGGAACTTCAAAATGTATGGTGTATTTGTCGATGGTGTGCCTATTTCAGAAAATCAGTTCGAACAGCAAGGAGAGGTACCCGAATCTGGAGACAAAAGCGAATAAGATAAGACAGTACCATAAGATGCTGAGGCAGATGTTAAATATGATCTCTTTTGTCCAGTCAAAGGCCATAATCTTGAAGTAATAGAAAAGTGAATCTTGTCTTCCAGTCCAAGGTTATCACCAAAAATTCTGTTATTGTCTGTAGCCAGAGTTTTCAGCACTATATAATACATTGATTTGCATATAGCGATTTTCTATCTCCTAATCTAAATGTGTAAAATGTGTATAACCAGTTTAATGCATTTGATGGGAACAACCAATATAATAATACAATGAGTGAATTCTTTATACTGACTTGAAAACCCACTAAGAATGTCGCATGTGTTTCCCCCGAGATGCAATATGTGAAAACAATTTGCACAGATGCACACTCTAGGTTGACTTTGTCATCAAGTTATGCATGAAACTAGAGCTGGCTGTAATGCCATTTATAATGCTTGTGCTTTTGAAATCAGGACATATCTTTGTTGGTGATTGCACCACAGATCAGTCCTTGCAGTTCAGGGGCTTGTATAATAGGGTAGGAGGCAACTATGGGGGAGCTTAAGCAGCATAGTCTGTAGGACTGTATTAGATAAGTGATGCATTTCAATCTGATGTGCATCATACTCATATATTAATTAAGGCATTTGGTTCTTTTGAACATATTTTTATCTGCTAAATTGGGTATTTTCTCAGTTAATTAGACTGCTATGAGATTTACTCTACTTGCTGTAAGTTAAATTTCAGTCCAGTGCCACAGTGATTGGAACTGCTGTAAATATCGACTTAAGCTGATGATTCGGCTTATATGGGGCATGTGAATCTGTAGAAGCAGCTATACCAGAAGTTTGTATCTATATCTGTTCGCTCTTCCAATATTCATTTTCTATTTAAGGTCACTCATTCTGGATTCAGTAATATGTTTTGAATACTTGTTATTTCTCGTACTGCTTGATATTACTTAAACTGGGATTATATTTCTGAAAGAAACCATACATTATTTTATTCCCTTAGGTAAAAATATTGAATTTTTGCATTACAAAGGTCAGTTAGATGAAAAAGTGAAAAAGTTACCTGAGATGTGCCTGAAAGTACAGAAAGCTTCAGTTAAAGGAAAATTGAATATAATTGGTTTAACTTTGGATTTAAACATATAGACTTTTAAGACACCTAGAGATAGGTGCTGCTTCATCTGCAAGTTTTCTTGCTCACCTGTTTATTTGCCTTAAATTAATTGCACGCTTTCAGTATAACAAGAGAATCTACCGTGGGGAAACTCTGACAAGAAACAAACTCAGCAAAACCACACTCAATAATTAACTCAACTTTTCACTATACAAGAAGATATTTTGTATTTAAGCGTATCACTGATCCACGTGCGAGTATTTATAAGCACATCAATACAGGAAACCACTAAGTAATATTCTGTACAACTGATATTAAACAATCGGACAAAATACCACCTTTATGGGCCCAAAATCTTTCTCTATCCCCCAGGTGTGGGAAGGTGCATAGTTGATAAGGGGTCTGAAACATACAAAGCGTGCAATACATATCCAACAAACTTGCTTAAAAGGATTAAGATTGAAGAGACCCACAGACTCTTCATATCAGATATGTGGATCTTCAAAGGAAACACTGGTTACTTTGGAAGAACTGTAGGTATTCTATTGTCAGTCTAAGATTTCTACAGACTTGCAACTACCTAAACTCCTGTTGGGGAGACTTGAAGCCCCTTTCCAAAGCAAAAGCTTTGGCAATGTTATTGTGCCTCATTCATGATAAGACCTTCTCCTGCTTGGTCGGCATTCCGTTTTGATACACCATCAAGATAAAGGCTTGCCCACCAAGTACCTATGATTCTAGAAGCTGTGTATTCTACGTGTTTCTATCTTAAGGCTGTTCCATTGGATTTCTACATCCAAATCTATCAAAAGCAATGTTTCTAATGTCTTTAGTTCCTGGCTTCTATATTTCCTCAGATATCTTTCTTCTTTACTAGAGTTCTGTTCATTCTAACCACCTAAATTAAAAATTAAAACTGATAAAGTTAATAAATTATAAATAATAGCTGATAAATTTGATAGACAGCAAAAACACAACCTTAATGAAAACTGATAAAGTTCATTTTTACCTGTTTTGAGGAGTTTGCACTGAGAAGAACCTTGAGTACTTTCCTTAGGTTATTATCTGCTAGGAGGAGTTTCCTGTGTGCTTACAATCAGAAAAAGTGTTATTTGGGATGAAGTTGTTAGCTAGATTTGTTTTCATAATCCCTTGTCCTTTGTCAACTCTATACCCTTTGTTCAAACAGAATTTGCATCCTATTGGAAGTGTGTAGTACCCTCCACTGCTGGCTTTTTCCCATATTAGATAATCATAGTCAGCCTACTTCAAATGTCTAGGTTGTTGCTTTTCACATTAGGATATCAAATCAAATCTGCAGGTAGGACCTTTGGTTATTTGATTTCAGAGTGAGTGGCCTAACGTGATCCGATTCCCAGGGTGAATTGAGGGATGATCTTGCAGATTAGATAGCAATGCAACAAGATTATAGAAATGAGAAAGGAAAATAGATATGTAAACCAAAACACATTGAATACAGAAGTCTTCTGGCAGATATGCTACTTCCTCTTCTACTTACAAAATGTACATAGTAGGTATTTATACAATTAGGCTGTCAGCTAGGCTCCACTTACATGCTAACAAGTGTCCAATGTGAATGATGTGTTGCTTATGTGGACAGGATGATGATATATATCAAATATGTATGGTGTCAATTGGATTGCTGTGAAATGTAGCTTGGATGCCACAATGTTGCAGATGCATATGGTGCCAATGATATCATGTTCTATGTCATAGAAGCTGCTAGGTGGCACACACATGTAAGCATAAATGTGGTCATTGATGTTATGTGTCACACATATATGATCTGATTGGACAACAGCACGTGCAAAAATGTTCATGCCCACAATAAGTGCTGTGAGGTTTTGTGCGAAAACTGTACATAGGGGTGTGAGGACAATATTTCAAATAAGTCTGCAAGTACTGTGTTGCGTACATTGGCCAATGCTGATTGTGCTGAAGAGGATGTGCCAAGTTGCTCTTGGATCATTCGTCCCTCCTTGAGGAGCAATGAGCCCAATTGTGTTGGTAGTAATCTGAGGATACAGAACTGTTGAAAAGTGTACCCTTAGCTTAGTTTGCATAGTGTTGTGTGCAAATACGAGTGGTTGTTGTGTCAGTAGTGTTGTCCTTTGTTGCTGTTTGTGAATTTGTTGGGTCCAGTTTCATAGGATGTTGGTTAGTTGTGGGCTTTAGTAGAGGGGAAAATATGGTTGAAGGAGTTTTGCATCAAATACCAAGTGCAGGCCTTAGTATTGTGGAAGTTGGAGAATGAAGGCATTCTCACTAGCTGCACAAAAAATGGCGTAAGGATCATAGCATAGAGGCTCAATCTTTCGATGTGGGCCCTTGAAGTGTCTTTTTGAAAAAGCAATTAGATTTTGTGAACAACCTAAAACATGTGATATGCGCAGTGAATGTCATGGCACTCCTTGTATTTTATCGGTGGTGTGTAAGAATCTATTAATCCTGTTGATGTAAATGTTGGATTTGTTGCGAAAGAAATTGTCCCTTTTCTACTTCTTGTTTTTGTGCACATCTTTTGATGTGGATAGTGCATGGTAGGATGTTGAGGGGTGCCATAAGTTGCAATCCAAGATATGTTTTGAAAGGACTATGCGTTGTACAGGTGTGAATAGCTTTATCTTAGGTATGTTGGATGTTGCCATTTCAATTGAGCAAGTACACACTATTATAGATGTGCAGTAGATGGAAAAGTGTGCTGTTGACCACCTCTATTTGGTCACTGCTTGTATGCAATGTCCCCTGCTAATTTAACAATAACATTTGTAATATAGATAAGGAATAAGTAATGTATTAAGAAATTGACTGTTACCAATTCATATTATAGAACAGATCTTATTATTGCTTCAGTTATAAAGATGGGAGAAGACATTAGAGGCAATCTCCAAAGTGCTTAGAGACCATTGATAAGCTCCCTCAAAGTTTACAGACGAACCTTTAACCTGTCTTGGACTTAAGCCCTCAAAGCTAAAGAGAGAGTTGATCCCTACCCTATCTTGAGAGTTATCCTTTGGATTTAAACTGCCCTCTTTGGAAACACCCTGCCTTTCCTTTTTCAAGCACTGAAGAGTAACAGGATCTAGACATATCTACATATATAAATAATAATATCTATTTATATTAGATAATTCTTATAGCCCAAGTATACTAGATCCTTAAGACACATTATAGATTATTCAGATATGTACGTTTGATCTTTCAGATATATATATTTTAGTTATATACTTCTGAATATGATTCATGTATGTATTTATATGTACATATTACAAGATTCTGATATATAAATCAGATATACACTATAATTTAGATACATATGTTATATATATTATGATTATATATATATGGATATTACTGATATTAATATTATGTATACAGTAGACTGCATATTAGTCTCCCTGATCTCAACAACATTCAGATATAATAGTCTTAGACTTATTCATACATAATATATACAGCATGCTATGCTGTCCACATGCTGCTTGCCAGCCATGTATTATATTTTATTTCCTTGATGGTCCTCTTAAAAATCCCTCCTCCCTTGAAGGACTGAAGTAATCGTCTCTTTATACCTAGTCGTAGGAGAATAAGGAAAGTTGGAAAAGATGCACCCTTTAATAGAAAACCAAATTGTTATCTTAATTAATAACAGTTTGTGAATATGAATCTACTAATTCTATTGGCAATTGGATTAGCAATAAGTCATTGACGTTATTCATTGTTGACTTTCATTGATATATTTATTCTTCACTTATCTCTTTTGGTATTATTCCATAGTAGTTGGTTTATGAGTGAATACTACCATCAATGGAAGTTGACGTTGCCTGCATCCATTCTCATCAGTTGATAACCATTCTTATATCCCCCGTCTGCGTGGAAGGAGACATCGCTTCATTGCATGAAACACAACCTTACTAATGTTACGGGGATGGTGCTGACATGGATAGTCAGCTACCAAATCAAGTCGACTACCATATTAATTAAATCACTACCTTAAAGCATTGGTACAATCGCTAATAGGGAGTTGATAGAAATTCCATCAGTATTATGGACTTAATGTCAATCATTGATTAATATTATAGTTCGTTATTATCAAATATTAAGGATGGAGATTAATATTGATATTATAGATCAATATAATATTACGTATTAAGAACAGTTAATATTAATGATTAATATTATAAATTAATATTATTGATATTAGATTAATATTAATAATTATATTGATTGATATTATATTATAGATTAATATAACTTGATTAATATTATATTGATTAACATTATTGATTTAGGAGATTCAAGCATTTCGTATGTGCATCTATTTAAATTATATATATTAATCATGGCTCATGGCATTGTAATATGCTGCCATGTGTCATGTCCCCAAACATTTAAAAGTGACTTAATTAGGTTAATTAAGTAAGTGGTCCTAAAATTTAATTAATATCATAGGGACTTATTTAATTATAAAGTAAAAGGGAATAAAATAATAAAATATTGTTGGCCTAATCTAATCTTTTAGATTTCAGCTGGAGGCCTTTATAAGGAGGCTGGCTGAGCATTGTAAGGCATCATGGAATGTATTTGATTTGTTCTTCTATCGCCGAAGCTGAAGGCTGAACGTGGTTTTGCAGTTTCGGTGGTGATTCAGTCCCACCCTAGTCTGCTATTGAATATCATCCTGATATTTCACGTGGTTTTGCAGTTTTGGTGGTGATTCAGTCCCACCCTAGTCTGCCATTGGAATATCATCTTGATATTTCATATTGTGCCCACTTGCAAATTTGTGAAGCTTCTTGTGGAGACAAATTTGTAGTGATTGGAGATCTGAAAAATAATAATAATATATTGTCTCATTGTCATGCTCAAACTGTGGACGACTTGTTTCATCTTTCTGAGCAATTAAATTATCTGTCGGGAATTAGCAATTATCCTTATGTTTCTGGAGTAATTCCCAGCAGTCAATATCGTTAATTTATGCAATGCTTATCATTGGCAAATAGTTATAAGTTATAATAGCCCCGCAAAAGATATACACGCACACATAATTATATCTGCCAAAGTTGATCTAAGAAGCATTATAGTTTTATCACTGATATCATACAAATCATTTTGTCAATATTATTCAGGCTTCCTTATGCTAGCACTGCAATATAATTGGCCCTGTGATATATTGTGGTGGGAGGGTACTATGTTATCATATCCTTGCCAATATCATACAAATCATTTGGCAAATATTATTCAGGCTTGTACTATTGCTGCAATATAATTGGCCCTGTGATATATTGTGTGGTGCGAGAGTATTATGTTATCAATTCATAGTTACACCGTTGTTGGGGATGGGGGGATGTCGGAACGGGGGGGACAGGTTTCCCGGATGGGGGGGGACAAAGGGGCCTCAATTTGGGGACGGCCGGGGGGCCATGGGGGGGGGGGGTGTATATACTATATACTGTATACTGTACATATGGTACTTAAAATGCTATTTATGAAAAGATGTATAAGACTATTAAGAAGTAAAATGCCAAATAGTAATACTTGAACACTGAAGTTTTCTCAGTCTTCACTCTTCTTCTTGCTGTAGCAATCAATTAGAAATGAAAATGTGAAAACAAATGAAGCTTGGAGGCCTTTTGAAGGAATGGAAGACCATAGATGGGCCCCACATACCCTTAGGGTTCGAATAGAACCAAAGAAACAATTAAAAAATGTGTTTTTTCTAAAATGTACTGTTTATGTTGCTGTAGCAGCGGACACCTGGGTGTCCCTAGGAAACTCGAGGTACGCAAAGGGAATTTTTTAAACTTTTTTCCAATTAAATCCTTTGATAAGTTACTTCTAACTGAATCCTTTGATAAATTACTTCTAACTGAATACTTCAATGAAAGCACCAAACTGAAAACTGAAGAGAGGTACCACATAATGAAGACAATGCACAAAGATATGACTTGGAAATCTAAGATGGGAAGGTGAGAATCGCTACTAGGATCTACTGTCCTAATCCAGCCTCACAAAAAAATTCAAATACAATGTTTAAGGGCACCAACCCTAAGGAGTCACCAGATCAGTGTTCCATTACTCGTTGCAGGTAGTGTAAGTATTAACTACCCGCAGGCCGAGCATTGCTAGGCGGGTTTTCATGACCTGCCAGCATGACCCGACGGGTCATGGGCCATTAGCTGCTGGGTCCGTGGCCCATGACCCACTTGGTACCTTGAAGATGTTGATTGGTCACCAGGTGGAAATCTAAGATGGGAAGGTAAGAATCGCTACTAGGATCTACTGTCCTAATCCAACCTCACAAAAAAATTCAATTACAATGTTTAAGGGCACCAACCCTAAGGAGTCCCAGATCAGTGTTCCATTACTTGTTGCAGGTAGTGTAAGTATTAACTACCCGCGGGCCGAGCATTGCTAGGCAGGTTTTCATGACCTGCCAGCATGACCCGACGGGTCATGAGCCATTAACCGCCGGGTCCGTGGCCCATGACCTGCTTGGTACCTTGAAGATGTTGATTGGTCACCAGGTGGAATAACAACTGTTTACAAGTCACATGAAATCACTACATTTCCGTTTTGACATGAATTTTGTTGCTGAAAGTAATGATAATCACATGAACAAAATGACCTAGCTTAGAGCTTGTCTCCAAACACCTATAGCATGTTATCAAGTTGTTTGTAGCAGTCTACATAAACTTGTAACAGCTTCCAATTCACCTTTAGCAGCTTCCAATACATTTATATTAGCTTCCTAACACACCTGTAACAGCCTCCAATATACCTGTAGCATCTTCCATTAATTTCGCAACAGCCTGAACAACACCTGTAGCACGCTATATAACGCCTGCAAGTCTTAATAGCACATTTAACAACTTGTAGATGACCTATAGCAGTCTACAACATGCCTATTAACATGCCTGTAGTAACCCTTTGAGAAGGCATATTTGCTGAAAAAGCTTATCAGACAAACAACCATAAAAAACTTTGAAAATAATTTTTTTGTGATATGAGATTGTGGATCAGGATGCTTTTGTCTCAGTAATATGACCTGTTCTTCAAAAAATAATTATTCTCAGTGCCTAGCTTTTGTTACTTTGAATGAATCTTTCATCTTCCAAGGAAGCAATCTCCAGTGGTAAGTTCTTCAATAACACGCTATATAACACCTGCAAGTCATAATAGCACATTTAACAACTTGTAGATGACCTATAGCAGTCTACAACATGCCTGTAGTAACCCTATGAGAAGGCATATTTGCCGAAAAAGCTTACCAGACAAACAACCATAAAAACTTTGAAAATAATTTTTTTGTGATATGAGATTGTGGATCAGGATGCTTTTGTCTCAGTAATATGACCTGTTCTTCAAAAAATAATTGTTCTCAGTGCCTAGCCTTTGTTACTCTGAATGAATCTTTCATCTCCCAAGGAAGCAATCTCCAGTGGTAAGTTCTTCAATAAGATATTCAATGTTTTTGCCTCTCCTTCAGATGCTTGCTTCTTTTATGAATGATGACCATTGTTTCCAAAATGATCCTTCTTTCTTCATTTAGCTTTGAAAACTCTGATTTAATAATGGGTGCGTGAAACAAGTTTTAAATCGTAAAAAATCTCTGTTTTTTCATTTTGCCGAGTCATAGCCGAGTCATTGCCGAGTCGTCGGCGAGTCACAGGTCGAGTCGACCTTGCCGAGTCATAGGCGAGTGCGAGTCATGGAACTCCACACCAAACCCCTGTTCTAGACCACCAACTCTTTCACAATTTGAGCACCTACTCAATCAGCCTAAGCATCAACTCAGAATTACAAGGATTACAAACAATTACAGTTCTGTGATTTTTATTTACAAATATAAATGAACAGAGATTCTGATTTATCAAGAAATTCTTCTCACTTCTTTGCCAAATAACTACAATTTGAAACACCTCTACACACTGAATTCAGACAAAGATAATAAAGCAAATCTGCTGCAATTTGATTTGGTTTCTGAAATCACAAATCTTCTGCAAACTAAAACAGACTGAGATAATAATACTTATATTCCTTATCTTATCTTATTCCTATGTTAATAACCCTTTGCAAACTAAATTCAATCAATATGATAAAAGTCTAATATCTGCAAATTGATTCCAATCTGAAAATAATCACAAGACTTCTGCAATCTGAATATAATTAGGAATAATATATTTGCAAATATACCCGGTTCTCACAAACAATTATCTTCCTTTTATCTCAGAATTCAGCACTTCACAGTATATTGATCAATCAAAGTCTTTAACAGTCTGCATTCTCTTTTCTGCAAATACAATACAATGCATCACTCTTCACACCAGATAGTCTGTGTTAAACCTTTTTAAGCACAATACTTATATTCACTAAAATATTTTCTATTGAACAAACACTTTTCTGTTTTAATTTGAAATATCTGTCTGAAAACAATCTTCTCTGTTATATGAATTATCAGAATGTGATTATTTGATAAAATAGATCTGAATCATTAACATAAAATCTGAACATGAGTATCCTGAATGAGATCACTGTTAAACAATACTGAGGAAAAAATATGAATGCTGTTATACCTCCTTATCACTGTTGTCTCCCTTTTAGGAAAGAAACAATCTTCAACTTGTGTATTCTAGAATACTTGCTCTGCTCATCAAAATACCCAGATTATTCTGTGGATTTCAATCTTCTTTTAACACAGTATGATCTCAGTCACCAACTTATTGCCTTGTAAAATATTTAGATATTCTTTTAAACTCTCCTCACACTAAGTATTGGAACTCTCATCTATCAAGCATTGCACACCCGCTTTTTTCAACATCCCAATGACTGTATATTATATAAGCCTTTTCAAGGTTCAAACAAGTTTAAGAAGTTAAGAGAAAGTTACAACTGTCTCTTAACTATAACTGCTAACTGCCGCACATCAGTTAATTATGATTTGTTTGTCTTATTTGAACAAGTCTGGTTCTTCATCGATAGCAAAGAGGTTTTAAATATTAATAAACACATTACAAACAGTTGCCATATAACTGCTCTCAACCCACCGTAACTTATGTCTCAAAACAAACACAAAATGTTTTTATAAAGAAGACATATCAGATCATGTAGTTTCTGAGAATTTGTTGCAAGCCATTGTTGATTTTAATATCCAACATTATGGAACTTCTTTTCGCTGCCTACTGTGCAAATATAAACAGTAAAATCAGATACCTTTAATACTGATCAAATGTGCAGATTATACGGTAGATTACATGCTTCAATCTCTTTTGCCATGTCTGAGATTTGATTTGTTCTAGAACCAGATCATGATGTAAAATATATTCAATCAACTTGCAGATATCTATTCAACAGAACATGAAATGATCAAGTATTACTGTTGTTAGTTTCAAATCGACCATGTCTTCTATTTGCTTTGATTTGTGCATTCAATCCTGATTTGACATCAATGACAAACTTGCTAACACTCAGTTTCACGGATATTAGCTCTTTAGAATTTTGTTAGTGCTGCATAATGAGATTTGGCCAAATTTCTAAAAGCCATTTTTTTCTTCCTTTGGGATTAATGCAAGAAATATTAGAATTCGTCTCTACTCAGAAAAGTTTTCAACATCTTGCTACCAGTGTTTTAGAAGAGTGATTTTTTGTAAAAATAATTAGCTGAAAACTACCCAATCCCAGATCCTTGCTTCCATTAGCATTATGGTCTTTTCTACAAATTTATATTGTTTTGAAACTCCATATTTTGGTAGTCAGTGACCGAGTTTGCATCTGCCTTAATTTATAAATCTTGAGCATGTTTTCTGTCTGTGTCCACTTCAGTCAAGAGCATTTTGAAGGAGTTCACTGCCATTTTTTTTCCCATGGTGAGATTGTTCTCTTCATTTTTTAGCAAGGAGATGTCATTTGTTTCCATCTTACCCTGAGTTGGAGAGTAAAATAGTTTATATACCTTCTCTTATGTCACAACATCCATGATCTGAATTTCTATTGTTCCTCTCAAGGGTAATCCTCTTCTAGCTAATATGTGACTTAAATCTTAAATCAGTGCCCTAGCATCAGTTAGCTTGGCTTTCTAACGACTCATACAAGATTGTTGAAGTCGATTTCTTCTTATAATCCTTTACTTGAGCTGAAGTTTGGGGTTTTATGGTTTGACCCTGCTGAACTTTGGCTTCTAGGACAATTGCCCATGCTTTTTTGATAGTCCGCAGGCATTCAACTCGGTTGAATTTGAATGGTAAAGGACATTGTGCTGTTCAAGATTTGCCAAGGTGAATGCTACTGCCCTGTGGTCTGGAAATGGCTTTAATAGAGTAGTGGTTAAATCTAGAAGTTGGAGATCCTGCCACTTTTCATGCTTTGGATTTTTCAGCAGGAAGTTCTTGTGTTTGAGTGCAGAAGGGTATGTTCACCCTGTATTCTAAGCACAGAAAGTTGCCATAGGTGGTCTCATATGCTGCAAAAGCTACTTTGTCATCTTAACTCAGTTGCACAGTTCTCTAGGCACTGTGGGTCTTTAGACAGACTTTTCCATTCTATTGCTCCATATATAAATTCCCCCTTCCGATTCACTATCTCTTAGATTTAGATTTGGAAATTTCTTACTCCAGGAGAAACTCCAGGCAAATTATTTTGGAATCTCTCTTTTAGACTTTTTGAGATATTTACCAAAGTTAAATTCCTTCCTAGCATCAAAACAGGAGCTTGTATTTGCCAATCCTTAGTGAATGTTTTGGAACCAGTCTACTTTGCAAAAGATCCAATGCAATGAAATTAGGAAAGCCTAGGTCAGTGCGTACAGCAACAAATTTTTAAAATAATTTATTTTAATTAACCTCAGAACTTTGAAGACTGTAAGAACCCCAACAGGTTCTAACTTCAACAAACACTGGATTTGCTTTACTTTTCAGATGTTTGACATTTCGTCACACAGTTGGCATGCAATGTCTAAATGCTGATTTCTGAGTGTTTAAGGTTTGCTTGTTTGTATTTAAATGGTTTTCCAACCCCAAACATATATAAATGTATGAAATTACAATACAAATTACAATGCATCAAATTCCTTCAAATCATACTTCATTTATTTCTATGGAATAATTATAATGACAGTTTATATGCAGCTACATTTATTTAATTGTAAAGCTATGGAACCTGGAGCTGCTAGCATGCACAATTTGACATCCAATTATTGATGGATGCTGCCTCTGGACACTTTCAGAGATTGACGCTGAAGCTTGGATTTGAGTGTAATGAGCACTCAATGCCAAAACAAGCCTTGTAATGTTGAAACGCAGCCCCTGCAATTATTATCGCTGCTGCTATTATTGTGTGCTGTCCCACTATTCAAAACAGCGGCTGCCTGTATTTCAATGCAGGCTCTAAACCAATAACGCTACCCTCATCAGATGATGCCAACTCTCCACTAATTCATGGCAGCTAGTAAAGACTAATGCAGCTCTTAGTGATGCTGCAATCTGGAGTAAAAACCTTCTCTCTAACCCTATAATGATTTCTTGTGGCAAAACACTAAATCTCTTACACCAATCGATCTCAATTTCTAGCACAGTTATGGTCTCTGAAATAAGACCATCACCAACACAATTCACTTGGCATTTAATAGGCTCAAAGTGCAAATAAAATCAGAGACATTTCTTCTCAGCTTGAAGAAATTACAAACCCTCACATTTTCTCTCATCAAAAGCAAATATCAATATCCCAGAATGATTTCATTTGCAACAAGCCATTGCTTTTATAATTAAAACAAATCTTCTTTATCACTCCAACAGTTAGCTTCATGAAGACACTTTTCACTTAAATGCTCTTTGCTTTATGCACATATTTGAATAATATAATTTATGAACTCTCTTAGGCTCCAAAAACGACCTTTTCATCAATATCATGATATTCTAACACACAAGGTCATTGTTTTTTGTGTCCACAATTTAAAGCTTTTCAACCTGGTTCCAATGAGCTATGACACTAAGGTGACCAATATACAATACCGACAAAAATAGCAACCTTAGCGTATTTAATTAAATAATAATTATAATTCAGCGGTCTTGCGAAAATGACTGAAAAAGCATCAGGAGTGATCCTGATGAAGAAAGTCGATGAATGAATCTGACAGGGGGACTTACTAAAAATAGATGCTCTCTCCAAGATTTTTGAAGCCCAAACTGGAAGCCAAAAATAAAAACTGAGAGCATCATTCAACTCCTCTAACTCATCTGAGCTCATCAGAACCATCCTTTGATTTACTATAAATAGTAAGTCCCACCAAACAAAGTCATAACTCTCAATTGGGTCCTCTAATCACTAGTATTAGCCTACAAGGACCTAGTAATAGGCTAAATCCATCCACTATCATGGTCATGCTAAAAAGGGGACATTACAAAGAGCCTGGATGATTTGTTTCATGCTCTTAGCAGTCGTGACCCAAGTGGGATGTCAATATTTGAAATCTTTGATCAACACTGCTGAGGGCTTGCGATCTCTGATTTTTCTCTCCATTTTCTTGTGATGGTCCTATTCCCCTAATGTTTTAGGAAAGAACAACCAACATCTTCACTTGAGTTTGAGAGCAGACATGAGATCTTGGTTTCATCTGCCAAACAGTTTGATGCTCTTTTTTTGAGTTTTGATGTGTCTTTGCCTTGGCCTGACTGAAGAATCTTTTAATATTACCTAGTTGAAAAAAATTGCTGAGAGAGTTCTGATTTGTTTGTACACTTGCTTACTACATTCTATGACGTCTCATTCCATAAAAAAATGTGATTTATAGCTTTGTTAATCTGTGTAGAGGGTGGATATTCCATACCTTGTTTTGCCAGCACAATTCCTTTCTAACCTTAATGTGAATTGATAATAGAAGTTGCTGTTGTTTTGTAGAAATATAGAAAAACAGTCCCTATTATACCACCTCTGGTAATATGTAAGAGTGCTTAAATGCACAAACATAATAACAAGAGCATAGAGATAAGAGACACCGACATTATGACCTTGAATTCAATTTGGGTGAAATCCATGGAAGAATGAGTTTTGAACACTGCAAGCTATGACCTCAAGAGCTGTTACGAATTGTTACAATTATATCCAAACACTTTACAACCCTTCAATCTGCTCACAACCAATCCACTTACATGCCAAAACAACAATAGCATAAGTCAACTAATTTTGCAAGCTCATCAAGGAAAACTATTTCCATTGTTACCAAATGACTTGTCATAGAAATTTTATAGAAAAGAGAAGCAAGAGGACATCGAGAGGCCAAACAAAGCTGGAAGTCAAAGCCAAGAGATTTTGGAATGCTTTAGCTTCACAAGCACCATGGATTTTATCTTTTTGTCCTATAGGGGACAAGTTTAATAGTGTTCTAATTTGTCCTAGTTGA
Source organism: Chamaecyparis obtusa (assembly GCA_027943335.1). Lineage (NCBI taxonomy): Eukaryota > Viridiplantae > Streptophyta > Pinopsida > Cupressales > Cupressaceae > Chamaecyparis > Chamaecyparis obtusa. The sequence continues at coordinate 75,160 of BSBK01000097.1, forward strand.
ATATCTCTACGCATGATAGATATGTTCAATGACTGTTAAACATGTCATGCATGCTTGCTTTGTGTTTGACCTCAATACCTTGACTTTCTAGATCACTTTGTGCACCTGTTTCTATTTTTCTTTATAAAATTTTTGTAACGCTCTTTTAGTTAGTTTCATAATTGAGTCACTTTACAAATATTGAGTACAAGGATAAATTTTGTTAATATAATGTGACTAAGATAGCTGATAACATTAACTTTACTGATATTCTTTTATATCATTTTTGGCTAGCACATGATTTTTATGTTGTGCGACTTACAATCTGACATGTTAGGGTCGCCACAACATTCAACTTTGCATATGATGTACAACCTTGCACATCAGGTTTTGTACTATGTATGTGAAGAACATCCACGCAATTAATCATTAGCTCTGCTGATATTTAGAATATGGCAATTCATTCAACAAGATTAATAAGTTACTATTTGCATTTGCCTTCATTTTGCATCCATCATAACTTTTTTAAAAAAGAAATTTGTTATGAAAGGGCCAAAAACCTTGTACATCAAATAGAACACTAACACAGAGTTCCTAGATGGGACAACAATCTAACTGTGGCCAAATTGCCAAGCGTGATCAAACAAAACTACTATTGAGTTACCAAGCACAAAATAGTACCCAAGGATTCAACCTAAACAATGCTAGACTCTACCTTATTCAACCTCACACCCTTAACTTTGGTGTGCAATTGGGATATAGATTTGGGAAGACCTTTCTTCTACTTAAAAAAATTGTCCAAGAAATGTTCTTTTCCAAGTCCTTGAACCTAGAAAACGGAGGGTTGTGGGGATGCCTCCTTAGATGGCCCATACATGGCCAAAACACAAAGGGATGTTTACCAAGATATGCCAATTGATAACGAACAACTTTAGGAGTTAACAAATGTCACACCAAAGATGAAGGAACAATGAGAATGGAAGAAATAATATGTTGAGCAATTGGATGAGGAGTTGGGTGGGAGTCACCGATAGGAGCTAAAGGATTTGTAAGAGCAAATTCTGCAAGAATCTTTCCAACCACATGAAAAATTACCTTAGGTGCATGACTTGTTGTAGGATAAGTGGTAAGAGAAGATGATCATCTTGAGAGGAAGTGCATTCTCCACATCTATTGCCATCAAGCACCAAATCCTTATACTTTGAAGAGACACAAGTTGTAATGAAGAAACCCTTGGGATGAGGAAAAAGCTTGATCTTGCCATCATTTAGAGGCTTCCAAGATTCCAAAGCGTAATTGTGTAAATCAAGAAGAGAAGACAAAAAATGGTTATATCTACAGACTAACCCACATTGAAGATAAAAGTATTCACCTTTTTATCATGTCCTATCTAGAAGCTGATTGTGAACAAGGGAGAGGCCAAATCTTATCTCATAGAAGAGGGTGGGCAAGGACCCCTACACTAACAATGTTTGCATAGGAAAAATTGTTGGCATTGATTTCAAAGGACAGTAGGCTAAAGACAAAAATTAGTGGACAATCGATCAAAGGTAGAAGTGAAATTGAAAAACAAATTAAAGTTGTGTTGGCCAAACCCTCCTTCATATTGGAATCCAATAAATATCTTACGTTGGTTGACCTATATCTTTTTGGGGCTCATATTTTATAAGTTCAAAATAAATTTTAAAATAATATGCAAAGGGTTGACCCCATGAAGAGGTGTGACCTATGTTGGATTGCATTTAAAGTAAATAAATAATAAGTTACTTAGTTGACATCATTTTGGTTTAAATGTCCACGTATGAGGAAAGATTCTAACTTAAACAAGAGGACACTATTGCGTCATGTTTTTCCCGTAATGCTTTTGTATAGAAGCTGGAACTTTTGTAAAATGTAGTAATAATATAGTAAATATTCTGATAAAGAGTATTTGAAATTAGAATTGAAGTTCCATGTACATTAATTTTTAACTACTAAATTAAAATTAATAATCTCTATTATAATAATAACTATATAATTATAATAGCTATACAAATGTTATTGTTAACTAAGTAAATATAATAATAAATAGATAACTAGTTTAATGTAATAATAATAATAATAATAATAATAACTTATTATCATATTAATTATGAATAACATTTATGATTATTCATAGTAATTATTCTATTATTTTTTATTTTTTATTATCATGTGTATTATACATATAATAATTGATCTATTATCATAATAATTATACACATAATAATAATTTATTATAATATTAATTATTAATAACATCTATTATTTATTGAATTATTTTATTAATTATTTATTAATGACTATAATTATAATAATAAGTATTAATTATGCAATTATATTTAATCTATATACAATTAATATATTATAATTATTTCATCAAAATGTATATATTATGTTGTTATTTATGAGTTATTAGATTATTATCTAATAGTTGGATTTATTATATATTATATAAGAAATGGGTTTGCAAGCAAAGTGGACCCAACCTTGGAGGAAACTTTGTGGTTAAGCATGCTTGAGTTGGACTAGTACTGAGATGGGTGACCTCCCAGGAAGTCCTAATGCTTCACCGATGTGAGCATCAACTAGATGCAATGAGTCCTAAGTGTTCCATTCATTCTCACGAGAGATGAGTTCTTGAGAACCACTACTCATGAAACATGGGTCAATGAGTTTGACTCAAAAACTACACAGTTAAATCCTAATAACAATATCACAATTATTATCTTATCATTAATAAAGTTAATTAAAGCAATACATTTAATCTTTTTGTATATTTGATATTTATAATTGTATGTATTTGTTCAATTAATATTATAAAAAAATCAAGTGGTTTTATCACCCATTGCATTGTTAAAAGAAATCAGACAAAAGTAGTCGGTACTATGTAATAATGAAATGACTATTGTATGAAAATGAAACAAAAATACAAACATTAGAAAATTTTGTCAATCTATTTTAATTCATGCTTTTGATTGGTTGATGTTTTGACATTTAAAGAGATGACAAACTGTAGAGTACTATTATCCAATAGAATAATAGATAAAACAATGTGTATTTAAAAGCAATTTAGGAAAAATAGAAACCTTACAAAATTTGGTGAATCTATTTTGATTCTTGATGCTTCGACATTTCATGAATTGGTTGAATACATTAGTATTCCTTCCATGAAGGAACTAATAAAAAAATTATTTCTTGCCTTGGTTGAACTAGAAAGAAGGGGTGTTGGTTGGTGAAGAGGTAACTTGACAAGGAATATATAAAAGAAGTTTGGATTTTTTTAATCAATGAATTCACTATCATTCTCATCAAATCAAATTTTGAGTGGACCTTAGAGAAAATCTATGGAGTGCTTATGAGCAGATCTTATTGAAGACTATTGTAGTCCTATGAGAAAAAAATATTGTAGATCATGAGAAAATTTTGAGGTGAATTATGCATAAATTATTGAAGTTTATAAGTTGATTTCAAGAAGATCTTTGAGGAGATTTGTGGACTCAGATTACGTTTGATTAAAAAAAAGATCAAACACTTATCACTTTATCCTTTTGGAGGTTGGTGACTTGTCTTTAAAGATATTGGTGTTTGTTATTGAGTGGGTGCTTAGTTGTGGGGATTGGTGTCTCCTATGGGTTGATACCTCCAAAGACTGTAAAAAGTTTCTAATACAAAAATCCAGACTTCTACTGCGAGTGTTTCCACATAAATCATGTGTTCTTTTTGTGCTCCTATTTCGCTAGATCTTGAATTTTTGTTTGATTAAGATTTGAAGTATTGTTATTTAGAATAATCAAGTTTTAAAAAGTAAATTTTTTTTATTATATTGATTCGCCATCCCCACTCTTGGTTTAAGCATGTGTTCTTCAATTGGTATTAGAGTGGATTCCTTTAGATATAACCTAATCTCTTAAAGGTAGATCTATAAGAGCACTATTGGTCAGACAAAGAGGACGAAAATTCTCATCAAACAAGATGTCTTTCTTTGATGGGATAAATTATGCCTTTTAGAGCATAAGAATGGAAACGTACTTGAATGCAACCCGAGTCAACACAATAGAAAAAATCAACTAAAATAAGAATCAACAAAATACATGCCCATTCAAGCCTTCACATTATCTCAGAAACAAGTATTTACATCAGATTATCTAGCAACATGCCATCTTACATTCAAGGCATACACGCCTGATTACAATCAAGAATCTAGATCCATGCTAGATGCTAACCTCTAAAATACTAACTACTGAAAAGCTATCTTTGAGCTACTACCAAGCTACCTAACTAAGGAACAAATGCCACAATATATACAAGTTCGCAAGCCACAAGTCACCAAGAAAAGATCACATTCTCCAAAGATGAAGAAACATATTACAACAAATAGGTCAGGACCCAAATCATAAGGAACACCTCCAGATTGATACGGAATGACATGCAATCACACAAGGAGGTCGACCATGAGCATAAGATCATCAAACAGTGCATCAATTAGATCTACAAGCCACGAGAAAGATTTGCAAGATCGGAAAACTTAGATTAGTCGTTAGCATGAAGAACATATAGGTCTAAACCAAAATCTCAAGAGATCTCCACCAAGATAGAACAAGTTGAGATGTGAACTTAGACCAAGATTCCACATCATGTCCAAAACAAGCTAGAAGGTTCGCACGAGCTAATGAGCCAACTAGGAGGAATGCCACAGAAAACACTGAAACTAACTAACAAGAACAGATTGAAAATGAACTGAAAGGAAATTCTTTTTTATTGATGCAAGATTTCCAAGAAACCCAAGATGCTCTTGTATCAGACACTCGAGGTTATTGAAAAATGAGCCTCTCACTTTGATGTTGCAGGAATAAATCCACAACTAATCACAAGACTTTATTTTGACTTTCTGTTTCCCAACCCTCAAGGTTAAGAATATGAACCTGCAATCAAAAATTCTCCGCTCTTTCCAATCTGATCTCGTCATCCTTTGCATTGAAGAAAACCAGACAAAAAACTCACTAACAAATCTAAACTGATCCATATTAGAACTACTCATAAAATTTGCACTCTTCTACATAAACCCTCTTAACAACTTTTGCCACTTATCCTCATCTTTATCACATATCTGATATTCTCCGAAATCAATGCATTAGCAACAAAGATTTGATTAACCCTACTTACTCCACCACCTTTGTCACTCATCCATACTTCTTCCTTTGTCATATTTATCTTTGTCTCTACTTCTATTTTCATCTTCACTTTTGGTATATCCATCCTCATGCTCAAATATTGGTTCCTATCAAAGGAATACTGCTCCTCTTTCAATACCTGCACTACAACAAATGCAATAACAACTTCCTTCCCACAATCAACTTGATTAGTACCAACATCAACCAAGAAACACATCTCTTCTCCCTCATACCCTCTAGGTTATCTCTGTAACAAATTGGCATCTAGCTGAAACATCTTAGTCTATATTTTTTCATCAGTAAGAGGATTATCATCATCAATGAAAACCTTGTAGAAAACCCTCTCATACTGATCAACACACTCATCAACATCAATACCCTCACTGCTATCAGTATTATACTCTACAACTAACCCAACTTGGTTATCAGATTCAGCCAGAGGAAATTCATTCCCAACCTCAACTATGTCAACATCCTCAACATCAACAATCTCATTATCAACCACAATAGTAATACCGTCTTTAACTTTCTCAACTTGTCCATCAAATTCAATCAATTGATAATGAAATTCAACCATAACCATATCTGCCTCATCTACTTTGTCCACATGAACTTCTTTCATACCTAATGTCAAAATATTTACATGTGTGCTTACCTCATCAAGCTTTATCTCTTCCTCTGCAGCAATTGTAGCTTTGCTTCTTCTCCTTTGAACAATCCTTCTCACAGGCCAAATGATCCACCTCTTGATTGGTAAATGCCAACTTAACATCTTTATCTCTTCAGTAGCCTCCACACACACTCTTCGGTTTCAGATTCCTCCACAAACCAACTAGTGCACTTCAAATCTCATTCCTCTTTTCAATTTTGAGGTCTTCAAACATCCGATTTACTCTTCTAGGGTTCATCTTTCACGGAAACATCTCTCCCTTCATTCAATGCAACTTCCTTGGCTCGATGATTTGACTACAAGATCTCAATTGCCTCTCACTCGATGATCTATTGAACATGCTTACAACCTGCCTCGATTCAAAAATCTATCCACCAACAAGATGCCTCAAGGACCACAACCCATTCTAAGGTTCACAGCCATCAAAAATTTCTTTATGATCCATCCTTGCGCAAATCCTCTACATTCGTGGGTCAGATCCACATTCTGCCACCCCACAACAAGCTCTCTAGGAATTTGCAAGCTTAGGAAGAATGATCTGTTAACAAATCACCATCTCAAGAATGAAACTTTCTCTGATACCAAATGATGTAGTTATGGTAGGAGTTTCCACAATAAAGATAGTATAACCACGCAACCCAAGTCAACATAACAAAAATAATCAACTAAAACAAGAATGCACAGAATACATGCGCATTTAGGCCTTCACATTATCTTAGAAACAAGGATTTACATTAAATTATCTAGCACCATGTCGTCTTACATTCAAGGCATACATGGTTGATTACAATCATGAATCCATATCCATGCTAGATGCTAACCTCTAAAATACTAACTAATGAAAAGCTATCTTTGGGCTACTACCAAGCTACCTAACTAAGGAACAAATGCCACAATATATACAAGTTCGCAAGCCACAAGTTAGACAAGAAAAAATCACATTCTCCAAAGATGAAGAAACATATTACAACAAATAGGTCAGGACCCAAATCATGAGGAACACCTCCAGATTGATATGGAATGACGTGCAATCACACAAGGAGGTCGACCATGAGCATAAGATCATTAGACAATGTGTTAGTTGGATCCACAAGCCACATGAAAGCTTTGCAAGATCAAAGAACTTGGATTAGCCGTTAGTGTGAAGAACATATAGGTCTAAACCAAAAACTCGAGATCTCCACCAAGACATAATGGATTGAGATGCAAACTTAGACCAAGATTCCATATGATGTCTAGAACAAGTCAAAAGGTTTGCATAAGCTAATGATCCAACTTGGAGGAACACCATAGAAACCACTGAAACTAACCAACAAAAACAAATTGAAAATGAACTGAAAGGAAATTCTTTTTGGTTGATGTAAGATTGCCAAGAAACCTAAGATGCTCTTGCATCACTTAGGATTTAATAACTGTGATGTAGTCCAAGGTCAGAGGATCCAATAAACGACTGTCCAAACTTGTAGCCAAACACCAACAATGCGGAATAACACAACAAGATAATGCTTCAACAAAATTTTCATTAACATGCCTGATTGTAAGGCCTTCTAGATTAGGGCCAAATACAATCACTTACAAAAATATTTCTGCAATCTCCTAGCTAGTCCATCTTTGAAACACATCAACAACTGATGGAAACCCTAAGGAAGATCTAAACTTGAGCTTGCAAGCCACCAAACAATCTCCTTGTCTCCAAGCATGCAAACCACTAGCTCTGCTATTACAATTATCAGACAAACAATCTAATCTTCAAGATCTCGTAAGATCCAATTGTTATCCTTCTCTCTGCACCACTGACTAACTCTCTAAACATCTACCCAAACACTCCTTAAATACATTTCCTCAACCACAAGTCGGTTGGAAGAAATAATTAACTCCTAATCCAAGTTGGCTTCTATTACAAACAAATATTAAATGCAACAACAATCGGCTCTCAAATAGCCTTACAAATAATTAATTCTCCATGTCGGCCTTCAGATCCACATAGAAGAATACAACAAAATCTACCAACATTAACTACACCAAGTCGGCCAACCAAAACTTCAAGAACTCCAGTTGGTAAACCAGAACTACCGAGCACCAATAAAACAACCGAGCACGCCAAGCATCACCAAGCAAGCATGTCGACCGAGCACCACAAGCATCACCGAGTACAAGTTCCATGAGCGTCACAGGTTTTAATGAGTTCCTTCAGTGACTGAGCTCCTTCAATAACTGAGACCGTCGGTTAAAGCTGCAACCGAGTAACACAGAACCATTTCAACACACCACCATGCAGATTTGCCAAGTACCCTAGAATGCCCCTGCATCAGACACCCTAGGTTTAAAAAGATGTTCTCATAGGGTGGAAGAACATCTTCTGGGATTCAGCACATAAACCCCAAGTTGGTTCTTCACATACAAGCCCTTCAACTCTTCACCTTGCATACTCTTCCACTTCTACTTCCTCTTTCCTTTCAAGTCTTTCCTCGATAACACACAAGTCTGTTCTCCATACTAATCAATCATTTCAGAATTCTTCAACTCATCTCGGCTACCAAAGCTCAGGTTTCTCCTATCGAGTGTTGTATCCAACAAAGGCATGAGGGAAATCTTCCTGTTATTCTTCTCAATAGTAAACACATTCTTGACACAATCATACTGCCAAGGTCTACCGAGCAATATGTGATAACTATTCATCTCCACAATATCACACAACAATTGATCCTTATACTGGCTAATATGAAAATCAACAAGACATTGCTCCCTCACTTCTAGAGCATGAACATCTTGCAACTAGCCAATCCTATAAGGTTGAGGATGTCTCATTCTCTTCAAACCAAGTTTCTAAACCATATCCTCAGCTACAAGGTTATCAGTACTACCACTATCCACAATTACATCACAAAGTTTACCTCCTGACTTGTACCGAGTTCTGAAATTACTCCTCTGACAAGGTTCCACCTTTGCACCGAGCAATGTTCTTCAAACTAGCAAGTTCTTAGATTCAGGTTCATTCTGAGTGTTCTCATTCACTATAGCATTCCTTCGGTCACCAAACTTTTTCTGTGTACACTCAAAAGATCTATGTCCTTCTTCACCGCAATTATAACAAGTGCCCTTAAAGATAACCCTACCTATCTTCTTCTTCAGTTCCACAAGTTTCGGTTCATCTTCAACAGTCGGTTTATCTTTGACCGAGTGATCAAGCTTCTCTTTCCCTCGGGAACTACCATGTTGTCTCCTTTTCAACTTATCTTCTGCCTTCAGAGCATACTGATAAGCATCTTCAACCGAATCAATCTTCAACATACCAAGCTCATCTTGAATATTGAATCTCAAACCATTCACATACTGAGCTACCTTTTCTTTACCAAGTTATCTGTGTCCAAATCGAATAGTCAACTTATAGAACTCCTCAGTATAGTCCTCCACAGTCAAATATTTTTGCTTCAAATTCTGCAACTTCTTAAACAAGTCAAGCTCATAGTTGGTAGGTATGAACTTAGCTTTCAATTTAGTCACCATCAACCTCCACCGATTGATCTTCATTTCACCTTCATCTTCTCTATCTCTTTGTAATTCTTTCCACCAAAGAGCAGCATGTCTTTTCAACTTAGTCTGGGCCAATCTTACTCTAAAAGGATCTTCAATTTCTTGAAGCTCAAAGAAATATTCTAATTCACCAATCCAATCAATCAAATCCTTGGGTCTCAAAGTACCAACGAAAGTAGAAACTTCCATTCGGTAACTAGTACTTAACCAAGCTCCAGATCTATGCAACCGACCAGTTTTGTCTTCACTAGATCTATCTCTCCAGTCATCTCCACTAGATCCAACAACTTCAAAGTCTTCAATAGCTTCCTCATAACCATCTTCAGTACCAAGATTCCTCGGCATACCAACAATAGCTCTCATGACCTCAGCGATCATGTCATTCTTCATCAATTCCATCTCAGATCTGAAATCAACTTTAACTTTCTCTGTAATCTTCGATTCCACAACATCACAAAGATCTACAATTGCTCTAGGGTCCAATCTTCTCGGAGGCATCCTTCAAGATCTTCGAAAACCCAAGGCAACAAATCACCAACCAAGGTCCTGGTGCAAACTACCTCAACTCAGAGATCGGTTTACACACTCAAGAACTTCAAGTTCTGATACCATTTGATGCAATCCAAGGTCGGAGGATCCAATAAAGGACTATCCAAACTTGTAGCCAAACACCTACAATGTAGAATAACACAACAAGATAATGCTTCAAAAAAAATTCCATTAACATGCCTGACTGTAAGGCCTTCCGGGTTAGGGCCAAATACAATCACTTACAAAAGTATTTCTGCAATCTCCTAGCTAGTCCAGCTCTGAAACACATCAGCAACTGATGGAAACCCTAAGGCATATCTAAACTTGAGCTCGCAAGCCACAAAGCAATCTCCTTGTCTCCAAGCATGCAAAGCACTAGCTTTGCTATTACAATTATCAGACAAACAATCTAATCTTCAAGATCTCACAGGATCCAATTGTTATCCTTCTCTCTGCACCGCTGACTGACTCTCTAAACATCTACCCAAACACTCCTTAAATACATTTCCTCAACCATAAGTCAGCTGGAAGAAATAATTAACTCCTAAGCCAATTCGGCTTCTATTACAAACAAATATTAAATACAATAATAGTCGGCTCTCAAATAGTCTTACAAAGAATTAATTCTCCATGTCGGCCTTGGGATCCACATAGGAGAATACAACAAAAGCTAGCAACATTAACTACACCAAGTTGGCCAACCAAAACTTCAAGAACTCCAGTCGGTAAACTAGAACTACCAAGCACCAGTAAAACAACCGAGCACGCCAGACATCACCAAGCAAGCACGTCGACCGAGCACCACAAGCATCGTCGAGTACAAGTTCTAACGAGCGCCAAAGGTTTTACGGAGTTCCTTTAGCAACCGAGCTCCTTCAATAATCGAGACCATCGGTTAAAGCTACAACTGAGTAACACATAACTATTTCAACACACCACCATGCAGTTTTGTCGAGTACCCTAGAATGCCCCTACATCAAACTAACAATAAGTGGTAAATGAATATACACCCCCATCAACTCCCTAAATGAATTAGGCTGGGAAGAAAGAAAGTGAGAACAATGTGATAGCCAAGCATGTAATTTTTTGTGGATTATCCAAATTCAAGTTCATGAAGGTCATTTGTTGCAAGTCATCTAAGAAAATATGGGATAAGTTGAAGAACATTTATGGAGAAGATATTAAAGTGAAGAAGGTGAAGCTTTAAACCCATCAAATACAATTTGAATGTCTTAAGATGAAAGAAGAAGAGAACACAACCTCTTATTTTCTTTGTGTTGACGAGGTCGAGAACACAATCATAGAACTTGGTGAAGAAGTTGATGAACTTGTATTGTTCTAAAGGTACTAATGTCTTTACCCTTAAGATTTGATACTAAAGGTTTGATAATTGAAGAAATGAAATATCTAGATACATTGGGAAAGGAAGAGTTACATGAGATCCTTATTGCCTATGAGATGAGAATTGAAGACAAGTGGCTAAAAGGAGAGGTATCCTTTAAAGCATCAAGGAAGGGAAATTAGAAGGTATATGAACCAAGTGAGAGTCCATGCAATAGAATGAATGGAGAAGAAGCTAACTTTATGAGAAAGTTGAGGATAAATATCAAAGTGTCTTACCATTCAAATGCTTTAATTGTGGTAAAATGGGACATTTTTCTTCTAAATGTCAACAAGATAAGGATGAAATTAGAAATGACAAAGAGAACCAATATATAGAGAAAGGAAGAAAGCATCATCCAAAGAAGAATCACAAGTAAGGTTAATATGAAAAGAAGAAGAATTTTCACAAAGACAAAAAGAGTCTTTATTCAAAGAAAAGATGATAGATCATTGGAGGAAAATAAATGAAGAAAGTTCAAGTAGTTTTGGAAGAAAGCTTAGGGGAAATATCAAGGTGTGTTACCACTCAAATGCTTTAATTGTGGTAAATAAGACATTTTGCTTCTAAATGCCAACAAGATAAGAATGAAATTAGCAAGGACAAAGATAAACAATATATAGAAAAAGAAAGAATGCATCATCCAAAGAAGAGCCACAAGTAAGGTTAATATGAAAAGAAGAAGAATTATCACAAAGACAATAAGAGTCTTTATTCAAAGAGAAGATGATATATCATCAGAGGAAAAAACATGAAGAAAGTTCAAGTAGTTTTAGAAAATAAATACTCTTCAAATAAATGGAGGTAGAGAAAGACAAAGGAAAAGAGAAAAGAGAAAAAGAGGTGTGCACCGAAGATGAAGAGGAAGTATATCTTGAGTAACAACTCCATCATGCTTACAAAAAAAACAAGAAGCTCAAGAAAACATTTAGGTACAAATTTAAGAGGTTAGTGAAGCTTAATAAATTTTAGAATAGAATCTTGAAAAATCAAATAAGATGATTGTAGATCTAAAAGTGCAAATAGAAGAGGCAAAATAGATTGAGGAGGTTATAAGAGATCAACTTAAGGAAAAAAATTTCAATTGTGGAAAGCTAAAGCTTAATTTTTTAAAAGAAAGGAGTTGGAGAAATCCATTTGTACAAGTAAATCAAAACTTGAAGTTTGACTAAAGTACTGAAGTAGTGGATGATATTATCAATTCACAAAGGTCACTATTTATTAAGATCGACATTGGTTTTTTTGAAGATCAAGAGAAGACAAAGGAGGCTAAACATTCTAAGGCTATGGATCTAGCATAGTAGGAGAATGAAGAAAATCCATAAAGCTACATCAAGGCTCTTAAGAGTTCCACCAAGAAGGATTAAAAACATGGTGGATGTTCATGATGAAAGAAAGGAAGAATCAACCAATGGTTTGGAAGAAGAAGAAGAAGACAGAGTGAGAAAAGAAAGAAGAATTGATGTTTGTTCAAACAACTATACATGCATGAAACAAAGGAGATAGATGGTATACCAATAACAGTTGTTCAAAGCATGTGATTTTGGTAATTTTGAGAAATGATTTTGTAGATTTCTTTGTCCTTGTTATTTGATCAAATAATTTTGATGGGGTGCTCTTGTGATTTTGTGTTTACTTTTGTTGATCGATATCTTGATTTGTCTATGCTTGATTAAACTGAGAATATCATTGTTATTCATGGATATTTCAACTCTTCCTTATGTTATTCTATTAGAAAGAGAACTATAAGTCTTAACAAGATGGTATTTTGAAGTATTTTAGATGGCTTTATCCCATGTTACTTGTCTCTATTGACCTGTCCATGAACCAAGTCAATATTAGTGGACTTTTACATGGAAAGATTAGACTTATGATGTTCCAAAACTTACTACTATTTATGTCAACATCAACACAATGATATCCACATTATGCCTTGTGTGGCATCACACTTTTTGGACCAAAATTTGGTATATCCATGAAGATATAGTTGATCCTTCTCCTTTCCTAAATGATCCTACTTTAGATAGCCTTGTTACCCTAAACAATTATGATAATATGCCATATTAACAATAAGATGGATATGATGCTAAATTGATGAGAGAATTTTAATCATTTTGTTGACATAAAGAATTCTTCTAGTTCCCCTGTAAAGAATGTACTCGAATCTTTGACTTTCTCAACTCTTATTGTAGATACAAAGGTTTTACCTACATCTCAAAGTCAACATCCTAAGGTTGTGCATGTTTCACTTCTAACTTGCATATTGTATAGTTTTTCATATCTAGGGACTAGTTTTGGACACAACATTGATGGATGAGCAATGTATTTCGATGAAATGCATTGAGATATCATCTTTGTGATCATATCCTACTTCTTAAAAGTTAAAAATTTCTACATATGAATCTGACAATTATTTAGTGTAGTAGGACCTTAATTGTCCTCTTGGTATCCCTGATTGGGATCCCTAACAAAAAAGCATCATAGGTTTGTGAACTTTCACCTTGAGGACATTCATATGCTCTTCAATATTAGCTTCATTATTGCAATTATTGTCACTTTAGCTTGGGCTCCTATTCCACGTTAATTTTTAAATGTTTCTAGATTGTGATATTGCTATCAGGATTCAACCATGTAGTTTTTGTTACAAGCAGTAGTTGTTGTTGCACCAAAAGATCGACCTGTTAATGCCCGATACAACCACTAGACTTATAGAAGACACAGGAGGCTGTTAAACCATGTCATGAATCCCGAGGGGAGCGCTGACTATTTTTCCAACAATCTCCCCCTCAGCGTTACCCAAGGGTTTTAAGGATTCAAACCCGTGACCAAGCTCTGATACAACTTGTTACAAGTAGTAGTTGCCGTTGCACCAAAAGATCGACCTGTTAATGCCCGATACAACCACTAGACTTATAGAAGACACAGGAGGCTGTTAAACCATGTCACGAATCCTGAGGGGAGCGCTGACTATTTTTCCAACAGTTTTTGAGTCAAACTCATTGACCCATGTTTCATGAGTAGTGGTTCACAAGAACCCATCTCTCATGAGAATGAATGGATCACTTAGTACTCATTGCATCTAGATGATGTTCACAGGGGTGAAACACCAAGCCTTCTTGAGAGGTCACCCATCCCAGTATTGCTCTAGCTTAAGAACACTTATCCACAAAGTTTCCTCCAAGGTTAAGCCCACTTAGCTTGCTACCCCATTTGCACTCTTACTTGTTAATGTTTCTAGATTTTCACTTTCTTTAGTTAGGTACACGAATCTTGATATAATACTAACTCCTTTTGGCATAAACATGACAACATCTAAACAATGCCCAAAGATTATAATATTCTATCTTCTTACCTCATATTCCTTTTACGAGTAGGAAGGTTTTTGCATTCACTTTTGGTTTCTTTCTTATAAGGGAGGGAATGTAGTTTCAAGATCCTAGATCATATTCAACATTTAGTTAAAATCATCTACCATTGGCATAAGAGACTAAACATTTAGAGGAGTTGAGTGATCTCTCTTATTCTTATTATTTGGGGGAGGTTTTCCTCACATAAGCTTATATCCTTCTTAGTTCTTTCAAGGGGGATCACTTTACTATCTTCATTCTCTCAAGGAGGAGTTTTGCCCTACAATTATATGCTTATGTTATTTTCAAGTAGTTCATTTTGTACATTGGCACCTACTATAGAAACATTTTCTAGGACCCATCTATACATTGATATTTTCTACCCACCTAAATGATATTTGTGGGTAGCGTTGGTACATTATGAATTATTTTATTCACCCAAGATAAGATAAGATTACCTTGCATCATATACTTGTGCTTTTTAATTTGGTAGAGCTATATTTCACACATATGACTACATCTCCTTTATTCCATATTAATTATAAATTTACATCTCTTATTGATGTATATTATGTATAGCCACCTCTTGATATCATGCTAGCGATCAATATCCCATCTCATTGTAATTTGTCTTGATTAGAATATAATTTGTTTTATTTTTTATAACATTGCGATAACACCTTTTGTATTATCATTAAAAGGGAAAAAATGGCTTGGCCCGCACCATATGAGGCTAGAAAACCTCATTCCTAACCCCCCAAAAAGAAAAGACCTCCTATACTACCAAACATGAAATCTAATAAACAAGATGTTACAAAAGAAAAGACCTCCTATACTACCAAACATGAAATCTAATAAACAAGATGTTACATGAATGACAACACTTCACTATAGTCTAAGGCTTTGCTCCACTTGTAGCTTGAGAAAAGATGCAACTGATTTAATTACTCCATTTTTCTTCCTTTTCATTTGCACCATTGTCTAATTTTCTTCTGACTCCCCAGCACACTTAGCTTCTACAAATTTCTCTATGGATATCCCATCCCCCGTGATGAGATTTCCAATCTCTATGGCTAATCTGTCAATGCGTCACCAGAAAGAAAATCCAGAAACTATAATAGTAATCCTATGATGCCTTAACACAATCACTCAGCGAAGGATCAATCCTCGTATGAGAAACTGAATTTTAATCCATAATACCATCAATAATAGAGATGTCTAGAGGCGCTTAATAATCTCATAAGTTAGTAGAATTTGAGGCTGAAGAGGTTGTTGAATCACCCAATCTAGACTTAACTGCATGGTCCTCCCCAAAAGCAATACCAAAATCAGCAGATGGCAGGGTCAGTAAAGGCTTTGAGATGTCTTTTCTAGAGGCCTAGGATGTTACATATTCATTTTGAGTGTTACAAGAGATGATGGGGTTTAAACCCCACCCACCAAGTGGGCTGGCCATCTGATGCACTTTGGGTTGCAATTTCTGGCATTGAGGCGTAAAATGTTCTATTGAGAATTCTACACCGAAATGCAATCTTCTCATAATCCATTGGTTGCTTCCAGTAATGATCCCCCACCAAAAGCAAGATCTCAGCATTGAGACCATAACAAATATCCATTCCCACACATATGCGTGGATATGTAGGGCTCTGGTAATTCACTGTTTCATCTGTCAAATCCTCAAAGTCAGTCATGCCATGGAAGAAGATTGGTCCATGAACATCATTGCCAAAGGAAGGAGTAGGGTACGTCGAAGGAAGGAGTAGGGTATGACAGCGGCTAAGCTCCATCCAAAATGTATCAAAATAAAAAAAATCAAACTTTTTTTTTTCTAGATTTGCAAAAAACACAGTGATTTTTTTGCAGATTTTTTGTGGTTTTTGATCACAAAATGTGTAGATCATGAAGAACAGATGCTGAAATTTTTGAGAAAATCTGTTGTGTTTTCTGTTTTTTGAAATTTAAATTTGGTCAAAGGTGCATTTTGGATAGAGCTTAGCTGCGTCCGTAGGGTACGGGGGGTTCAAAGCCATAGCCGTGCACTTCATCATGGAGCTAAACAACATATAAAGAATACAATTTGCTGTATTCTCCATAAGGTGATCTCCATAACTAAATCTTACAATGTGTCACTCTTTTTAAGTTTTATTTCATTGGGTACCAATCTCAAGCTAAGTGAACAAATCTCTACTTCCATTAGATCATAGTGGGGTTAACCCTGTTACCCTAGTAACCCACCAATTGGCTAAAACATGTGAAGCTACATGTATTTTTAGCCAATGTAGTTTCATATTTATATGATACATTGGAATAGACATTAGCCAATGTAGTTTCATATTTATATGACACATTGGAATAGACATACATTTCTTATGAAATAAACATCACACAAGTAATAAAATGAAGATAACTTCAAAAAAATGCATGAAAACACTCATACCTAAGGGATTGACTTGAAGAAACCTTGTTTCAGGGATAGAAGTCCACTAAAGAGAGCTAAAAGGTCCAATAACTAATAGGAAACCACTTTAATAAATCGTAAGGGACTCGTAGTTATCAAACTAAGCTTCATACAACAACAATGATCTTGTACAATCTATAATGCATTTTGCAGTCTTTAAAATTGCTATTTTGTAACATTAATTTGCAGATTGGAAGTTACCGGAGGAAAACATGAGTGATAACCTTTGGTTTGTATTAGAAACTACTTGACATACACCTTCACATAGCCAATAGCCCCTAACATGAAAAGTAATATACAAATCTTTAAATGAAATGTCAAAACCTTTCAATTTTGAACCTTTGTTTATCTTGGAATGAATTGATCACCACTAGAGGAAAGAATAAATGTTTGTCATGATCTTTGACAAAATTTCAATGGTGATTAAAAAGTTAATCATGATATTTGTAAAGTTTTTCATCTTATAATATTTAACGAGTTCACTTCCTATGATGAGTGGCAGTTTCGTCAAAAATAAAAACTTAGACTTGAAGCTTCACACATGTCACACTTCTTCCCTAGAATGTTGTAGACTATCTTAACTTTGAATTTGACTTATACACAAGTTCCTCGTGATTTGAGATCAACAAAACACATTATCTTGAAGTTATTTTTAAGACTATAACTAATAATGGATGATAAATTGACCATTTGATTATGACATGGATCCATTTCCCCATCGTTATACAAACAAGAGCACATGAGGTAGGATAGTACCATCTATAGTACTCTCCTTAATGATATAATTCTATAATATGGAAAATAAAATCCAATCTTAGTTGTGACATCTTCCTTGCTACCATTTTCTATCCCTCAACATCTATTTTGAACACAAAAATAACTCTCTTCCCCTTTCTCGTGTGTGTGTATTCTATTTTTATTTTTATTTTTAAAGATATATCAATGCCAACTCTATATTTCTCTAAACTTTTGGGTTCTTCCTATGTAGGTTCAAGGTTCAACTCCCATTGGCTATCTTTACTTGCTTGTTGGGACGATTGAGCCAGGTTTGTGGCCTTAGGAGCTTTTAGGAGGCCTTACCTTGACTTGAACTTTAAGCTACAAGTCATTATGCTAACCTCATTTATTCCTCCTAAAAAAAGACCCTCTATGTTTCTCTTTTTTTTGTAAAATTGCAAAAAAATCTAAATGTCAATTTAAAGATAAAGAAATAAATACCAATTCGAAGTAAAACTAACACTATTTTTATAATAGCAATTAAAAGTAAAACTAACACTATTTTGTATTACCAATTAAACGTAAAACTGACTACTTTGTAAAACTAACATATTGATGTTGACGATAAAGATATTGATAGGGATAAGGATAATAATGAATAGGAGTATGATGACATCCCAATGCTCACCATGAGATAGAAAAGGATGATATTTTTTGTTACAATTGCAACATAGACCACATTGATAATGTCAATAGTCTTTCCAAAGATGTGCAGGATCTCCACAACAGGTTGGAGAGAGTCGAGGGTGAGGCTGGACACAAGAAGAGCAAGGAGGACAATTCCAAAATGTTGTCCATTTTGGAGAAGGTTGCTATGGATGTTGACATCTTAAGGAGTGACTATAAAGGAAAATTAGTAAGTTGGAGAGAAACATCCACAAAGTGCATCAAAAACTTGAAACAATGGTCAATGTTAGCCAATCTCCCATCCAGAATAGTGCTCAAGGGCTCCATATGTTCAATGATCAATTTAAGAACCTAAAGACTATGGATAGGGAGAAGAAATGTAGTGTGATTGGGATTGTCATTGGTGATACTAATAAAGATGCTCATAAAGAGAAAGACAAAAATATTGCTTCTGAGTTATAAGGGTCATCCACCAGAACTCATAATCACTCCAATTCTTTGGATGATCTAAACAAGATTTATCAGGAGGTGGTCAATCTACATGATTGTCTAATCCAAAAAGTATTGGAAGTTGCTCATATGCTGAAGGAATTACCTTAGTGTTTGTATTCCTTATTTTTGTTTTGTTTCCTTTTTATTTTTATTGGTTGACTGGCTACCAATTTAATGGTTTTTCTCAGTAAGCATGATTTTTTTGTAAAGGATTTTAGGGTCCTCATCAAAACTCGTTTAACCTTTAATCAAAAGCACTAGTTTGTATTTAGAGTGCTTTCATTACTCAGAAGGTAAAAATCCTTTACAATGTGAATAAAATTGAGTTGTAAGATTCATTCTCCATAAAATAATTGGGTAACACTAGATTTACAAAAAATATAAAGATGATTCAAGTTTTAGGATTTATTTTTCCTACACCAATTGGTTTAGCATAATTATTTTTAATATAAATAATAAGAGTTAATAAATAAAAACTTTTATTATAGGAAAATTCAACAAGTTTATGCATTAATAGACTTTAAGGAGTGAGAGGAAATAATACCTTGTTGTATATAAACCCAATTACAAACATTAGTAAAAAACATATGTTGACAACAATATCTCTTGGAGAATTTTTTTTTTCATGATTCAATTACGAACTAACATCATTTTCAATATGAACCAAATAGATGAAAAAGACCAAAAAAAGGAATTATAAGAAATATTTTTTGTCATTTACATAGTTGAGGTAGTTGAATGAGAGAAACACTTTATTTTAGATTGTGAAACTTACAATCACATTTGAATGAATTACACTTGCATTTTATTAGAAAATTCCTTAAAAAAATATTCAGAGAGGAGATTATTAGAAAAGTAAAGGAGTTTATCATGACATTAAATAGTAGAAGAGCAATAATTTAAAAAAATACTATGATAATGTTTGTTGTCGATAACCTATCTTTAGCCCCGCGAAAGTTAATAATCTTCTATTTTATTCTATTATCTATGTGTCTTCTCTTATTTGGTTCCTTTTCTTGGTTTAGGTCACTACTCGATTCAACCACATTTTGAAAAGTATAAAGCCCCTAAGTGCTGCCCCTTAAAATTTGAAAATATGTACCAAGAATGGTCAAAGATACTAAAACTCTCTTTAAAACTAAAGCACATCACGAAAAATTGAAATAGTGGAACACATAACATTTCAAAAATATTTTTAAGGACAATGTAAAAGTAGAAGTTGAGTTGGCACAGTTGAATGATCATGTTTTCCTTGTCGGTATGGATTATGACACTTTCCTAGAAGAAAAAAGGCTTTTAGGATTACAAGAAAATGTATTATTTAAGGAAGAGACATTTGCAAATAGAAATCTAGGGAGGTGTGACTAAAAAAAGGAGATAGGAAGGCACAATTATTTCACCGATCAATAAAATTAACATGAATGGTTGATATGATCATCCACGTTGTAGCAATGGATGTGGAGCTACTAAAAGATATGGATCTTATTAATAGATAAGCAATTTGGTCTTTTGAACAACTTGGATGGTTTTGGTATTTAGAACACTAATAGATTCATCAAGAATATTTCAAGTTTGGTAACAAAGAGACGTTTTTTTTAAAACAATCATTCGTAGAGGAAGAGATTAAAAACATGGTGCTTCAATTACACCTAGATAAGGCACTAAACTACATGGCTTCCTTGCTAGTGTCTTCCACAAATGTTGCCACATTTTTGGGCGAGACATTTGGGTGGAAATTGAGGAGTCATGCAATCAAGGAGGTTATATATTTAAATAATAATTTCATTTCTTTAATTCTCAAAAATAAAAGGTTAGCTCTTATGAAGACTTTAAACCAATATTTGTGTGCAATATAGTTTATAAGATCTTAGAAAAAGGCAATTGCAAGTCATCTAAAGTTAATCTTACCATAAATTATTATTGAAGAGTAGAGTGGTTTTGTGCTTGGTAAATCCATTATTGATGGGGTAGTCATTACACAAGAAACCATTCATTCGATGTCTTGAATCTAGGTGCAATGGTAGTTAGGCTAGATATAAAGAAGGCTTATGATAGAGTAGACAAGAGATTCTTCTTTAAGACAATACAACTTTTGGCTTTGGTAAGTATTGGTTGAATTGGATCTTCAAAATTGTTGCTAGCTCAAGATTCTCAATCTTAGTGAATATAGGCCCATACTATTTCTTTGAAGTTTTTAGAGGTTCAAGATAAGGGGACCCCCTTCCCCCCTTTTATTCATAATCATGGCAGATGCTCTTCGCAGAACCTTTTGTGTTGCTTTGCAATTAGGATTGTTAGAAGGGATTTTAATGAACTCATAACTACCCATAGTCTCTTACCAAATATTTTAGATGACATAATGAATTTTGGAGCAAAAACAAAAGGGAGGAAAAGGTTATTAAAGGGATATTGGAAAAACAATCTGCTTGATTAGACCAATTAGTAAATGCTACTAAATTAGAAATTTTGTTTTTTGGGGGCAAACCATGGGAAGCAAGTAGATTTTAAGGATCTAAGCATCAAGGTGGGAAATCTCCACTGCATATATTTAGGCCTCCCCACCTATATGGGTTTAAAGTAAACCAAACTATGGGATCCACTACTTACAATGTACTCAACAAGAATGATTTCTTGGAAAGGGGAATGGTTATCATGGTTAGGAAAAATTGTATAACTAAAGGTAGTAATATTTGCACCACCAATTTATCTAATGTCCTATTTGGAAATGCCATAAGAAGTGGCACAAAAACATACACAAAATATGTGAAACTTCATTTTGCAAGGTACTTCCAGAAAAAATAAGATCCCATTAATTTTTGGGAGAATAATTACAAACAAAAATATGAAGGTGGGGCGAATTTGAGGAACCATTCGACACAAAAAATCCCTAGGGACAAATCTCATTTGGAGAGTGTACTCATTATCTTAGGCTAAGTGGGAAAAGATCTTGAAGCACAAATATTTGGATAATAGAGTAAGAGATATAATATTTAAAATTGAAACATTCCCTCAAGATCAAAAATTTGGAATTTCATGGATGGATGGAAGAGTCTTGTCACTAATCACTTATTTTGGGAAATTAAATTTGGGTGAGAAACTTCATTCTAGGCTGACCCATGGGTGGGAAACCACCAAAACTCCACCATTGCCCATTTCCTAGAGGCCAAAAGGATTTTGTCTAGCCTACAGGAAACGAAAGTGGCAGACTATCTAATGAAGGATAAAAATGCCTCTTTCTCAAATTGGAAATGAAAACACTTTGGGAATGCTAACCTCTCAAAGGAGGAAGTAGAAAGATTAAAGGAAATATTAAAAGTTAGAATAGTGTGGCTATCCAATGGGGGATTTTTAACTAAAGAAAAATCCTCCAGAAATAGACATTACAATACAAAGGATGGGTATTGATTACTAGAACAAGAGAAAGATAGGGAAAACCTTTCAATGTATCTTTGTTAAACTAATAACTATCTTTCTAAGGCATGTGTAATCACTTGGATTGAATTATAGAAGAATATTTTAATGACAGATAGTTTCAAAAAATTGGGCTACCAGTGTCTTTCTAGGTGTGTAATATGCTTAGCAAATTTAGAGGATATTAACCATTTATTGTTAGGTTGTTAGTTTGCATACAAATACTAGAAATGGTTGTGTGATAAGTTTGGCTAGATTTGGGCCCTTACAAATGATATTTTAAGACTCTTTAAGACTCAATTGCTTCCAAACTTGGGTGCTTGCTTCTCAAGAATATGGATTACAAGCTTGTCAAATTTTTCTTGGGAGATATAGAAGGAAATAAATAAAATAATACTCTAGGAAAAGAGTTTTATGTTGGCCTCCTTTTTAAATAAGATGGAAATTATGATTGTGTAGGTGGTTAACATTAGATCTTGGATATAAATTAGAAAAAAGAGATTTACTACATGTAGGATAATAGAATGACCAAAAAGGGGTTACATAATCTTAGTTAACAACACAATTCAAAATACAATTTGGGTGCAACTAGGTACTTTGTGAGAATGGATATAATAGGAGACAGAGCTAACAAAATTCTTTGGTTAAGCTAGACTAAGTATGTGAATTTAGAGTTGGAGAGATTCAACACTACAACTTGTAAATCCATGATAGTAACCATTGCACTAGGAAAAAAGTTATATGTGGAAGATTGTCCAAAATATCCTACTCAGATGTAGGTCATGGCTTGTGTACCATATGAAAGTGTTGTTGGCAATCTTATATGCTATGTTTTATACTAGACAAGAAATTTCCCAAGCAATAGGATTCCTAAGCTGATATATGGCTAATCATGGAAGAGCACATTGGGATGTAGTTAGGAGTGTGTTCAAATATTTGAGGGGTACTTCTAAGTATTTGTTGTATTTGCATGGATATCCAACTAGACCTCCACATTCAATATTAGTGGATATGCGGATTCATATTTGGACAGTGATATTGACAACAAAAAATCCACCAGTGGTCATGTTTTCACTATGGACGAGGTCTTCACTAGCTAGGCAATATTATATCACATGCGTTCATATTGGGGGATATTGTATCCCAAAAATCTGATGTAATATATTGGGAATATAATAGGGACACCAAGGATTTATAAATTTGATAAAGGAATACAAATATTCAAAGGTATTTTTTATTCAACAACATCTAGAAGCACGTAAGAAGTAGCGAGAAAAGTCATTGACTTTCTGAAATTTGTTCAAACAATTTTCTTGGGAAATGACTAAGCAATGAGTTGGAAAAACCATTTTGATTTTCCAAAATTTGAAAAAAGAAGCAAAGTGGAAGGAAACCAAAAGCAAAATGGAAGGATATGCAAATTCAATCCATTTATAGTTTTGGGAGCCACACATAGATTTCAATCACAGGTGCACAACATTATATATGTTCCTTTTTCACTTCCAATTTTTAGCTCTTAGATTATTGTAACAATCATTTTTAGATTAAAACTCAAAACCCTAGCCTTTCACATCATTCAACTCATTTTTATATGTGGGTAAAAGCACAATAAGTTGTCACCCTTTTACAAAGGAAGAGGCTAACAACACAAAAATTGAAAAACTTCAAGGGCATAAAAGTCACATTTCTGTTGAGAATTTGAAGATGATGTAAACTGATGAAATGTGTAAAATAGGATGAATTTTATGCCTATAATTTTTAAAAATTAATTTGAGCAAAAATTAATATATTTTTTTTAATTTTTTGGGTCTATTTTTCATATCCTAAAAATACTACAAATAAGCGAGTTCACTTCCCGTCAAATCATTATAAGTAAAATATTTTTTTTCCCTCCAATTTCATAATATGTTTTAGATGACATGTATATCTAGTGCAAGAAAAAAGAAAGAAGTTTTTTCGATCTATAGTTTACCCGTTATAAGTATTGAAAGTCGACCTTACCTGAAATCAACAGTTTTTGTCTCCCGTCACTTTTACCCTATAAAAAATATACCAAAAACCAAATAAATTATATATTCTTGAAGAGGACTCTCTCCTCTAGTGCCCTATATAATTTTAAATTTTTTTTGAATTGATTTAGTATTTTTCTATATTTTCCGAATCAATGTCTTCTCAAAGTTTAATATACCTACATGTAGTTTTTAGCAAATTTGTTTAACGTTTTGTAGATGAAACAATATAAAATTTATATGTCCAAAATCATACTTTCGAGATCTAGAAAAGGGTACTTTTAGTTTTTTAACATTTTCTATTTTGATCTAAGAAAGGAACAATAGAAGTGCAAAATTCTAGTTTTTTTATATTTTTGGTGGTTTGGCTGCCAACATGGCATGCCACCTAAGTAGACTGGGCTGAGTCAAACTGGGCCGAGTCTGACTGGGCCGAGTCTGACTCGGCCGAGTCCCCCTAGGGGTCGGCCCCACTCAAATAGCCTAATACTGTGCAAATGAGTGGTTTGTGATTTTTTTTATATTAAAAATATTATTTTGACTCGGCCGAGTCCTACTCGGCCAAGTACCACTCGGCCTAGTCTAATGGGCCACGTAGATGCCATTCAGCGCCGTGTGGTGCCTACGTGTACTCGGTCGTGTTAGACTCGGCCGAGTCTAACTGGGCCGAGTGATTTGAGTTAGCCCAAAAGGTGACACTCAATTGTGCTTTTACCCATGTATACCCTAATAGAGTCTATGGAAAACTCATTTTCATATGTATCTTGTTTCCTTATGCAATATAAGATGACTCTTGTGCTATACATTATCTTCTGTAGATGGATCATGGACTATTTTAATTATTTTCAATGTATTCAAAGGGATTTTAGAAAGAAGATTATTCACTGTTGATAAGCATTTGGGTATTTATTTATTTACTTATATAGATAACTACCAAAGGGGATAGCTTTGTTACAAGTTGGCCAAGCTCCTTTACAAGCTAACCAAGCCCCCTTATAATTTTTTATCAAATCTAATATTAATTTTATACTTTTTGGTATTAGGTGCAATGAATAGTCTATATGGTGAATGTTCGAGATAACTCAACCAATTTGTTGCGACCTACTTCATGCCTAATTCTTAGTGTAAGCTTCTTTCATCGACCATTCATATTTTGTAGTGAAATGAAGTTGGAGAAAAGATAAAATATGTTCTAAATGAAATCTTAATACAAATTTGGGTCTCACATGGTGATCCAAATGTGCAGGTGCATGGGTTGAGGAAAAGTTATATGTAATTGATGATTTTTATGGGGTTTCGAAACCAAATCTAAAGGTGCTAGAAGGTCATCTATCAAACAACTTGGCACCGTGGATGATGGATAGCTTGCCCATAACTTGCCTTTCTCAACACTATTGATGCTATTGCACAAATGTTAATGGTGCACTCTATAAAATTTATATTTGCATGTATTTAAAATTAGGACGATGCCCTCTATGAACTTTAATGAGACTTTATATTGGCATGTATATAAAATTAGGACAATGCCCTCTATGTATTTAAAATTAATGCAATGCCCATTACAAGTTGATTGTTGGTTTTAAATTGTTAAAGGTAGATGTGAGTTTGTATAGCCCTTCATTGCATGATTTTTATACTTCAGAGAAATCTTAGATCAATTAAATACATCATTTGTATACCCTTGGAAACTCTCTATACCCCTAGTTTCATCAATTGTTATCCCCTTCACACAATCAATCCTAACTATATAGTAGCCATAGCCAGTGATAAAATTGAGCATAACTTCTCCTAACCAAATCAAATAAAAAAAATAAGGTTTTAGATACCCATTAAGGCTTTCTAAAACATATCTCAAAATATACTTAGGTTACTTCGGACCAACATCTTCAAAACAAGGCTTCTACGTTGACCCAGACCCCAAATTAGGTCACTTTTACAAAGGAATTATCAACAAAATCTTCTCTCAAACCCAAAACTTTTCTCTTCAACCCAAAACTCTACTCATACCTTTTCCACAGGTCACAAATGACCAAAATCCACAACTTTCAAGAAATGAAACACTCATCAATTCCTTAAATTAGAAAACCCTCATTATGGACTCTTTATAGGAGGGTTTTTTGATAAAATTTATTCAAGGATTCACCTCACCTTTCCACTGCTTCATACACCTTGCGAAACATTTACCCAAACTCTCCAAGAATTCCCCACACCATTGCATTCTTGAAATGCATCAATCAAGACCCCAAAGTGCCTTTTTCACTGCTTTTACTAGTTTGAGACATCTAATTACATACTTAGAGCATCACATGTATCTATGCAACCCACAAGATCTGAATCCAAGGCTTTTAAGTATGAAAGTATGACTAAAAGAGAACCATCACACACATTTTTGGAATTGAATCATCACACGTTGCCTTTACTCCGACTCCATTTTTTTGGCTTAATGAGTCAATCTCATCATATTCATCACACATATAAGGCTAGATTTTGCTACATTTAATTCGTTCTTTATGGTCCCTTCAAATTCTGAGTGTAGTCTTTTCATTTTACTTGTATTTAATACATGTCATCTTTGCACATGTGCTTTTCCATCTTATTAAATTGCCTCTATTAATATTTTTGCTAATTTGCCAAGTCACAATTTGCCTCCGATGAAATAGTGACTTTTTGCCATTTTGCCACAAGAGAAATCACCACTTGCAAAATAATGACCATTTCACTATTTCATTACAATAAAAGCTTCCCTATGTGAGATAGCAATTTTTTTCCATTTCTCTACAATGGAACCCTCCTTTTACGAAATAGCAATAGGTTTGCTATTTTATAGTTTTTAGTTTAGGACTCAATGAAATAGCATCAAGTTCTCTATTTCGTAGCTTACTGTTTTGGGGTTAGCAAAATAGAGAAATATGCAATTTTTTGTCACATTTATGGAATATGAGAGGTGTTATAATGGTGTTCATGGATTATTATACAAAGAAAACTTTAGTAGCTTCAACCTATGGAAGGGTTTTCTCTAAGTTGAGTGTGATTTGATCAAATACAAAAGCTTGGTGATGACCTGTAGAAGATGACTATATAGAAAGAACAAAATTGGAGTTTTTCAAAGGCATTATTAAGGATGTGACATTATTACAAGTCATAGGTGTTTCACATGACTTGTATGGGATCTCTGTGGTTTATAAAACCTATTGAATTGTAAGTTTAAACATACAAGATAGACAATACATTAGTTATAATAAAATCTCTAGATTTTTTCTTAAAACCTAGCCAAATTTTTATCATAAGATAAGATAGAAATATAAAGGGGTATGAAAAATGCTAAAGAAAAAAATGATACATATAATATCTTGTTGAAAATTGGGGGTTTTTAATTCGGGATATGTATTGGTAGGGGATAACAAGAAGGGAGTATAGGGCAATATTTTTTCAAAACAAGGGGGATTGTTTAGCATGCCATGAATGCACGCACTATAATCCAAGTTCACTAAGTAAAGCCCTCATGTCACTATGTTTAATGGTGTTATTGATTGGATGAGTAAGCTACAAGTTGTCACCTTTTTTTATAATGAAAGCATAGTATATGAAATCTACTCATGCATGTAAGGAATCTATTTGGCTTAGATGGTTTGTTCATATATTGGGTTTGATGCAAGATTAAATACTATCTATTGTGATAGTTAGAGTGCCATTTACTTAGCAAAGAATCTAAATTTTAATGCAAGAACAAATCATATAGATGTTGAGTTTCATTTCAATCAAGATATAGTAGAGGATGCTAAGGTCAAGTTGAAGAGGATTGACACTTTGACAAATGTTGTAGATACATTGATAAATCTAATGAGCACATAGAAGTTTATATGGTGTTCTAGTTTGAAGGGCCTCTTGACCCCTTGCTATTGATTGATAGGTTCTTGGAAGGTCTTTAACAAGTGGAAGATTGTTGGGATTAAGGTGCCTCAACCTTTGCAAGTCCCAATATTGGTATTTGAATTTATTAGCTGGTTGACTTTTAATTGTGGGCTTTCCCTTGTACTTTTATGCCATAAAACTTGTCTCGCTTTATAAAACTACCCCTGAAAAGCACAAAACAAGTTTTCCCAAATTGCCAAGCCTCTTCAGAGAAGTTGCAAACCTCTTTACAACAAAGTTATCCATTGGTCTATTTTATTTGTGCTTTATTTTTTGTCTGATTTAGTAATCAGATTTTAAAAACGCATACATCTGTTTTATTCCCATTTTATTTTTGCTCTGAAGAAAAAAATCACTCATGCATTCCATGTTTTTTAAAAAGACATACATATCTAAATATTATCAATGTAAAAAAGAATGCGAAAAATCTATATTTTATGATGATCGAGTCTTTTAATAAGGATACCTTTTAATATTATCTTCTTTTAATATGATATTCTATTTTTTATGTTTCGAAAAGCGAAAAGAAAAAAATATTAAAAATGAAAAATTAGGTTTATTCTAATTCTTCTTCCTTTTAAAGAATTATTTTGCATAAATTTTAAAATTTATTTTATTTTTTATGTACTCTTATAAAATTATAAATAATAATAAAATATATTAGAATTATTTTTTTATTGATATTTTAATTATTATAGAATAATTTTTTATATTTATATTAAAATCTATCTCTTTAAAAGCAAATGATACATACTTTACGAGAACGATCCCCTAATACATAGTGCATTATAAACATATGGTGCTTGATCCTACAATGATCTCCTTGCATATTTGGTTGCATTAATTGCTTGCAACCTTACCAAATTATATAGATTTATATTACATTATACAATTAATTATGCAACATAAAATTTATTAAAATTCTACGTATAATTTCCTATCGGCTTATCCCTTGAACCTCCTCTAGGTGCAAGTCCTAGTTAATTTAATATTTGGTTTATGCTTTACTAGCCTACCAAACAATATTGTTTGCACATATTATTTCTTCATCTAGTGGGACTTGGCATGTTGACTTGTCAACCTACTGGGAATACAACATAGATTATTTTGTCCTTACATGAAGTAGGCATCCCACTTAGAGGATATTGGAGTTTTGCGAGGTAGGCAACAAGTGTCATGTAATGACAAAATCATGACAAGATTTTAATGATAAATAGATTCACAAATCTGGGTTAATAGAGTCTTTCTAGTTGTGCAATGTGCTTAGTAGATTTAGAGGATAATTTTTTTTTGTTAGGTTACCAATTTGCACAAATCTTTGGAAATGGTTGTGTGATAATTTTGGCTAGTTCGGGGCCCTCTCGAATGATATTCTAAGTCTCTTGAAGGCTTGAGTGCTTCTAAGCCCAGACACTTATTTCTCAAGCATATGGATTATAAGCTCATCAATAATGATTTGGGAGATATGGAGGAAATAAATAAAAGGACACTTTAAGAAAAGAGTTCCCCATTGGCCTCCTTTTTGATAAGGTAGAAATTATGATTATAGGTTAAAACTAGATCTTGGATAGATGTTAGAAAAAAGAGATTCACCAAGTGAAATAATAGAATGACCAAAATAAGGCGATATAGTCTTAGTTGATAACACAATTTAAAATAAAATATTTGGGTGCAACTAGGTACATTGTGGGAATGCAGATTAGAAGAGGTAGAGCTAAAAATAAGCTTTGGTTAAGCTAAAGTAAGTATGTGAGTTCAGTCTTGGAGAGATTCAACATTAAAGTTTGTAGATCCATGATAGTTACTATTGCACTAGGAGTGAAGTTATCTGTGGAAGATAGTCCAAAATATCCTACTAAGGTAGAAATCATAACTACTATACCATATGAAAGTGTTGTTGGTAGTCTTATGCATGCTATGGTCTATACTAGACTAGACTTTCCCAAGTAGTGGGACTCATTATAAGTTGATATATGGCTAATCATGGAAGAGCACATTAGGATGCAATTAAGAGGGTGTTCAAATATTTGAGGGGCACTTCCAATAATTCATTGTGTTTTCATGGATATCCTACTAGACCTCAACATTTTATGAGTATTAGTGGATATGTAGATTCATATTGGACATGTGACATTAACAATAGAAAATTGACAAGTGGTCATGTTTTCACTATATTTGGTGGTGCTATTGGTTAAATGATTAAGTGACAAGTTGTAGTCGCTTTTTCAATGACAAAAGTGGATTATATGGTAGCTACTCATGCTTGTAAGGAAGCCATTTGGCTTAGATGGTTGTGGTAAGGTATTGGGTTTGATGCAAGATTATTTACTATATGTTGTGATAGTCAAAGTGCCATTTACTTAATAAAGAAACAAGCTTTCCATGCAAGAAAAAAAGCTTACAGATGTTGAGTTTCATTTTGATCGAGATATGGTAGAGGATGGGAAGGTTAAATTAGAGAAGACTAACACTTTTAACAAATATTGTAGATGCATTGATAAATCCGATGATCACAAAAAAGTGATGGTGTTCCAGTTTGGAGGGCCTCTCGACCTTTTTCTATTGATTGATAAGTTCTTGAAAGGTCTTTGACATGTGGGAGAATGTTGGGATTAAGGTGTCCCAACCTTCGTAAGTCCTAACATTGTTATTTGGATTTATTTATTTATTTAATATCCAATTTATTTTTTACTAACCTACTAAATAATTTTGTGTGTGCATGTTATTTCATCATCTAGTGGGAGTTGGCATGTTGACTTGTCATCCTACTGGGAATGCAACATGGATTGTTTTGTCCTCACATGGAGGTAGGCATCTCACTTAGGGGATCTTGAACTTTTGTGAGGTTTGTGACAAGTGTTATGTAATGACAAAATTATGACAAGATTTTAACAATAAATAAATTCACCAAACTAGGTTAGCATGATCTTTCTAGGTGTATAATGTTCTTAGTAGATTTAGAGGATGTTAACCATTTGTTGTTAGGTTCCCCGTTTGCACAAAAATAGTGTAAATGGTTGTGTGATAAGTTTGGTTGGATAAGGGTCTTGAATGATATTCTAAGCCTCTTTAAGGCTCAATCACTTCTAAACTCGGGTGCTTGTTTTTCAAGCATGATGATTTGGGAGCTACGGAAGGAAAGAAACAAAAGGATATTTCAAGGAAAGAGTTTGTCACTGGCCTCCATTTTGAATAAGATAGAAATTAATAATATCAATAAGATATTATTAATAAGAAATTAATAAGATAGAAATTGTAATAGTGGAGGTGGTTAACACTAAATCTTGGATATATGTTAGAAAAAGAGATTCATTGAGTGGGATAATAGAATGACCAAAGCATGGTGGGGATTACAACTAATACTATATCATCCCATTTTAGATTATGGAAATAGTAGATACAAAAGATAAAATTTCTATATCACCCTATTTTGTTGGTTAAGAAACTACATAAGACACAATGTAAAAAAATTATTATATCAATGTCTACACTCTACATTAAAACAAATAAATGATTTTTTTGTAAATGATTTCTCAATTAAATATATGTTAAAAGTAGTTCTTTATTAAGAAATTAAGAGTTCCAATTTCAAATTGAATAGAAAGAAAAATAAATAAATTGTTTTGTCTAAAACTTAAAAGCTACAACATTAACACATTTTCATAACTATAATGAATATTGACCATGAAAATTGCGACCTAGTAGAGATAAATATTCCAACATATATCACACTTACAAAAAGCAGCCTACGATCCCGTTAAAATCAATGTCTACACTTTACATTAAAACAAATAAATGATTTTTTTAAAAATGATTTCTCAATTAAATATATGTTAAAAGTAGTTCTTTATTAAGAAATTAAGAGTTCCAATTTCAAATTGAATAGAAAGAAAAATAAATAAATTGTTTTGTCTAAAACCTAAAAGCTACAACATTAACACATTTTCATAACTATAATGAATATTGACCATGAAAATTGCGACCCAGCAGAAATAAATATTCCAACATATATCACACTTACAAAAAGCAGCCTACGATCCCGTGAACTGTTAAAATCTTCTATTCTATTTTTTTCAACAAAGTCCTACTTCCAGCTCTAGGTACCAACGTACCTATTTTGTTTTATAACCAAAATATTACAAAAGATTCGTTTTACACTTAGTACACCATAGGATTTTGCTCTCATTCTCTGCTGACAGGGAGGGTATATGGGCACCATTTGTACCATTTCACATTATATTTGGGTTACTGGCTCACTCAATCTATCTCCTAGAAAGTTCGGTTTTGGCATACCAGCTCTAAGTCGTAAAAAACTGGAGGTAAAAACCCAAACCAGGAGTGGGGTGCACACAAGTTCATGTAAAATGGGCGGACTACCAGAAGGCAGAGGGTCCTTTTTGAGTTTATGTCAATATACACCACCTTCTTGGGCAACCCAACTTGGTCCTATTCCCTCTCATTACTATGCTCTTGGACATGTAAGTTGTTTTTCCGTATCAAAAGAGTAAATAGTTTTGCTCTGATTTTAGTTTTTCAGCATAATTATGTTCTTGTACTGTTCACTCCGTGATCTGATTATTCTGAAAGTTCTTATGATCACTTATCTCATCCCACAGTTTCACGGAGGAACAATTATGCTCTATTCGCAATTGTGTTTTAATTTAAAAACAGTTTGTAGGAAAACCCAATTATGTTTTTGTAACCCAAATGTTATAACAGGGTGTTAGTTAAAAAAAATCAAACTGTTTACAAGAAGGCCTAATTGTGTCTGCTTGACCCAAATGCTGCTATGAAATTTTGTAAGTTTCTTTGGAACATGTGTACGCGGCCTTAATGATGAAGAACAATAAATATTAAATTTAAAGACAGTTTCTAAGGAATATCCAATTATCTTTGAAATTTGAATCTCTGACCAAAAGGCTACAGCGGCTACAGTTTCAGCTCCTGATTTAAACAACCACAAGTAGGTGTTTGCTAGGAGAATCTATTTTAGTGACATACTGATATCAGAGGATATTGTGTGTTCTTTGTTAGATTTAGGTAAAATAACAACATAATTTCATCATACGTACTAGAGGATTTCAGGAAGAGCCAGCTGTGCAATTAGATAATAATTATAAAGATTTAATCACGTTTAGAAAATGAGATGAATTTTATTTAGGCCAATGTGCTCTGTATTACTATTGAATTGTGTTTACTTTTTGAAGATTGTTTCTACGACTGTTTAGTTTTAGAATAATTTCTCCAAACCTTGTTTGCCTGTCTTATTTAGATTTCATGAACTAGTTAATGATTGCAAATATTTGTGTCACAGTGCCCGATGTTGCTATATGACATGTATTAGAAGAAATGTATTTTGCCTTATACTTAACTCATTTTATATATCCTACTAGAAATTCCTTGTTCTAAGGTGTCTTTGGAAGGTCCATTTACCAGTTTCACCATGTAGTTTATGTGAGCTGGTTTAATTTGGCAAGCTTGATATGCTTTTTGAAACCAAGTTATCTTGTATGGGTGGGTGTGATGTTCATTTTGCAGTTGATGATATTTGTATTCTCTCGTGCATAGTTGCACTTATCGTGATAAAACATTCATGGTGCTAAAACACAAAACTTTATCGCCGATAAGTTGCAGTTTTATCGCCGATAAAACTGCAACTTATCACCAATAAAACGGTGATAAGTGCATTATTTATCGGCCGCAGTCGCCTAATAGGGACTGCCGGCCAAACACAATTGTATTTGTTCATTTTGTGAGTTCTAAACTGCTGTTTGGGGAGGAAAAAAGGGTTCCAAGGTTTTGAAAGGTGATTTGCAGGGATCTAGAGCGATTTTGAGTGGATTTGAAGCAGATCTTGGGCTTTATCAGTATTGTTTTTCACATCTTAAAAAATTAAGAAAATGGTGTGCCATGGAGTTTTGTGTGGTTCTCAAGGTGCTAATTTGGTCTTGGCGGTGGGGGCACTGCTCCTTAATCCTGTGAGGGGTGCTGCCCCCAGACCCCCGCAAGGGGTGCTGCCCCTTGACCTCGCTGGAGGTGCTGCACCCAGACCTTCGAAAGGGGCGCTGCCTCTTGACCTTGCTGGGGTTGTTGCCCCCAAACCCCCATTTTATTTTTGGAGTACACTACAAGTTTGAGTTTGTGCAGTACAAGTCATTATCTACACTCTTTCATTAGTCTTCTTGGATATTACTTGATGTATACTTGTCATCTGGAAGACGACTTTTTCTTTTGGGGGGATGATGTAGTCGGTATAAAATGCCTATTGTTGTGTTTGATAATATAAGTCAAGTCACAACCAATTGTGCAGAGAGAGAAAGCACAACTACAATGGACTTCTAGAACTAGACCCCCTACCCCTCCAATAGTTTTTACTAGAGCTGCTAGGAAGGGGAAGAGGAAGATGTAGACTATTTTTGATGTTGTACTTATATTTACTTATTGTTTTACAAAGACAATTTGCTGTTTTTAGTTTGCTTCAGAGTTCAGACTATCAGGCTATGGCTACCAGCCATCAACTTTCCATATGAGGATGCCATTTTGTACCCTATTTGCATTTAAATATATCTAGACTCAGCTTGTTTGTTTTGTTTACTCATTTACTAATTCTTTAGATGCATCTCCTCATTGAATTTCGCAAAAAAATGCATTTCTAATTAAATCTAAGCAATTTTTTAAGTTGCTGACTTTTTTGCCGATTAATCTCTGATTTTTTGCTGATTTTTTAGGGTCCTTGGCGATAATTGCCGATAATGATATTTTCAACTATGCTCGTTTACATAAGCCAAATGCTCTACTCTGATTAAAATGCAGTAAAGTGTTTTATACTTGTGCGTTTTAGGAAGACCCAAATATATGTCTTAGCCAAATGCTACAAGGGAAATTTTTTCAAAAATAGTTTCTTAGGAAGATCCAATTTTTTTTTATGTTACTAACTCACATGCTACAATGAATTACAGTTGCAGCCCCTGATTATAATAGCATTTAATAGTTATCTGTAAAGAGTTTTTGGGTCAATGAGATTGATGATGTCACACGATATTGTGGATATCTGTTATACTTGAGGATCTTTAAGTTTGGACAGGGACCACATTCTTAAGACTTGTAAACATGGCAGGCTTGAATACACCCCATGAGTTATTACTCCACAACCACACGACATACTCCTTAGAGTTAGTTATGTGCCATCTTATTGCAGTGATGGAGATTTGAACCTGGGTCATGCTATTTTGAATACCTCTATTTTTCATTACAATGCCTAATGTTGCATATTAAATTTTACAGTAATAACCATTATTTTCCTTTTTGGGTGTTTGGATAGTAGAATTTGAGTGAGGGTAGGTGACGAAGAAAATTTATGCACCATAAAAAGAAGCTGTTTCTCAGCTTACAAAAGATCTTATATATCTTTTTAGTAAATTGAAACCATAAAATTATAAATGTTTCTTCAATTAAATTTGTAAACACAAGTTGAAGAAATTCTTAAGTTGCTGAACCTATTTAAAGGGCAAGAGATTTACAGGTAATGTGCCAATTAACTTGCCAACTTCTTAAGTCTTTGATCCATTGTGGTCTGGTTTCTCTCCATTCCATGGTCATTTCTTGTAGTGGCTCAAAATTGTGCAACTTTACTAGCTACAATCACAGCTGAAATACTTGTTCTTCTTCTTCCATTCCATCCTCCCAGTTTGCTGATTCGCCTTCTTGCAGATCGATGTATTGTTTCATATTTTCAGTTTATGGAGTCGAAGTTCCAGGTCAAGATTTCTACTATCCCCTCCACAGTCTTACCGAAATTAGCATCCAAGTCATGAGCAAGTTTGTTTATATTCTTTCTTGTATCTTGGTTCTCGTCCTTTCCATCTGTCCTTTGTCTTTGAGAGGTGCTTATTCATTTACATCAACCAAGTTATTCCTGCTCGTGGTTTGGATATCTGCTCCTCCTCTCCACTCTTATAGACCATACCAAAAAGAGTTTTTTTCTCTTACATGCACCCATGCTGTAGCCATTCAAAAGTTTGAAATGACAAACCTTTGGATCGAGTTTT
The DNA here is from genome assembly GCA_027943335.1 of Chamaecyparis obtusa. NCBI lineage: Eukaryota > Viridiplantae > Streptophyta > Pinopsida > Cupressales > Cupressaceae > Chamaecyparis > Chamaecyparis obtusa. The sequence goes on from BSBK01000097.1 coordinate 111,528, forward strand.
TTAGATGTGTGACTTTCATCACCTTTTTTACTATTCCAACCTTGAAGTTGATCTTCTGATGGTTCATAAATTCATTATTACTACTTTAATGTCTGATGTTTCTTATTGGGTTATTTAAGCTTAGGGGATCTTCTCTGGCCTCCTTTGTGTTAATATGGAAGCTTCATTTTGAAGCCTTGCTGGCAGCAGTACAGGTAGATGACTTATTTAAATATTTTGGTACCATTGAGACCAAAAATAGTTCTTGCCTGCAGGTAGATGACTTCTTTTGGTACCATTAACATACTCTGACTTGCAGCTCTTACACATGTGTAGGTAAGTGCAGGCTGACTTGCAGCTGTGTGTGTATGCACATCAGCAGAATACACATTGGTGTAACTCAGAAGTAGAAATCAGCAATGTGCTTGGAGGCTGGTCAAAAGGCCGTTGCTGAAAGTATACACTGACAATTGAAGATGATAGAGAGTATGGATTCTAGCTATAAATTCAGCACAGAAACCAACAAGACTGCTACAGCAATAAATAGGTTGCTTTTTATAAGGGCAAAGCATAAGATGGGGTCAAGAATGATGAACCCATTCTCTCTTGTTAGAACAAATCATAAGATGGAATCTGTATTTACAGAATTCAATGCATCTTAATTCAGTTTCTTAGGATGTTGAATTAATGCTGATACCATGTGCTGATGTTAGAAGAACTTGCTGTCTTAAATTGCCAAAACAAGCTTCTTCTTCCCAGAGTTGGTGCAATCCAGATGAGAGAATTTTGAATGAAATATAGATGGGAGTTTTCTGCATTAATTGTGCTGATGCCATAGATTTTCTGACAACCACATTAGACTTTTTGGTTAATCATGACATTAATCCCCCAAACCCCTTTCTTGCCATATGCCGGTCCAAGGAGAGAGTAGGGTTACACTATGAACTGGCTAGAATTGATGGGTATTAATACATGTTACAAATGTATGTGGCTGTGCTGATGCAGAAAGTTTAAGAAAAGAACAAAATTCAAATGCTCATTCTTTTGCACTTTCACTCAGTCATACTGTGTTATCAGAATTTTTTTGATATGCCGTTTTATGTGGTATAGCATTCATTTTCTTATGTATTCTTGGAATTTAGTTTTTCTGAATTCTTTTTTGGATTCTTGGGTTTTCATGTCAGAATTGTGTTGTTTTAATCTAAATGATTTAAGGCCATTGACATCTCATCCCCTTGGGAAGAATTCATCATCCCCAATGAGTGTATCTTGTCTTCTTTATTAATAACTTGAAAATTATTTTGCCATATGTCCATGTGAGTTCTTCTTTTTTTTATGACATAATAGCAAAAATTATGGCCAAATATGGTCAAGATATATGGTTGTGAAAATCTAGGACGGAAGGAATACCCCAGTTAAGATTCTCCATCACAGGTAAAATGTATCAGAAAATTGTCTGGGATATGTACCAAACTTCATCTATTGAGCAAGAAATGGAGAAATAGATACTAGCCCAAAAATTTGACTATCTGTTTAGAAATATAACAGGACAGTAAGGTCTATACATCACTTCTCTTACCATTTGGGCTGGAGCTATGATAGACCAAGAACCTGGTAGAATATCTATCCATGATAGATGAAATACTAAAAGCTTTATAAAGTGTAGAAGCAGACAACCAGAATGAAATTATTGACCGCATATTAAATCTGGTCAAATGATGTATCCAATTCGTTTCTCTGATAATTAGATTTGCAAGCCTAGGATGAGTGGCTATATTGTGATGCACAAGGCATTTACTGGATCGTATGAGTTTCAACCTGTCATGTGATGGGATTATGTTGACTATTTGAGATTGCTCTATAGCTACTTTCATGGTACTTTTGAGTTATTTCACGCTAAGGTGATGGACTACTTAGTCCTTAAAGACGGCTTGAAGATGCAAGCAGCAATGAAATGTGATGCATTACTGGGTAGGATGGATAAGGCAAAGTTGATTGAAGCCTTAGACTAGTGAATGTAATAGCCACTAGGATTTTGATGGTGAACATCAAATGCCACATATCGTGGATATCTGTGATAGATTTTATATTGGTTATACTCCAATTTTCACCCTAATATTTTATGAGTATTTTTATTGGCCTTCTTCTACCAAACATGATCCATTGTGTACTAACCTTATGGATAGAAGTCTCTGGTTTCCATGTGGTATGCAGGTGTGTGGAAATAGTACCTAAAAAGCCTTGTTTACATCTGATTCCTCAGAGGCTCCAGTAAGGAAAAAGTTCTCTGTACTTGTAAAATGACAACTGTTTTGTAATAACCACCCTAAAATTAATAAAATAAATAAATAAATATGTAAGCTCAACACAACATATCAACATTGATATCTCTACTGTCATAAAGTGCTGTTACAAATAAACTGTATGATGCTAGTGCTGATATAAAATGATGCTTACAAATTTATCTCTAAACCCCAAATACATAAGCCAACACCCAACATGCAAATCGACCATTTTACCTTGAGACTTTGGCTGGTATGATCAAGGTGATGGAGCTCAAAATTTCCATGAAACTTTGGGATCTACATAATGAGAAGACCCTAAAAATGACTATCTTTACCCATGAATTATCCACACAACAGAGCAATGCTATAGCAATGAAACTGAGCGACATGAATCAACCTGATAGCAGCACAGAGAAACAAGTGACTACCCCAGAAAATAATACATTGTTGCAGGGAAGACGTCTTTGACCAGCATGTGTTTATCTCATCATGTCCCTACGTCAAACATGAATGCATTTTGAATAAGTTGAAAGAAGGGTCAGCGAAATGAACCATTGCTTGATGTGAAAAATATCAAATAAAATATTGGCGGGAAGCGATATCGGACAAAGTGGGTTATCGAGTAAGCAAACAAAAATAGTAGTGAAGAAAAACTCATTCGATGAGTCAAGAGGATTTGCTTGTGGGGCCCAGTATACAGTATCGAACAAGATTTAAATGCAATGTATCGATTGATGGAGATATTTGAAAAGGGAAAAATGCAGTGGGACCCTCCTTGATACTTTGATTGAAGATTTCGAGCACATATCTTCCATAATATTCAAAGCTGGTGTCAAGTAAAGAAGGGCATCGAATAAGATAAAAGCACTATGCCGAGAAAGGAATTAGCCGCTGGGACCCATTTGCCCTAAGCATCGAACAATATGTAACTTCGAATAAGTAAATATGGTTGAGTAACGATGGTCGAGGTTCTTCAAAATGTGGTGGGGCCGCTTCGCTTCGAGCATCGAATAAAATGCTATGTTGAGTAACCTAGCCAAAGGAGAAACGATACATAAGTTACTCGAAGGAAGAACGGGAAGGCTAAAGAAAATCGAGATATGCATCAAGCCCCTCTGATTCCCAATGAATACATTGGCATGACTTTTGGCGATGAGAGTTTGAGTCCTTATTTGCTTGGGGTGCTAGCGATCAGGAATGGAAGCGAAGTAGTGTGATTCTCGAAATTTCGAAGGGAAGGATGGGGCCCACGTATTTCGAGGACAAAGTTGTGCCAAAGAAGATATAGGAAGGCAAATCATCGGAAATCCGACATAGTGGTGTAAGGGAAATCCTGAAATTATGAAGAGAAGATTGGTGCTCAGGGCGCTAATAATCGGGATTGGAAGCAAAGTAGTGCAAATCCCGAAATTCTGAAGGAAAGGTTGGGGCCTAGTGCCAATGATCGGAAATGGAAGCAAGGTAGTATGATTCTCGGAATTTTGAAGGGAAGACTAGGGCCCACATATTTTGAAGTTATAGTTGTACGAAGGAAAAATCATCGAAAATCCAACAGATTGGTGTCAATTTTGAACTTCAAAGGACACGCTTTGTGTGGAGAATTGATGCACGGGGTGCTAACAATCGGAATTGGAAGCAGAGTAGTGTAAATCCCGAAATTATGATAGGAAGCTTTGGAAGTACATCACCCATCAGAGAATGCAGGAAGGAAGTGCGATTCCCAATCTCCGAAGAATGGAACCTATAGACAACCAGGAGGTTGGCAAGTCCGGTGATGACAGGTGGCGAGTGCCCGTGATCTCGCAAATTGGAGGCTTGAGGATATAGAATAACCACGGAATCGTGACACGGTAGATCAACTGGTGGGGCTCGGTGATGATAGGTGTTGGGTGTTCGTGATCCCACGATTTGGGATGACAAGGAAAGAGAAAGTACCCGAGATCATGAAAAGGTGCCATTTGGCGTGGGCGAAGGAGATGGATGGCGGGCGAAGGAGGACAGATGGCGAAATTCTGTGATCCCGCCATCTTAGTAGGTACAATGGTGACATCAACACGGGATTGCGAGATGATGCCACGTGGCCAATTGATATGCAGTGATGTGGCAGGATGTAGAGGTGGAAGCCGACATGGTGGGCTAGCGAGCCAATCAGAAGCTGCCACATGGTAGTCAAAGTGTGGTTGACTAGGTGAAGTTTGAGCGGGAAAGCCGAAATTCAAGGCTGAATTAATTTATTGAGTAAGAGAGCATTTCGAACAACTTGGAGGCTAAGTAACACGAAGCATTGTTTTGTTCGAAGGCACTAAAGTGATCGGGAATGGAAGCATAGTAGTGCGATTCCTGAACTCCAAAGAGTGGAACATGTGAACAGTCAATATATCGAGTGGAGAGTCATGCCTATGACTTCATCAGTATAGCTTTGCATTTCAGAATAATGAAATGAAGCTCACACCGACGACCGATGGGTGAAGCGGTATAGCCTATATTGATGATTAGGATTACATAGCTATATCAGGATGGTAAATGGTGAGTTATACCGATGCTGTGTAAAAGAAAACTTGATAGATTAGATGAATTAAAAGACTCGCACAAGGCACTATAATCATTGGATTGCTTAAGGATTTGGTAAAATCAGTACGCACAACTTTCATACCAAAATCTTGGGGAACTAGCACGCGAGAACCTGCAAAAACAGAGTTCATAGACTCATTTGCTCGTAAGATAATTTTAAAAGTAAAATTTTTCAAATGGAGGCTTCTAGTGCGTCAGGAAGGAAGAGGCCAGCCAAGAGCAGAGATTCAAATGAGAAAGATAGCTAAAATAGAGGAGCAATAGGTATAAGTAATGTGTTATCCATGTGGAAGAATGTGAAACTAGAACACAAATACAATGATGAGCATGAAGAATGGACTATGAAGCACCAAAGAGAGTATTTACATCATTTTTGGACCATTTATCCATCATATACCCCTAAAATAGCCTCAATATACTTCTAATATGCCTTAACAACTTGTAAAATGGTAATTAATTGCATAAACTAAAGCAATTTCGGGATTTGGAATTATTTTTATTCAAAAGGGTGGTGCCTTTTCACCCAAAGGGGTATGAAAACTATTCAACCACATATATATGTGTGGTGTAAAATGTAAAGAGAGAAGCGACAAGACCACAATACTATTTAGATACACTGCATTTCTACAAGTTATTTTTGTAAACAATGAAGGCTTTTTATTATTAATATATACCAGCAAGTTCTTTCAATTTGAAGTTGTGGATTTGACCATCTTGGATTAGTCAGTCCTTTGTGATTTTACTTCCAGAAAGTGAAGTTGCTCTCAATCTTTGTTTGTGGATACTATTTATATTATTCTACAAATTTGATCATTAGATTTAATAAGCATTATTATCTCTATCTTATTGGTCTCATTAAGTTTGGGTTAAAATCAATAAGACTAATTGCGGAATGATAAAGTCATTGGAAGCATCAAAAGGAAGCAGTTGATAGGAACATTTCGCATCTCACATAAGTTGTACATAGGATTAAGAAGAGACTATCTCTATAGCCCAATTGAAGAAGGCACTGGTCTATCATCTTTTGAAAGTCATTGTTTGAAGGATTACAAGCAGAAAGCAAGAATAATTTTCATTTTACATAAATCAATTCATAAAAGCGTTCAAAATACTCTCAGTACAACAATCAAAATATAAGTTCAGTGATTTATATATTGTAGAATATACAATTCGGTCTCCCACAAGACCTTATTTCCATCTTGAGAGATTAACTAGAAAACCCGAAATATAGCTACATATCTGCTATAAAAAGCCTTAAGCTCGGAGTTTGGGTTAAGGAATAGGTACACCCACCTTGGTCCTGCAGAGCCTAAAGTGCAGGGGAAGAGGATCATAATTGATCATTCCCGTTTGTTGGCCAAGTCAGTTGGAAAGTCCAAGCATTGAGTTGGGCAATCTCATAGGATTTCCAATCTGTTGATTTTGGAACCAACACAAGGAACGGTCTATAAATCACCAAATTAGTTGGGGTATGTCCTGTAGCAGGTTTGATATGACTAGTGGAGTTGTTGCGAGTCTACAGTACAGAAGTTGTAGGTCAAAACAACCTCAAGGATCACCAAGATACCAATACCTAACAACCCAATAATTGATATAACAATGTGATACCTTGTATGGATGGTGTAGAACACTTGAATAGGTCTGAAAAATACCTTGGTGTCATGCTGCTACAAGTTTGAATAGAAAGCACACTCCCTAGAAAACTCACCATGTCATGCCTCACCAGGGAACCCGAAAGGACAAGACAAAAACAAGAGAAAAGTACAATATTTTTTTTCTTTTTGACTTTCTTAAGTTAACTAGGTATTTAAGTCCTAACAGGTTCCCTTACAAGATTATTCCTTTAAAAACACTTTTCATAGTGCATTAAGATTTAACATAAATTGAAGATATAAATTCCTCTGATTCATTTAACCACATAAGAGAAAGTAGAGAGAGAAAGACAAGTGTACTAAAACAAATATTTCTTTCTTTTTCAGCATGAAATAACATTAACACATTTAAATTCATATTCTTTCAATAATTACGCTTTCCACATTCTAAACTATTACTTGCTTCCAACAACAATAATACATATTGATTTTCATTCCCATAATTTTCCTAGATATACCCTTCCCAATTACATGAATGCTTACAATATATCTTCTACAATACAAGGCCTTACAGGATTACATGAATATGAATAACACTTTACAATGTTTTTACAATTCTTTCCAAGATACAACATGCAGAATAGGGAGAATGTCTTCAACAGCTTCAGATGCTCCATGAATAGCATGAACAATACCTCGAAAAGGATCACCACCCAACCATGTGGATCCAAAAAGGTCCACTCCCTTGTGCTAGGAGATAGAACCATTGTTCACACAAGGAAACTAGGGTAGTCTAAGGTTGAGGGAAAACCACCCAAACCAGAAACAAGAAAAAATAAGCAACACAAAACAAAAGCCCAAGAGAGGAGTTCCCTAGGATGCTTACCAGGTGAGTGTCATCGCATAGTCCAATGTGTTGGGATCCTTCCTAGCAGCCATGTACCCTGGTGCCCTTATGCGGCCTGCCCCAGTAGATACAATGACCCCGATACTCCAACAGGACCTATGCGGACCATTACCCTTTTTTTATCTTTTTAAAATTTTATTTAAATCCCTTACCCATTCCCAACCAATTTTGAATTATATTAGGTTTTTTTTTCCAAACTCACCCAAAGGTTATCCTTTCAGCCTCCTTGGCCGGATCCTGTGGTGAGCCACTCTCCTAGGGCACCCAGGAACCTTACTCAACAAAATAGGCTATCTAGAGTTTATACCTTCTCATAGAAATCCCTTCCTTAGGGTTTCTTTTAGTGTTTTCCTAGGGCCCATACCACTAGGAAAAACCTTAACCATCAAGACAAAAGATGACATACAACAAAAGTAGAGATCTCACAATGATTCCAAACATAAAAGCATAAAGGTAAGTGTAGAGAGAGGTACAACTCCTAGACACACCTACAAGGTACAAGGTAACACTATAATTCTTACAAAAAAATCAATAAAGTTGGAATTAACAAACATCAAAATATACACATAGGACCAAACATCCATTATCTATGAATTGTTAATTATGATATCCAGAAATAGATTCCTAATTTAACATAAACTAATCTTTATAAAATTTAGGCTTATTACAAACTTAATACACTAAATATATTATTAATTAAGTTAAAACTTTAATTACATTCAAACTTAATATAAACTAAAGTTAACCTCTTATATTATAATTTTTAATTAATTTCCACATCACTTGGAATAAAATAAAATATTAATAATAATAAAAATAAATGGGCTAAATTTATTATATTCTAATTTAATTAAATTTAAAATTTTAAGCAATTAAAATTTGAAATAATTTAAATAAACTTTAATGAAAAATAATACATTTCTCTTTTATTTATTTAAACCCCTTTTCTTTCTTCTAATTTTTTTATACCTTATGTTATAAAGTAATTTCCACTTTTGAGCCTTTCTTTTTATTTATTTATTTATTTTTCTCCTATAATCTCTCCTTATTTTTCTCCTATCTTTCTTCCTTCTTATTTTCCTATAATTTCTCTTATATTTTTACTAAAAGTTTAAAGGATTTTTGCCAAATGATTTATCATATATATAACATTGTTAAATATACAATCTAATAATCTTCCCTATTTAATTTAATAAAGAACTTATTAAACAAATCTATCAAAATAAAATATTATAAAGATAAACATGATAATCTTTAAATATAAAAATAATTCGGAACCTTAAAATAACATCCAATTTAATACCTTTATTATTTCAGCATTACTATTATTGTTTTAATTATTTTTAAATTTACTTATGCTATGCATAAATTTTTAGTCCTAAAATACAAAAAAAAACCAAACAGAGCCAAGTTTCATAATTTTTAATACTAAAACTTTTCTCTTCCGGATTAAGAATAAATATAGTATTAAAAACCCATCCCCTAACTATAGGTTCTTTAGTTCATTTTATGTAGATTATTTCTAAGGCTATTATAGTTTTATTTTAAGAATTTTAATTCTAACCTTCCAGAGATAATTAAACACACAGGAAGAGAACCATGAGCAATCAGAGAGAGAAGGGAGAAAGAGAGACACAGAGGAGGCTTTTCCTAGATTTAAAAGCCTACTTGGATCATTTGAAGGAGGTCCCTGACACAACACTTTTCCCGAGCCTAGCCTTCTCCCAATCCTTATGCAACTTCCTGAGCAATCCTTCACTGCAGCCTCCCAAAATCCCCTCCCTTATGCTCAGGAATTTCTCCCTATAAGTAAACTTCGGGGTAGTTCCAGAGGTTGAGGGCATTGCTTCCCGTAACGCAACGTCCTCACCTAATTTATTAAATAATTCCAATAATAAAAATTACTTAACCAATAGTTAGTTTTTCCCCTTAGGTAACTAACTTTTACCTACCCTTCTCGTACTAACTTACCCCTTACTAAACTTATTAAATAATTTAACTCCACCTATATAGTTTTATTATTATTATATTTTTTTATAATTAATAGCAACTAACTCTTATATAAATACAATATATTTGGGTATGCTTCTCAAGGAAGTCACTACCCCAATGGCAACTTGAGACCCCTTACAAATCGGAGGTCTCGAGTTCCAGTCCCACCCTCTACACTAACAAGACATACAAGAGAGAGAGAGTCTATAAAGTAGGAGTAAATATAGGAGTAGGTAATTAGTTTTATTTACTTTTATATTTTATTTATTTCTTTTATTCACTTTGCATTTATTTTATTTATTTAAAGCCACAATATGCATCAAAATACATAGAATCATGATCATCACTAATACACTCATGAGCATAACTACTTATACATCAATAATTGAATATATACAGGTATGCATATACATGTGCACCCATATATGCATACTTTGTATATACGATTAACACATAGAGAGAGAAAATAACATCATAATCCTACGTATCTCATAACCATATAAACAAGACTGACATCAAAGGATATATAAAATAAGGAACTCAAATCCACCCAAAACCAAACCAAGAGATTGGACAAAATAATCAAAACCATAGGGTTTTCCCATGTGTGAACTTTGGACCATCTCCAAACAACAACCGGTTCGAGAATTTTAAGGCATGCTCAGACTTGTGTAACCGGGTGGAGTCAATGCCTAGTACCTACACACACCTGCATCATTGAGAAATAAAAGAAACACATAAACATATCTATATACAAACAATGACAGACAAGGAAGGAGGAGTGCGACATCGTGTAGATCTCCCTCAGGAGTGACTATGACTGCCTCCCCTCATCCGAAAACCACGCCAAGAAGGATACATATAGATCATAACATGGATTAGTAGGGTTAGACCAATAATCATAATCATGAATATACACAAAAAGTACAAATCATTACTTAGCAAGATAACTCTTATAATCAACCATAAGGGATAAACCAAATCATATATACATAAGCATAAAAGATAATGGTCCTGAGCATATTATTCGAGGGAAAAATCATAATCTGCAAGTCTGAAAATATATTATTATCTAAATCTAGTAAGGTAAGGGAGAAACATAAAGTCCATAAATGCTAGAATGTCATAATCCTATCCAACTTCAATATAACAAGTAGAACTACTAGAGAGGGTACTACAAGTACAAGGGTTAAGGGTTAGGTCATAACACATCACATAAGTATGGTTAGTCTCATAGAGATAGTCATGGTCATTCATGTTATCATCGAATGATAGTCATGTCAATCATAATCATAATCAAATAATCAAACCATTAAAGAGATCTGGAAACCATAGCATTTGTTTATCAATTAAAGTTTAAGTACCCAAGTATCAATATAGATCCTAATTTATCCAAGACATCATAACCATTGATAAATATTAGCTCATATAAATCTGTTAGGTGCCTCCATATCATCAAGACTCCATGCAATCATAACAAGAGATGAGTACACATGCAAGAATATACCAAAAACATTTATCACTACCTAAAAGAAAGTAAAAGTATTATATTTAAGAATGAATTTGTTATTCAACCTTCAAACAAAAACCTACCCTTATCCAAGCATATAAGTCTCTACAACATTCCCCTAACTTCCAAAGGGATATCAAACATGTTAGGGTTGGAGGGGTGTTACACACCAACTCTCCTCCAACACACCCAACATGAGCATAGGCTTAAATATCACTTGAAACTTCATCAACACACTCCAAAATCTGTAAAATGGTCATAACAAACTACACACTGAGAGAAAAAATGTTTTATGAAAAAGTAAATGGAAATGACATTTTCAATCAAATTTGCCTCAAATTCATTTTGGACTCCTCTGTCCAAATCAAAAGTCTTCCAAATTCGTCCAAAATTCTTATAGGGTCCTTTGAGAGAATTTTGAGCGAATTTACCTAACTGTGGCAGAATTTTGAGCGAATTTGAACTGAATCCGACTTTGCAGCGAACCGAGTCTTGAATTCCACCTTCCAAGAGCGAATCTGGTAACTTAGATAGAAAACAATCCATCCAAAATTTGCAATTAGAAGCCATAAAAAAATCTCCAACTCTGCAAACTAAATCTGCAAGTCCAATCTAAAGCACAGTTTTGGCCTCTGAATGAAACCACACCAGTCTAACTAAGGATTATCTTTCAAATCTGAAACTGCAACTAGAAGTCATAAAAAAATCTCCAACTCTGCAAACTAAATCTGCAACTCCAATCTAAAGCACAATTTTGGCCTCTGAATGAAACCACACCAGTCTAACTAAGGATTATCTTTCAAATCTGAAACTACAAATTTTGTTAGGGTTTTTTTCTTCAAAAGATTATGGAAGAACAATAGGCTCAATCCAACAATGTAACAATATCATTCATCAACATATGCAAATGATTCCCCTCAACCTCATTTTTTAGCTTTTCAGAGGGGATTTGTAATTTAGAATTATAATAACTTCTTCTCTCAAAAATGACCTTTTTGAAATAATATCTATCTGCTTGGCCTCTATCAATGGCAGCCCAATAACATTTCATTTGCAAAGGTCCCTTTGCTAGGCATCCAACTTTAAAACATTTTATTACTTTCCGACGAGCTATTATAATAAGTTGTCCTTTTATTATTTCTCAACATTAGACAACATTACTCAAATTTAATTAATTATTCAATAACTCACCCAAGTTGCAGAAAGCACTGAAACTTAATTGGAATCAAACTTTGATCACACTAGGATGATGCGAAGATGAAGGATGACGATTGGAGACTTAAAATTAACATTCTTTTCAAGAAGTTTGGAGAATATCCCAGGAGTTCAAAAGCACTTTTGAAAGTGTCATGGCATTCCATAATGCCAACTGATCTCAATGCCACACAAGAAACCCAGAAATAGCGAACCTGCATCCTTCTAGAAATTTGGAGTTCTCCAACACACCAAGAAGCTTATATTTGGGAATTGGCCAAAACCTCATGAAACAATATTGTGTAAAATGGGGAAATTACACCTTCACAAAATGCATTAGCAGAAATTGACAGAAAGATTGGGCATGACATTATCTGCTATTTACTAATAGAAATGAACTCTATTGAATTCTGAGGAAAATGAGCATTTTCACTTTACACATAATGTGCTACAGCTAATCCATGTGTACATGCCTTGATTGTATGTATTGAATATTATATTATAAATTTTTTATTTGAAAAGACTTTACATAAGTTAACTGGATTGCTTTAAGAGTCACATTCTTATTTCAGTATTTGTTTCCATCATAAGGTTCTTTGCTTGTAATTTTGTCATGGGTATGCAGATTGTGTAGCAGTGCATAAACTTTGGCGTGTATTGCTATGGGTATTATAATCATGTAGTTTTTAAATTTCAACAGCTCCCCACACCAATTCATCGATGGGATCTTCCAGAGTTGCCAACAAATACTGAAGTCTGGATTAAGGTAATAGTAGAGTTTGAAACCTACAAATTTCTCATTCTTTTTCTTTGATATCTATAGTTTCCTACTTAAAATTTTCCACCTTTCTACATTTCTTGGGTTCTTATTCATAAGGAGTTTTGCATATTTAAGGTTTCTGCTCTCATTTGCACAAACACTTTTATACTTGAAAAAAGAACATTATTTTGGGTACTGCAGCGGGATGATTTATCAGGCATGCAACTTAGTGGGAATAAGGTCCGGAAGCTCGAATTTTTGATGGCAGATGCAAAGGCAAAAGGTGCAGATTGCATTATTACAATAGGAGGCATTCAGAGTAATCACTGCCGAGCTACTGCAGTGGCAGCTCGATACTTGAATCTTGACTGCTATCTCATATTGCGAACTACCAGGGTTTGTATATTAACTGTTCCTCTATAGCCATTGATTTCTTTAAGTTTTCATCCCACTATAGTTACATTCATTATTATTTACTTTTCTGGCTTCACTGAAAACAATATGCTGCATCTAAAATTTCATGTGTCAATGTATGCCAATTTTTTATGCATAAAAAGTAAAATCACATTGTCTGGTGTTGTCTAAGTAATTTCAGGCTGAAGTGGATGAAGATCCTGGTTTGATTGGAAATCTTCTTGTTGAACGAATGGTTGGTGCAAAAATAGAACTTATCTCCAAGGAGGAGTATGCACGAATTGGAAGTGTTGTAAGTTTTTACCCTGTTCTGATATGAATTTCGGCGTTTTGTTAGAGTATTAATTTCTGAAGGTATTTGAGGATCAATGATAAGTGAAAGACTGCTTTTATAAACATGTTTGATTTTGTTATTCATGGTAGCTTTGGGTGTATCATTGGCTAACAATTTTAAGTCCAATCTGTCCATTTATGCTGCCAAGAAAATAAATTTAGCATCATAAAGTTACAAGTTTTTTAACAGGTATGAGATGTGGTAATTTAAGGTTCGATAAGGTAAATTAGAGTTAAATAAAATCATTAATTCAATATTCGTGCAAGATTATTTTTTAATAAATTCAGCGTGATGAGGTTACAACCTTCTAACAGGCACAAGATATGGTAAATTAGGATTGGATCAAATCATTCATTCAATATGCATGTAAGAAAATTAACAAAATGAACAATCAGAGAAAATGCACTCCTTGTTTGAGGTGGCCTTTCAGGGCAATCTTTTGACAGAATATTGAAAAAGTAGGTTAACTTTCTGGGGCCATGACATTGCAACTGTAGCTTGTAACGGACCTATTGGGAAAAAATTGTAAAGGTGACAACAGGTATATCAGAAGGAAATGATGCTTGCTCTGTTGGGCAAAGTTTGAATCCCCAAACTGGGTCCAAAAGGCCCCAAAATGGAAAAATAAAATTCTGGCCTGATTTCAGATGTAATTACCAATTGGGTTTGTTCATATCCACCATTCCTGTTTGTCCTCATCCATGCATAAGAGATGACTTCTTGAATTCCCAAGGTGAAATGCTTTTCCTTTCCCTTGGACTCTTATATCTTGATGCACTTGATTGTATGTAGTACAATATCTCACCCGAAAGAGACATATAGATAGAATAGTCTCATAGCAAAACATGTCTTTACAGAGATTTTGGCATGCTTGTGTCATGTAAAGCATAGCAGAGGACAAATAATGGCACCCTCTCTCCACTTCTCAGAGATTGCTGCTTTCCGTTTGTGATGACATGGGAGGAATAGCTTACATCTTTTTTTAGAGATAGCCATAAAAAAGTTTTTGTATGTTCTTATTTCATCTCTATCAGTGGCTCATATAGCTACAAGTATGCAGTTATCTTTATGTTAATGATTATTGTAAATTTTAAAATTTGTAGTTGATTGCTTGTGCTAAAAAGATCAAATATTGTTCTTGGTGGATAAAATTGTAGAACAATTGGTATGCTGCAAACAGATTAAAGTGTGCACACAAATTGCTGTTGAAAAGCATGGGGAAAGATTACTACGTTGCATTCCTGCACTTCTCAAATTGATTTAAATAATAGAGATGTATTTCAAAATCAATAAAGCCATTTTTTCTATAGGTTTACTTGTAAGATTGAGACACAAAGCAGCTTGATGATGAATCTAGGAAGAAAATATTTGATCTCTCCAGCTCTTATATAAAATTCTCATGGTTGGCAATATAGCCTCCCTGATGTGATCATTGCTCTCTTAATTTGTACTTTAAGGAGACTGGTAAATTTGAGTCAATTTCTGAAGCTATAATTTCTATCCTTTTTAATTCAATCTTTATAAGGATGAGTCTTGCATTATACTTTCTATTCTATTCTTTGTACATTGAGATTTAATGCGTAGAATGTTTGTTTGAAAGTATATTAGTTTGATTTCATAACAAAAGAGATTTAAAAGTAAATGAGAAGAAATAATATATTAGTACAAACATTATCTTTAGTGATTCTCAATTTGTAGGAAGACATCATTTTTGTCTTATGTTTGTGTGCAATAAAATGTGAGCAATGATTAAAAGTCTAAGCTAGAAACCCAAGCTACACTATTAAATGCAAACACTAAAGATTAAGGAGTTAAAAAGAAGCTAATTAAAAAAAATTTGAAAGCAATAAGCAAACAAAGTAGAGCCTCTTTTGATGGGGATGTCCTTTTGATGCCCTGATTTGATATGTGTGCTCACTTTGTGCTTCCAAGGGTGCCCAAATTAAGCTCCATGATGATGCAATGATATGAATGATGGTTGCAGTGATGGTGAAAATGGGGATTTGATGATGCAAAATGGGTGCTAAAAGGCTAAAATGGATGCAAAATGATGACTAAAAGATGAACTATGGATGCTAAAATGAGTAGACAATTTGGCATTATGTAGTTACTAAGCATGGAAGTGGATGAATTGTGAAGGAAATGGAGGGGTTTAAATAGGGTTTGAGTGCAAGGTGAGGTCTCTCCAAAATGCAACACTTGTCATTATAAATGACAAGTGGCATCTCAAAGGATGACAAGTGGAGGGGAGGCTAGGTGTCTAATTTGGAGAGATGCCACCAAAATTGGAGGTTATTTTCCTATTTAATTACAATAAGATTGTGCACACATAAGGGGGAGGTTAGTTAGTGGGTTAGGGGATAGATGGAGGTTAAGGAGATAAGGTTGGTTAGGACCAAGGGTGGGTTAGTGGGTTAGGTTGGAGGGTATGGTTAAAGGAGGGTTAAAGTTAAGAGACATGGGACATTAATTTATTTTTGGAGCAAAGAGGAAAAATACAGTGAATTAAATAAATTTGCTTTAATTAATAGAGGAATTAGGGGAAATAATTAATTGAATGGGTTATGGTTCGCCATTAATTAATTAATACATGTATAGCTTAATTAGATTAATTTAGCTGAGGGATAACATTAATTAATTGAATAATATGTAATTATTTAATTAATAAATGTAACCGGGCCAACTAAATTCAATTAATGTAATTAATCAAATTTAGGTGTCTACAATGTTATATATCCATATTGTACCAATTTATATCATTAATTCAGCTCCTTTTATTTTCCTGAATAAAAATGCATATAGAACAACCTAGATCATAGTACTTGTAACAAGAAGTCATTCCAATACTCTTTGCTTTTCCCATATGGAATTTGATAGTTTCGAAAGTGCTATTCCATTCACTTTTTCCTTGTAAAATATTATGACACATGCTTATGGAAACAAATGTGGAGTGAATGTTTGATTGTCTTTAAGATTTGTGATTATGAATAGTTGACAATGATTTGTTTGATCAATGGCTTGAATGCTGTTATAAGAAAGCACAAATTGCAAAAAAATAGAAGCAAGTAGAAGTCAATATAAAATGTTTATAGTTATACAACTGCTTTATGGTTTCTTAAGGGAACCTAGTTCAACATTTTGTTTGATATGAATTCCATCAAGATAAGTCTCAGAAATGATATTAAAGAGGCTATATCCATCTTTTTTCTTATTAGCATTTTCTTCTTCTGCTTGTTTATGATACGCATTCTTTCCTATCAGACTTATATACTCCCTTAAATTTCATCACTTTGATGCAGACTCTTTGTAATCTTCTGAAAGAGAGATTAGAAAAGGACGGGAGAAAACCATATGTCATTCCAGTTGGTGGTTCAAACTCATTGGGAACATGGTAGAGTGTAATGCTCATTTTTATTTATTTTAATTTTCTTTTAAAAGAAAAATTCATTTTTTTCTCTTTAATAGGAAAACATATTACTTTAGGTTGATTGCCATCTGAGTATTAGGCCCATGAGTAGTGTAGGGTCCTCTTTGTGAAAAACAACTAAAATTGGTTGAGATTTAAAAAACTGGAACTAGCTGGAGATCAACTACACATCCACCAGGGCACCAAGAAGATAATTACAGACCTAGTAAAAGGCTCTGTCCCAAGAGAACAAAACAAGGACAGACCAGCATAGGTTGCCCACCAAAACCTAGAAACAATAGATGCGTAAAACACAGTTTTAGGTCAAACTTTGGCCAGTCTGAATAAAAGCTAATGGAATTTATAGACAGCCAAGCAAAAACCCCTGCGGCTGCTGGAACTCAGTCAATTTGAAGAAATACTTTGCTGCATCAGGGTACAACAGTCCAAGCATATTAGAGGTGTGTAGAGACGGTCCCTCTCCTCATGCAGTGCCTGAAAAATCAACAACTACACTGGCATTCACATCTTCCTTCTGATGGAAGATACCACCTTCCTATTGAAACAGGACTCAAAGTTCCACAGAGGGCAATTAGTCCTCAATTGGTCATTTCTGGCAAGGTAAAAGAATTGGCAACATCAACCTTCCTGTTTTGTGCATCATCTTGAGATTTTGGATATATTTTTTGAAATCCTTAAAAAAAATACCAACTCCTCCTGACTGCAAACCAGTTGGATTTCCTGTTGCACAACAACAACATCTTCCATCAAGCACTTCTTCCCTCATTCATTTGCTTAACAGAGTCTACCTTTCTAGACACTGATAAAATAGTGTTCAGTTTGCACTCTCATTAATGACCTTGTCTTGAACTAGCTCAGTGAATGTTTTCAGAAAAACTTGAGCAATGGATGTCTTGGTGCTTTCCACCGTTGAATTTCTTATTCCTGTAGTTCTGAGAACTGTTTTTGATTTGCAATCTCCACATACAGGATAGCAAGGTGTTTGTAAGATATTGTCTAACATTCCTCCACCATAAGGCATATTCCACAAGTCTCTGCCTTTCTCTTCCCCATTGTCATTTCTATCTCTGTACCAACAACTTCTCTGAATGTGATTCCCCAAGCATTCACAAACATTTTAAATTCAAACACTGACATGCTAACATTCCTTATAATGAATGGGACAACATATCATACCTGGAATACTTCACTTCAGATCCTTCATTACGTTAATTGCTTTTAAAGAAATTCTTGTTACTTGAGATGGAGCTGTGCCATCTGTCAATTGAGTAGTCAAAGCGTCTCAAAATCTTCAAAATTTTGTTTTGAAAGAAATTCAAATATTGGAATTTACCTTCTTAAGGACATAAGCCTAAAATGTGAAACAGGAAATTTTCCTTTAGGGCAATCTTTTTTCAATGCTATCAGTAGATTCTTCCAATAATCTGATTCAGCTGCAATAACAACCAAAAAAGGCAGTTGATTTACGCCTGCATTGGCAAGAAGGTCTACCAATCAATTGGCTTCTCTATTTCTGTGCAGAAATGAAATTTCTTCAAACCCAACTGAGAGAAATCATGCTTGCCTCTTTAAGGAGAATCAAATTTCCAAGTGGGATTACTGTATTTGATCATCCCTTTAGTAACCAACATTGAATCTCCTATCGCTAGGGATTTGGTATTCAAAGTCTTCAACTTTTCAAGCCCTTCAAAGTGTGCCATTGGTTCCACTCTAAGTAGCCGAATCGACCCTTGCCCTCTGTCGATTCCGGGTACGAATCGTCTCGAGTCGGAACCGGAATCGAATCTTCTGTGGGTCTGCATAGGGTTCGAAATTTCCGCCTGTGAACCGTTTCAGGCTAAACGCATTCGATTCCACGCGATTCAACCGGTGACGTGGCGATTCTAGGTCGATTCCGGTCGATTCATGACCGGTTTGACTTGGAAAATTAAAATATCTTCTTGTTTGCGGTAGGTGGTTGGGTTAAAGATGAAAAGTGAAAACGAGACATTCACAGCGGTGACTTTCATCTTTCACAGCGGCGACTGGCTTTCATCTTTCACAGCGGCGACTGGAGGCGGCGAGGCTTCATCTTTCACGCAGAGGCGACTGGAGGCGGTGAGAGTAACTTGCAGTTGGCGACCAGAGGTGGATGCAGGTTTCAGTTGGCGACCAGAGCCGAAGGCGAGTTTCAGTTGGCGGCCAGAGGCATTTTTCCTTCGAACGGTTTCTACCTTCCACCATTTTCAACGCATTTTCAGAGGTAAACTTCTAAACTTTAATAAAATTTTGTTTGTTAATAATTTTATTTTGTTATTAAAAACTTCAAAGTTCAACTTCAAACATAATAATAATTTAAAAATTTGTAAGATGCCATTTGTTTCAATATTAAACTAATATAAATTTATAATAATATTTAACTAATATTAAACTTCAAACCCTCAAACCCTAAATTTCAATATTAAACTAATATAAATTTATAATATAATTTATTTTATTTATAAATTTGTATTTCCAATCTTTGTAATGGTAATGGTTTTTACTTTTTGATATTTCTAATATAATATGTGTATTAAATTATTATTAATAGATAAATAAATAATTTATTATATATTTTTTAATTTTAGTATAAATTTTAATTATTATTATTAATAGATAAATAAATAATTTATTATATATTTCTTAATTCTAGTATAAATTTTAATTATTATTATTAATAGATAAATAAATAATTTATTATATATTTTTTAATTTTAGTATAAATTTTAATTTTAAAATAATGAATATTAATATATTATTTATAAATCATATTTAACATCAATAATTATTTAAATTTTAATTGATAATTTATTTTTAAAGACTTACTCTTTTATCATTATGTATAATTTGTAGGGTGCTATACAAACTTATCATGGCAACTGGTTCTAATTCAACCGAGATTTCTCGATTCACTAGTGACCCAGCTTCACCATTATGGAGGCATGTGCAAATATTAGAGCATGTTCCAGGTGGAGGGACATGTGTTTGGATATGTCCTAGGTGTGACAAGCACTATACAAGTTCCTACAGCCGAGTGAAAGGGCATTTGTGTGAAATTCCTGGAAAGGGAATCAAATTTTGTCTAGGGAAAAAAGGTGCACCTATACCAGCTTCTCAAGTAGCAGCATATATTAAGGAGCAAGAGGAAGTAGATGCAAGGATTCAAAATAGATTCGGGCATCCATTGAATAAAGGAAAGGGCTCAAGAAGGCCGCATGGTTCATCATCTCACAGTGTTGCTCTTGATATTGTGATAGAAAGGCAAAGCCATCCATATTTGAGGAGAAATGAAGATGAGGCTAGTATTCCAAAGAAAGCAAAAGGACCATTAGAGAGAGCATTTAATAATGATGCTAGAGATATTGCTGACGAAGCGATTGCTAGGTGCCTCTATGCAAATGTTTTATCATTCAATGTTGTTCGATCACCCTATTGGCAAGACATGGTAAGAAAAATCAGTGAAGCTCCAAAGGGGTACACAAGCCTAGGTTATGAGAAGGTGCGTACTACTTTATTGACAAAGGAGGTCGAACATATTGAAACTTCATTAGCTCCCATTAAGGCCTCATGGAAAGAAACAGGTGTATTATTTCCGATGGGTGGAAGGATGCCAAAAATAGACCCTTAATTAATGTGATTGCAATGTGCCCTAAAGGGGCAATGTTTCTAAAAGCTGTTGATTGTGAGGGCCAAGTGAAGGATGCACAATTTATTGCTGACATTCTTATACAGTGCATTAACGAAGTAGGTCCTCAAAATGTTGTCCAAGTTGTAACGGACAATGCGAAGAACTGTAGAGCAGCTGGTATGTTAGTTGAGACACGATTCCCCCATATATTTTGGACACCTTGTGCCGTACATTTACTCAACCTCATGTTATAGAAGTTGGGTACTAAAATAGCTTGGATTAAAGAAGTGTATGATGAAGCTCAAGAGATCCAAATGTTCATAACAAACCACCACTTCTCACAAGCTATTTTTAGATCATTCTCGCGGCTAGAGCTATTGAAGGTAATTCAAATTTCAAACAATCCAATTTTATGTTTTACTTTAGTGATTTATTTCAATAAAATCATATATATACATATTATTCTTTATAGGTTGCTGAGACTAGATTCGCATTGAATACAATTGTCTTGAGATGACTTGTGAATGTTCGAGAGGCACTTTCTGGTATGGTCATTAGCCAAGCATGGACCATATGGAGGCAGTTCAGTACTGAGAGGGCAACAAATGTCAAGCAAAGGATTTTGGATGACACTTGGTGGGATCGTGGGGAATACCTTCGTAGTTTCACAGAGCCCATCCTAGGTATGATTCGCTTTACTGGCATGGATAAACCATGCTTGGGGGAGGTTTATGATGAAATAGACTCAATGATTGAGAAGATGAGATCCATTATAAATGCAAAAGAGCAAGACCTTGAAGAAACCTTCTTCAAAGAGGTGCAATCAATTTGTGTTGAGGGATGGAACAAAATGACCACCCCGCTCCATCTTCTTGCCTTCTCCTTGACTCCCAAATATTATAGTGAAGAGATTCTTTCTATGCCAACAAGGGTGCCACCATATCGTGATGTAGAAGTAGGTGAAGGGTTTAGGAAAGCTGTTACTAAACTCTTCCCTGATACTGAAATGGAAGATGCAGTTACAAGTGAATTTGCTGATTTTGCAGCATCCATTGGTCATAGTCCTGCTGCTCTTCGTGACAAGTATAGGAAGAATGCTCACTCTTGGTGGTACCTCAATGGCCACAAATCACCACACCTCCAACTTCTTGCGATCAAAGTTTTATCACAAGTAATTTTATGAATTTTTATACACTTTCCAATTCTGGTTGTTATTTAAAAATTACTATTTGTCCTTTGATTTACTTAAATTTTAAAGAGTCTAATGAGATCTGCCTTTGCTTCACTAGGTTGCTAGTTCTTCTTCAGCTGAATGAAATTGGAGTACATACTCCTTCATCCATTCAGTGAAGCGCAATCGGTTAGCATCAAGCAAAGCTGAGGATTTAGTCTATGTGCATTCCAACTTGCGCCTTCTTACTCACAAAAATGATGAGTACAAGGAAGGGGCAGCAAAGTTGTGGGATGTAGAACTGGAGCGTACTGACTTGGATCTTTCTATTGCTGCACAATCTTTAACAATTGAGGAGTCAAGTAGCCAGCATACTTTTAGTGCAAGTAACACCGGGGTTCAATCTGAATCATCTAATGTCAATGTTGATGACAATCTTCATATTGATGATGACCCCTATGGTTCTGATTAGTGAACTGATTCCTAGTATTATTTCTATGTTAAACAATGACTATATATCATGACATTCTAGTTCGATCTTTTTGATATCGAAACGACGAAAACTGAATTTAAATTAGTATGTTATGTTTCAAAATCTGAAATTTGTAATGGTTATGTTTAGCATTTGTATTGGTATGTGACATTGTAAACTTAATTTGTTTTTTAGCTGCACATATATGACATATAAAACAACCTGCCATATACATGATTGGTATGTGACATTTTAAACTTTGTTAGATGAACATATACAGATATATATATACTTTGTTAGATGAACATATACAGATATATATATATATGTGTGTGTGTGTGTGTGTGTGTGTGTGTGGACGTACCCAAAACGTACCCAACCCCCTAAAAAAATTCTACCGTACTAGCGATTCGTACCCGTACCCGTACCTGTACCCGATTTGGCAACTTAGGAACTTCCACTTAATTGTTAGTTTTTGTAGACAAGAAGGCACCTCATCTAAGGGAAGGCCCAATCACATCCTTGAACAAATAAGTAGCTCCCACTAAGACAAGATTGCCCATGGCAGCCCCATTAACATTAAGCTTGAAGTAACCTTTGGGAGGGGGAATTCAATTTACCTTTTCAGAGCTTAATTATCTTGTTGATTAGCTCTTAAATGAGGGAGTGACTCGGCAGTGTTGTGTACATACATTCAGTTTAAATACAATGGTCATATATTATGGACTCTGGATATTGTGCTATGAACATAAACTAGAAAATGAATATGATTGTGGACAACTTCAAAAGAACTTAGTACAGCCATTACACTAGATTTGTTGCAAACTAATATAGAAAAAAATCTTTTTCAATGTAAACTTAAACTCAAAATTGGTATCGCTAGTTTCAAATATTTTCCATACTCTTCATTAGCATTCCAAGTAAGAGAAGCCAAAAAAATATACTTCTGGAACATGGTTTAAGTGCTCCGAACTAGGACTTTGGGTGTTTCAATAGGATGCACTATTTTCCTGAAAAGTTTTTGATTGCATAATTTTTCTGATTTCATGGACATTGCGACAAGTCAATTTTAGATTTGAGATGGACTGTTACAATGCTCTTTGTGCATGTTGCATGAAAAAGTTATTAACAGTCAAGATTTTTACAAACTATCTGCAATGATCTGTGTCAAAATTTGATGCCAATTTTTTCTACTCCTTTTCACTGTTTAATATAGGTATTTTATCAACTGGTTCATAAGCAAATTATTCTGAAGATTCCCATTTGAAATATTTAATGATGGATGTCTGCTACGTTTTGGCTTGTATTCCTCTTAGATAGACAATCATAAATTCCAACTTGGTAAACTAACACTAGATAAACCATATTACAAACAGTTTGCTGCACTAATACAATGTGAATAAATATGCTAGAGTTGGAATTACGAACTGCTATACATAACAGAAAATTTCTGAGATTTATTCCAATGGCCTAACCTTGAAATCGCCCCTATGAGAAATATTGGAAATCTTCCTGCAAGTGCACATGTCAAAGCTGTGGTAGGTCTTGGAATGGTAATCATGAAAAGCACACAGAAAATACTGGGGAGTGGGGGTTAATCAGTATTTTTGAACTTTTAAACACATGAAACCACATAAAAAGAGAGATAGAATAGAGAGAGAAAACATCAACAAAGAGAACACCAAATTTCACGTGGAAAACCCTTTCGGCTAAAAAAACCACGGCAAATCAATAGCTTTCATTAACCAAATAGGCACCAACCCAGATTACATAAGTGAGCACCAACTCATAGAGAGCACCGACTCTCCTCGAAGCGCCAATTGTTCAGTTGAAGCACCAACTTCAGTTTTCGCAAAGTCAAATGCACTAAACCTTTTATTACAGATAGTAGTCTGAAATCAATAGCAATATGTTTACCATCTTTACTGATTTTTGATGGTGAATCCTTTGTGCTATCAACGTTGGTCTTCTGCTGTTCTTATTTTGTAGACTTAGAACTTTGACCTTCTTCAAGACCAACTCCACCTTTATCAGTAGAGAATCTTTGTGATCCAATGACTTTGTCCAAGGACATGAATTTTATTTATTTATTGTAATGACCCTTACCAATCGGATCACTAAAATCTCTGATTTTGTACTGATGGAATTTCGTCAAACAATTGGCAAACAATCAACTACACTGCTGGAAGTAAATAACTGATTGTAGAAATTGTTGAGCAACGAATCCACACAATACAATGATGCAAAAACAGTGCCAATTTGTATATATATTCATTCATGCAATGAAAATGTAGATTTCCTTACAAACAATTGCACTTCAGATTTACAAATTATTTGGCACCAAGATCAACTACAAAATAATGCAATGATAGGGCTGATTACAAAGTTCTATCAATCTCATTGAACAAGATATACAATGTCTATGTAGCTAGGTACAATACAGCGACTGAATTCATAAATATGACATCCAATAACATTTGATTTTATAATATGTATAACAGTGACTGCATATCAAACCCTCATACAAACATGTGATCAAACAATGACGGATTGATAAGAAGAACCTGGAAACGCTATCCAATTGCTGATGATTGAATGTTGATGAAGAACAACAATTTTGGCACCCCCGAATTGTCTTTTAATACTGGTCCGTACACAGTCCAGAAGCAGGCCGTACAGTACGGCACTGTGCTAAAAATATATTAATTTTTGTCTTCAATAATGGCTGCCGAAAATGGTATAGTCTGAATCGCCCAGGTTATTGGAATGCTTTGAAAACAATTGCATGAGATTTGGACCAGTTTTGATGACCCAATGATGATAAAATGTGATCCCAGGCAGACTTTCAAAATTCTCCAATATGATGTCAAATTTGTAAATGAATATTGCCCAACCTTTTGTAAAGCCCTCCAATTGAAAATGCAATCTTCTCACCAAAATCACTCCATAATGTCAACTCTCAAACCAAGTCTGAATACTCAATGAAGCTCAACATGAAATGGTTGAATACCACTTCCAATGTGCAACCCTTCAGAAGTTATTTCACCTCCTCAGTTATGCAAACCCTTAGGAGACTACGTTCCCAAAGATCAACTGAAAATTTGCAGACCTAGATGGTGCCACAAATGCTCATAGAGAAAATGGAGTAGAATTACCAAATCAAGTGTGTCCAAATGAGAGGCCAAGCCCTCTATTTATTCACTTTTCTAAGAAGTTACTAAGAACTTCTAGAAACATCCATTATAAAATCCCATTATAATGCACTTTTATAATAAAATAACTTTATAAAATAAAAAGTGCAATCTCAACTTAAAATTATAACATGTAGGCCCCAAAATACACATTATAATAAAAGTAGGCTCAAAAACATCTCTCCAAGAGCAAATACGACCAACCAATCTCCAAATAATCAACAA
The DNA here is from genome assembly GCA_027943335.1 of Chamaecyparis obtusa. Classification (NCBI taxonomy): domain Eukaryota; kingdom Viridiplantae; phylum Streptophyta; class Pinopsida; order Cupressales; family Cupressaceae; genus Chamaecyparis; species Chamaecyparis obtusa. The sequence goes on from BSBK01000097.1 coordinate 137,198, forward strand.
GATGACTCTCTCACCAAAATCATCTGCCTACGAGAGTCCATGATAGGCAAATCTATTGAAAATATCATGTCGCTAGAAAGGGGACATGACAGTCCGCCCTTCCTGAAATTGCTTGTCCTCAAGCAATCTCAATGCTGGATGCTGCAAAATCACTTCACCCTCCCAAGTAGCATCTTCAATAGGTAAGTCTCTCCACTTAACCAAATACTCTCTGATCACTCTCCTGCGAAGTTGCTTCTCTCTGCTATCCAGAATGAACTCTGGCACTAAGATCAATTTCCCTTCATCATCCAAGGGAGGTAATATTGCAGAAGGCACCACATTGTGACCCAACGCCTTTTTGAGGTGCGACACATGAAACACATTGTGCACTTTGCTGTCTGCTGGAAGCTCAAGCTCATAAGCCAACTCACCTATCCGCTTGATGATCCTGAAAGGGCCATAGTATCTAGGCTTAAGCTTCTCTGATCCACTCTTCCTGAGAGTAGACTGTCGATAGGGCTGAAGCATGAGATAGACCATGTCACCAACCTCAAAGCTCCTCTTTGTCCTCTTCTGATCTGCATACTGCTTATATTGATTCTGTGCCCTAGCAATATTATCTCTGAGAGCATCAACAATGTCCTTGCTCTCCTGAAGCAAATCTCTGGCACGTGGAACCCTAACATCACTCATAAGTAAATCAATGAAGCTCGGTGCATCATACCCATATAGAGCTCGGAAAGGAGTCATCTGAATAGTCATGTGGTAGGTGGTATTATAGCAATACTCACATACATAGATCCATCTGATCCATGCCTTCTGCTTACCAGCCACATAATTTCTCAAATACCCTTCCACCCACTTATTCACTATCTCTGTCTGCCCATCAGTCTGCGGGTGGTAACTGGTGCTGGGTGTAAGCTTAGTGCCACATAATCGGAACACCTCCTGCCAAAAATGACTCAGGAATCTACTGTCTCTGTCACTCACTATACTCCGGGGTATCCCATGTAACTTGAAAATCTCTCTGAAAAATACCTCAGCCACCTGTACTGCTGTGTAAGTAGTAGTGATGGGAAAGAAGTGTGCATACTTCGTCAGTCTGTCCACCACCACATAAATGAAATCACGTCCCTGGGCTTTAGGCAAGCTCGTAATAAAGTCCATGGATATGCACTCCCACTTCCGATCAGGAATGGGAAGTGGCTGTAGGAGCCCTGTTGGAAAGGTGTGCTCTTGTTTGTTCTGCTGACAAACAGGGCACTCACAAACATACTGCAATACATCTCTGCCTTAAGCCCTTTCCATGTGAACCGCTCCCGAACCTGTCTGTATGTCTTGAAGTATCCAGGATGTCTAGTTGTAGGTGAATCATGAAGAGCTCTCATAATAATCCGCTTCACCTTCGATCCTGGGACTAAGAATATCCTGTTCTTGTAGATAATCAAATCATCCACAAGTGTATACCTGGTATCAACAACTGTCCCATCAACTATCTCGGATGCCCATGAGTCTCTGGCATACTCCGCAATGATCAGGTGCCTCCAATCCTCAGAAATCTCAACCATAGTGCTAAGATGTGGCTTGCGTGACAAAGCATCTGCTACTACATTCTGAGTCCCTCTCACATAGGATATATCAAAATCATAAGCTTGCAGCTTACTAACCCACTTCTACTGTCTGTCATTAAGATCTCTCTGTCCAAGGAAATGTCTCAAACTGTTGTGGTCAGTTTTAATACAAAACTTACCACGCACTAAATACTGCCCGAACTTAGCCAATGCATGCATAATGGCTAACATCTCCTTGTCGTAAATGCTAAAAGATCTCTCTGGCCCACGGAGCTTCCTACTCTCAAATGCAATGGGGTGCTTGTCTTGCATCAAAACAGCACCAATACCCTCTCCTGATGCATCACACTGAAGCTCAAATGGCTTCGAGAAATTAGGCAATGCTAACACCGGGCATGTAGTCATGATCTCCTTAAACCTCTCAAAACAAGCCTGTGCCTCAGGTGTCCAAACAAAGGCTCCCTTCTTCAGCAAACCTGTCATAGGAGCTGCATGTCGTGAATACCCACTAACAAATCTACGATAGAAGCCACATAAGCCTAGGAACCCTCTCAACTGTGTCAGGGTCTCAGGAATAGGCCACTCCACTATAGCACGGATCTTGTCAGGATCCATCCGTACTCCCTCTGCACTGATGATGTGACCCAAATACAATAACTCCATCATACCCAAATCACATTTGGACTCCTTGGCATACAAGGACTCCGACTGCAAAATTCCCAACACTGTCTCTAAGTGCTCTATATGCTCCAGCCATGTCCGACTGTATACCAAGATATCATCAAAGAAAACTAACTCATACTTCCTCAACTGATGATGGAAGACCTTATTCATGGTGGACTGGAAAGTAGCTAGTGCATTGGTCAACCCAAATGGCATGACCACAAACTCAAAGTGCCCACAATGACATCTGAAAGCGGTCTTCTCTATGTCCTGCTCTCTGACTCTAATCTGATGATAGTCGGATCTCAAATCAATCTTAGAGAAATAGCATGCTCCATTTAGCTCATCAATCAACTCATCAATGCGTGGGATAGGATATCTGTTCTTGATGGTCCTCTTATTCAGCACCCTATAATCAATGCACATCCGTAGTGTACCATCCTTCTTCTTCACCAATACTACCGAAGAAGCAAAAGGAGACTTGCTAGGTCTAATGTGCCCCATCGCAAGAAGCTCCTTGATGGTTTTCTCTATCTCATCCTTGAGTCTCTTAGGATGCCTGTATGGTGTGATCATCACTGGTTTAGCACCCTCCTCTAACTCAATGATGTGCTCAATACCTCTATCAGGTGGTGTGCCAGGTGGGATGTCACTAAAAACTTTGTCGTACTTCTCTCTCAACCTCCGTATGTCTGGATGATATTCTGTCTTATGTTGTCCCTCCTGTGTAGGCATGAGAGTGCACAGTGCTGCCCATCCAATGCCGTCATGTCTAGCCAATCTCTCCATACGTCTAAAGGAAATAGTCCTGATGTCACTATTCCTGATGGCTCTCAAAATGTGCTGTTTTCCATCTACCTCAAACTTGATTTCCATGTCCTTCAATCTGAAAGTGACCTCTCCCAAAGAATGCAACCACTTCATTCCCAAAACAATATCCAAGTCACCCATATTGACCACATGGTAATCCGCTTTGAACTCATAATTGTTCAAGCATAAGGGCATGTCTCTAATCATCTTGTTACACTTAAGAGTGTAACCATTAGCAACCTGTACCCGAAGACCCTCGAACTCTTCAGACTCAATACCACGGTGCTCAACAAGACGTGCATCAATGAAATTGTGCGTAGCACCTGTATCAACCAATGTGATAACCTTCTGTCCTGCTAAAACACCACGCAATCTAAAAGATCCCTCTTGCTAAATACTAGACAAACGTCCCTGCTATAAATGCAATTCGGGCTCCTCCTTAGGCTCTGAAGCCTCTGCTTCCACCTCAGGTTTTGCGTCACTGTGATCATCCTCATGTCCTGAACTGTCAGAATCTGAGTCCTCATAGTAAGCCCACATAACTCTGTTGGCCTTCCCCTTAGGCCTCATAGGGCAATCATGATCTTTGTCATAGGGACCTTTGCAATAGAAACATAGCTTCTTTCTGCGCAAGTCATTCAGTGTCTCCGTATCCAAGGGTGCAGTAGACTTACCTTTGATATCACCTTTCTTGCCCTTATTTTTGTCAAACTTCTTATTATCCCTGAAAGAAGAAGTACTCCTGGGAGTGAATTTGCTGGATGGTGTTGTAAGCTCCATACTCCGCGCCTTCCTCATTGCTTCCTGTAGTGTCGGAGGATCGAAAGCTTTCAGCCAACCCTTCAATGGCTCCATCAATCCCTCCATGAATAAGACCACCAATCTTCTTTCACTGATGTTAGGAACCATGACTGATAATTGCTGGAAATCATTCACATAAGCATCAAGGGAACCATGCTGTTTTAGTTGTGCCAATTCATAGAAACTCACCTCAAGATCTTTGACATCAAACCTTTCAATCAGCCTGTTAGTAAACTCCTCATATGTAGTGATAAGGTTGTGTCCAAGAGTGACTAACCCATGATACCACCACTCGTGAGCAGCTCCTTCAAGATGTAGTGTGGCAAATCTTATGGCATCCTCTTCAGGCATTGGTCTCAAAGAAAGATAATTATCAAGCTTTTGAACCCAAGACCTAGCTGTGCATTTGTTACTTCCATCATAGTAAGGCATGGAAATCTTACCAATTGTTTGTTGATAGTCATTTCTTGGAGCATAGTGATCATTCCTTCCTCCTCTCCTATTTCTTTGTTTCATGAATTGATCAAATGTCCATATTTCTCTCATATCAGGAGGGAGAGTGGTATACTCCAAATAGGCCTGTCTAGCTTCGTCTCCAAAAGAAGCAGTTGGAGCAGCATGTGGTTGTTCTTCTCTTGGTGTAAAGGTAGGAAAAAGAGGCCTAGAGGTTGATCCTCTAGTATTTTCAGCGCGATGTATAGACCTTTCCTCATTAACTCCACTATGTTCAGCTATGTGTTGATGATTTTGATTTTGAGTGGCTTGCTGATCCATTTTTGCTAATAAGCGTGACATCATATCAAGCATGGTATCAAATTTCCTTTCAGCTCTTGCATCCCTATCTTCTTCTTCTGCCATATTTTGAACTGTTTTGCCGGTATCTCTTTCTCTTAATGCTTCTGAGAATGTATCCCCTTCAACTTTAAAATTCTGATATTGTTGTCTCCGTTGTTCCCTGCTATAATATCTGATTTCTCTCTCACTCATCTGCTGTTTGACTGATCACAGGATGGCAGGATGAAAGCTCTGATACCACTGTAATGACCCTTACCAATCGGATCACTAAAATCTCTGATTTTGTACTTATGGAATTTCGTCAAACAATTGGCAAACAATCAACTACACTGCTGGAAGTAAATAACTGATTGTAGAAATTGTTGAGCAACGAATCCACACAATACAATGATGCAAAAACAGTGCCAATTTGTATATATATTCATTCATGCAATGAAAATGTAGATTTCCTTACAAACAATTGCACTTCAGATTTACAAATTATTTGGCACCAAGATCAACTACAAAATAATGCAATGATGGGGTTGATTACAAAGTTCTATCAATCTCATTGAACAAGATATACAATGTCTATGTAGCTGGGTACAATACAGCGACTGAATTCATAAATATGACATCCAATAACATTTGATTTTATAATATGTATAACAGTGACTGCATATCAAACCCTCATACAAACATGTGATCAAACAATGACGGATTGATAAGAACCTGGAAACGCTATCCAATTGCTGATGATTGAATGTTGATGAAGAACAACAATTTTGGCACCCCCGAATTGTCTTTTAATAGTGGTCCATACACAGTCCAGAAGCAGGCTGTACAGTACGGCACTGTGCTAAAAATATATTAATTTTTGTCTTCAATAATGGCTGCCGAAAATGGTATAGTCTGAATCGCCCAGGTTATTGGAATGCTTTGAAAACAATTGCATGAGATTTGGACCAGTTTTGATGACCCAATGATGATAAAATGTGATCCCAGGCAGACTTTCAAAATTCTCCAATATGATGTCAAATTTGTAAATGAATATTGCCCAACCTTTTGTAAAGCCCTCCAATTGAAAATGCAATCTTCTCACCAAAATCACTCCAAAATGTCAACTCTCAAATCAAGTCTGAATACTCAATGAAGCTCAACATGAAATGGTTGAATACCACTTCCAATGTGCAACCCTTCAGAAGTTATTTCACCTTCTCAGTTATGCAAACCCTTAGGAGACTACGTTCCCAAAGATCAACTGAAAATTTGCAGACCTAGATGGTGCCACAAATGCTCATAGAGAAAATGTAGTAGAATTACCAAATCAAGTGTGTCCAAATGAGAGGCCAAGCCCTCTATTTATTCACTTTTCTAAGAAGTTACTAAGAACTTCTAGAAACATCCATTATAAAATCTTATTATAATGCACTTTTATAATAAAATAACTTTATAAAATAAAAAGTGCAATCTCAACTTAAAATTATAACATGTAGGCCCCAAAATACACATTATAATAAAAGTAGGCTCAAAAACATCTCTCCAAGAGCAAATACGACCAACCAATCTCCAAATAATCAACAAGATGACTCTCTCACCAAAATATCTGCCTACGAGAGTCCATGATAGGCAAATCTACTGAAAATATCATGTCGCTAGAAAGGGGACATGACATTTATCTTCTCATGATTCAGCTGTGTCAAAGATTTATCTAACTTGCTGAGTGAAACAGTTTCAGCTTCAAGTTTTTCACAGTTTTCTTCCTTGAGCTTAAGCTGATTTCTAATTTCTTCTATATTCATTGCTTCTTCAACTTGAATCTTCAAATAAACTATTAGTTTTTCTACTTCTCCGAGAGCTTGAGATGTCTTGGTTTTTGTCTCATTCCCTTCTTGTAGCAGTAACTTCAAATCTAACTCTAGACTATCCTTTCTTTAATCCATTTATTACATGATCACAACTTGCATCAAAGCATAATTACAATGTTGTCGATCCTAATTGCAATAACATCATCATAACTATAATTACATCATACTCCTCACAGAGTGTCCAATTACAACATCAATACAAGTAATCAATGATACATGATATGAAACAGTATATGAATAAAGATCATCATGCAACAAGAATAAAGGTATTGAAAATAGGATCCATCCATGCTTATGAACAATCCACTGAACCTCGATGGAGGAATATCACAAACCACTCGACCATGTGGAATCTTGAGGCCCACCCCATTGTGCTAAGAGATAGACACAAGACCCCACACACAAGCAAGCCAAAGCATATAACAGGTTATGACCAAGCCTCCAAGGCAGAAGGGAAATTAAAGAACTACAAAGGCAAATCACAAATCTAATGGAGGGGATTCTAGGATATGTAGGAAGAGTGTCATCACATAGCCCTCCATCTTGGGTTAACTTGGATGGTCTCTTTGGACCCCAACCCCCAAGTGAGTTCTTATGTGGAACTGAACAATCCTTTCATGAAGACAAGGAAGTTCAATCATACCAGCTCCACACGTCCTGCAGAAAGATAAGTATCATCCCATTCCCATCCTTGGCCTATACAAGCACTCAAGGCATGGGCGAGGCATCATATTTATCTTATTTAATGTGTTTACCTCAGGTCATTTATTATGTTATCACTTGATTAAAACTCATCAATGAATTACCCCGGTGGCCACTTTAGGGCCCCAACCCCCATTGAGAGCCACTCTCCCCACAATGCATCTAGATATCCCATCCCTTATGCCCAAAACAATAAAACAAGAGCATAATCATGTATTATCACAAGAATAACATAATAATGGATCCATAACATCAGAAGGGTCAAATGAAACTAAAAGAGGAACTTCCACAAAACTTCTCACATAGGCAAGTCCTAATATCAAAACAGGATGCATAGCTGAATCAACCTTTGCACCAGAGGCACATACACCATATGGATCATGAAATTATCTTCAATCTAACCTTACTAACATAATAGATTGATAAAACAGAGCATAAACATCTCATATCAACATGAATGGCACCATCCTGAATTCATTCCATATGGTAAAATTGCATAATCTAAGAAAGAACTTTCCACAAGTCTCGTATGCAAAAATGGTAAGTCTTGAAACTTCAAATGAAAGCATAACTTTGTGATTTCAGGAACAAGAAGTAAATGGAAAGCACGTGATCATAAAATCAACTCATTATTGGCCATATAGACCCAAAACAAAGATATAACACATTACAAAACCCAATCCAAGCCTCTGGTATGTACTGGGACACCCCACAAACAAAAAACCCAACCAAACAAAGCAAAAACACAGAACTACAGATATGTCACTTATTGCTGCTCATATACATCATCTTGGTGCACATACATCACTTTTTTCTGCGCAATTACACTTTGAGATTGCGCATTTACAACAACACCTTGTGCCAAGTTGGACACTTCACATGACATTAATTGGGCCCTGGAAGTGAAATCAGTCAGAGACCCATTTGAGATCTCTCTTGTTTCCTTCCAAAAAACCAATCAATTTAACCCCAAGGCACAAAAATAGAAAACTAATAATGTTTTTCCAAAAGAACCTTTTTGAAAATTGGGAAAAGTTAGGGCAAAATGACAAATTTGAAACATTACTTTCAAAATTTTATTGCAATTCAAAATGCATATTTAAAATGATATTCTAACATTAAAAACATTTCCAAATCAACGGACAAGCAATAAAAAAGAGGGTTTCAAACCCTACCTCAAATTCTATGAAGAAATGAGGAAGAAGAATGAATGATGATGGAATCCAACTCCAATGCACAATAGTAACTCCAAACAGCAATCTCCAGTAATACAAGACCAATAGAAATCTAAATCAAAACCAAAAAATCCCTCTCTCCAATCACACAAAGAAACCTCCAAAACAAACTCCTCAAGATCAATCAATGCTCCCAAAATGTAATCCAATCTTTCCTTCAAAAATTGCAAAAAAGAAACCTGCAGACCAACTTCAAACATCCCTCCCAAAATGAAAATATATCAATACAAATAGACTTCCCAAAAGTTGTATGGGAAAGAACCAATTTCCAACCAACCACAACTAATTAAGAGTTTATTTCATAACTCTTACATTATGCACATAATAATATCCACCCATACCGATCAAATATTATAATAGATACATTTATGCACACACACACATATTTATATTCCTCTTCTAGAAAATAGAACAACCACACAAAACATATAACAAGAGTGATAATTCAATCTATCCAACTAGGATTAAACCATTAAGGAGAAATAATAAATTAAAATAACAGTAATAATTATTATCGAAATCAATAATAAAATAATATTCCCTAAAACACGAATAGACCAATATGAACTAATCCATATTGAATGCATCATAAATATAATTAATTTAACAAAATCAACATCCTGAACCATGCCAAGACACAAGCAAGGGATCCGGGTGAATTGGAATTTGTCAACATGACAATTTGATAAGGTGACTCAAGATCAGAAGAACAATGGCAAGGCTAGGTTCAATGGGACTTTATGCTATCTCCCTTCAACAACTATCAAGGCTTATTAAGGCATGCTCAAACCTATGAAGCCAGGTGGAGTCGATGCTTGGTACTTGCTCAAGACAACACACACATATATGTAATATGTCAATCAATACAAATCAGTGAAGGCGTAATCATGACATTGTATGGCTCTCACAACTGAGTAATACGACATCCCTCTTCACACAAGCACACCATAGAAAGGATCAACTCAAATTAGTAACATATAACATATCAGTATCCTAAGCCATCCTCAATAGCATCAACTAAATCATAGGTTGGTCCATAACAATACATTGCTAACATAAAACATAATCATCATAGGTCTTAATCATGTGGAAACCATAAGTAATGATCCTAGTAACAACAATGTATGCATAGATCATCAAATGATATCATCATCAAGTTCTAAAACATCAAAAGCATAGATAGTCCATCACATGCATCGAAGTCTTGAAAAGTTCCTCAACACATAATCAGAAATGGATTGCATGGAAGGCTATCACAAATCATAAGCTATAGACCTAATGACATTAATATCAATAAATTCTTGAAATATAAAGTCAGCATAATCAATCCACCAGAATAGATCAGTTAAGTACCTCTACATACACTTAATACAGTGTCACACCCACATTAACATGAAAGGGTAATATAGCATCAAATAGACTTACCCCAATAGTATCTATGCTCAAGGTCATAAAACCTGCTTAGTTGTGTTAGGGTTTTAAAGGTGTTATATCTGAAGTGTTGCACATCATTACTACATTTTCTGATATTTCCTATTATTATGTAATTTCTTGAGTAAAGTGGATTACCCTCACTTTAGAGACTAGGCTCAACTTCTTACAAATCTGCATTAGTTCTCTTAAATTTCCTATTCATACTTCCGATTTGGTGGAGCGGATTACCCCCACCTTTGTTTTCCCTCTCGGGTCAACAAGAATAGTTGCATAAACACACATTAACTGATAAACATGAACACAAGAAAGTATTGCGATTCGGTAAACATAAAGTACTCAGAAAACCAAATCATGTCATTCACACTCAAAGCAATGTGTACATATAACCTCCGAAGAGACACCACCGAAACGTCACGTCGTAACGGTTCACACTCTCGGTACTAACTGCCGAGATTAACATAAGTTTATTACACAACACCCGTACATACAAAATATACCGACAACATCATCCCCCCCAAAAAACAAGTCGGCTCCGACGACTTTTACAAAATATAACATAGACAAAAATGAGCCTACTACAAACTACTCAGGAGGGGGCGTAGGAAGCGTCCCTGATGATGATGGCGCGGTTGTGGCTGTGCCGGAAGTGACTTTAGCCCGCAACTCGTACACTTGAGTTGTCCGAAGCTGTAAAGCCTGTTCTGCCGTCATCTTAAGCTCCATAGCCTTCCGAACCATGCTAGCTGCCTCGAGCACTGCCTTCTCCTTCGCATCCACAGTCTCCAAAGCAGAACCAAGGCGAGTCTCAAGAAGAGCCCGCTCGGCACGCTCAGTCTCCAATGCAGCCCGTAAAGTGTCCAACTCCGACACCATAGTACTCCGCTCAGCCGCCCAAGACTCCCTCTCCTGAACCACTGCAGTCTCCAAAGCTGTAAGACGGGAAGCTGCCTCCTCCCGAGCTGCCTCTGCTGCCAATCCCGTAGCCTGATGTACTGAGGAAGCATGCTCTAACCGCTTGAGAGTGAAATACTCCTCTCGAAAGGCCTGTTCTAACTCTCGGATAAGACCGTGAATCCGGCTCTCGCCCACCGTCACACTAAGAGCCCAATCCTCCAACATCGTAAGAGACTCCTGAGTAGGCCATCCCCTAGCCTCAAAGCACTCTGCAAATGCCTGTGGACAGCCAACCCGCACAAAGGTCAAGAGGCGCTCCAACTCCTCAGCAACCCCCTCCTGAGCCTGAAGCTCTGCTGAGGCTATGACCCGCTGGGCTCCAGCAGCTACTGCGGCTACATCCGCCAAGTACTGTTCCAACACTTTCTGCGCGGACTCCCTCGCTAGCACCGCCCTCCGTGACCCTGTCAGGGCTGGTGGCTCCTCACTAGCCTCAGCTTGCGGTCTCTGTCCCTCCATAGGAACTGGTCTCTCGGATATCTCTCTCTCCTGGGCTACTGGCTCTTCTTTTGGTGGCGACATCACTGCATCCAGGTCAATAACTTCTGAAGGCCTCTCTAACACTACTCTGGTAGGGGAAAGTGAAATGGGAGCTACCACTGCTATCGGGGGTAATGTGAACTGCTCCAACCATGACAGCACTGAAGAGTCCTCAGCCCCCGTCGGCAACGCTCGAGCCGGCTCCTCCAATACCCCTGGCCCAACTCGCACAATGGCCTCAGTACCAACAACATCCAATGTAACCTGCTCTCGTGGCTGTGTCTTCTCCTGCTCTAAACCTCCAACACCATCTTTGCTAGTCTGTCCTGGGTCGGTTGGCTGAGCTGTAGGTGGCTCGGAAGCCTGACCCGCCGGGTGTAGCACAACAGGGGGCCGGAGCTCTCCGAACCGTGGCATGGGTACAGCCTCCAATGTGGTACCGAACGGTACAGAGGTCCCCACTGCAACAGTCGCCGAGGGTACTGGTGGCGTGAATAGTACAAGAGGTGGTGCACTCTCAGACGGTGGAGTTGGAGCAAATGCACTTTCAGATGGTACCTCTATATCGAGAGTGTCAGAGTCTCCCACTGCAACACTCTCGCTGCCTTCCTCCTCCTCCTCCAAGTCTTCACTCGACTCCTCTCAGCCATTGTCCACATTCTCCCCTTCCGACTCTGAGAGGACTTGGCGCTTCCTCTTTGACCCTGTCTGTACTCCGCCAACATCCAAGTGACGCCAATGAAAGATAAGAGGCTCTCCCGTAGCAATATCAACTGGCTGTGGCCTCAGCTTCTCTGCTAGAATCTGCTCTCGGGCAGCATTCAGGAACAACCCGATGGCAATATGGGGCATGTAAAATGTCCGATGCTGTAGAGTCATGAACTCATACAACCTCTCCGCCATAACTGAAGCCCAATCGTACACCGTACCATTACGGATCCCGTTCATGAAAATGAGATGTGTAAGGGCAATGTCGGAGGCCCTACTAGCCCCGGTCAACCTGCTCTTCACGATGTCCATCAAACACCGCCACTCTCCGGGAGCCACAAATGATTTCTTGATTCCCCGATTCTTTGAAGAAGCGCCAGCCAATGACTCCAACTCACTCTGAGACAGGTTTCTGGAAACCAGCTTAATGTACTTTTCCTTTTCTTCGCGGGACAGTTTCCTGGGCTTTAAATCTATTTTCTTCCCGTGCATGCCAGGTATGCCAAAAACCCTCGATATCTCCTGGGCAGAAAATGAAATCTGTATCTCAGTGCCACAATACTTCAGAGTGCTACGCCGGCTATCCCGATCGAATGTATCAATCATGCCTCGGAGAGGTCCCTCGTACTCTCTAATGGAAGGCAAAGGCATCTGAATTGCCCAGTGTACTCCTGCTCTTCGAAGCTGTCCCTTCAAAAAATGTGCGTCTGGAGTGTTATCCCACCATGTTCGGCACTCCACTCCACTCAAACCCTCGAATGTCACAGTCTTCCAAGTAATCTCTTCCTTTTGTGCTTGTGGTTGCTGTACGTGTGGACGGTGCTTTCTGGCAGTATCCATGCTACCAGCAATGCGGACTCTAGACTGTGAAACCCTCGGTCCTCTGCTGCTACTGGCTGGTTTTGAAACCTGTAATTTCTGTCTCCAAGTACTATGCTGTCGTGATCCCATACTACTGTGCAGTGTCCAACAATAACGGTCTTAACCGTTTTTGTTTTTTGTTTTTTTAAATTCCTCCTCTTACCGTACAAATCAACTTCCTTCAACCAATGCAAATATGTAGCAGCTCCGGGTCTCATCAACTGGTCACACTCTCCAAGGGTTGATAACTAAACCGACTGGGGGTCTAGGGGGCAACGCCCCCAGTGGGGTCGAGGGGCAGCGCCCCCGCGGAGTCCTGGGGCAGAGCCCCAGGCGCGCTCCCTGTCGCGGTACAGGGCGGGGTCGAAGGGCAGCGCCCCCGCCGCCAAGGCCAATTTAGAACCTTCAAAGTCTATGAAACACCCTATTTTTGTGAATTTCGTCTGCTCCCATGCTCTTTTCCTCAAACCGCTTATGTTTCCCTTACTTCCTGCTCATGCCCTTCCCTTCGGTACCATTCGTTCTTCAATATGAGCTGCTTTGTTTTGTCGTCGTTTTTTTTTTTTTTTTATACCATATGAATTTCTTCCTACATGCTTTCCCTTCACACATCCCAATGCTGTACTGAATCCTCAGACCTCCTCCAACCGTGCCGTACAAATGCCCTTATGTTGTGCGTCAGCTACCATATGACTTGGTATTCATACTTTGCAATCTGATGACCGTACACTATGCCTCCTTCCCATGCTGCGTCTGGATGCGGTACGGCCAGTACAATCCGTACACTGATCCACTGTGCGGTGCTTTGCTTGCAGTCCTCGCCTTGTACGGTTCCGTACAATACCTTTATTTCTTTTGTTTCAGCTTGTATGTCGTCACTTTTCCGTACGGTGCCGTACAATACTTGTAAATGTATCGACCACAATAATGCTTCAGTACGGTGCCGTACTTCCCTGTCGCCGTGCCCTTTTCATCGTACGGTGTCGTACAGTGCTTTATAGATCCGTACGGTGCCGTACGGGGCTTTATAGATCCGTACGGTGCCGTACGATATTGCTTTTTTTTTTTTTTTTTTCTCTTTTTCTTTTTCTTTTTTTTTTTTCCCTTTTTTTTAAAAAAATAAAAATTTATTTATAATTTTTATTTTTTTTAAATTTTTTTTTTTTCTAAGTACTTGGTCCTCACAGTGATGTCATCGGCCGTTCGTGATACACCTTCAATTTCGAGCCGTTCACCGCGTCCGGAATTTCCCGTCCGTCGAGGGTCCACAGCTTTACGGACCCGTTTGCGGCCACCTCCCGAACCTTGTAAGGGCCTATCCATTTCACTTTGAACTTTCCAGGCTTGATTTCATTTCGGCCGTTGTATTTTAGAACCAATTGGCCCGGTGTAAATTGCATTCGTCGGATATGCTTATCGTGCCAAACCTTCCTCCGTTGCTGCGTCGCTTCAGTGGCCCATTGTGCCAAAGCCCGTTTTTCATCCAACTTATTTAAGAGATAGAGTCGTTCCCTCAGACTCTCCATATCTCCCAATTTATTCTCAATTGCAATCCGCAGGCTAGGAACCATGAATTCTACCAGTACCACGGCCTCCTGTCCGTACATGAGTTGGAACGGTGTCTGCCCGGTGGTCACCTTGTAAGATGTTCGATAGGCCCATAGTACCGAGGGTAGCCTTTCTTCCCAATCCTCGCCCTCAACGCCGCAGGATTTGTAAATGACTCCAATTAGGATCTTATTAGTCGCCTCTGCCTGACCATTCGCTCGAGGGTAGTACGGGCTCGAGAGTGTGTGAAAAATTTTGAACTCTGTCGTCAATAGCTTGATCACATGGTTGACAAAATGTCCACCTCTATCACTCGTCAACTGCAGTGGAATGCCGTACCGCATTATTATGTGCTCATAAATAAACTTCGCTGTACTTAGAGCAGAGTTATCCGTTAGTGCTCGTGCTTCCACCCACTTGGTCAGATACTCTGTTGCCACAACAATGTACCGACAGCGTCGAGCGCGGCTGGGCTTCAAAAGCCCCACAAAATCCAGTCCCCACCGTTCAAACAATTCCTGTGCATGAGAGGGGTTAAGTGGCATGTAGTCTCGTTTGAGAGGTCTCCCTGCCCGCTGGCATGTGTCACAGCCGACGACCCACTCCCTGGCATCGTTGTACACCGTCGGCCACCATAAGCCTACCAACAAGACTTTTCTGGCGGTGGTGTCGGGGCCCATATGCCCTCCGGCAAGTCCCTCATGAGCTTCCTTCAACACTCTCGAAACCTCTTCCTCCATTACGCAACGCCTCAATATTTGATCTGGACCCATTTTGTACAGCAGTCCATTGATAAGCTGGAAGGTTCTGCTCCTCAGAACCAATTTTCTACGCTCTCCGGGGAGCATTCCTTCTAGAAATCGAGCCGTGGACAGGTACTCACCGATACTTGTGTACCACTTCGGTAGTACGGCGATGTGAAACAGGTGAGTATCTGGAAAGTCATCGTTTATTCCTACTGGAGGCTCGCCGGACTTAATTCGGGACAAATGGTCCGCAATCACATGACTACGTCCTGGCCGTACAACAATTCTGAAGGTGAATTCTTGAAGGAGCAACAACCACCTGCTCACCCTTCCCTGAATGATGGGCTTGTTAACCAGGTACATCAAAGCCTGGTGGTCCACGAAGAAAGTAAACGGCGTCGCCAATAGGTAGTGCCGAAACTTCTGAACTGAGTAGACCATTCCGAGAGCCTCTCGCTCTGTAGTGCTGTAGTTCCTCTCCGCCCTCGAGAGTAACCGACTTGCAAAATAGATTGGGTGATCCAGCCCATGTTCGCCTTCTTGTGCCAGGGTGGCCCCGATGGCATAGTTTGACGCATCCACATGAACATGGAACTCTCTGTCCCAGTTTGGAAATGCCAAGATGGGGGCTGCCAACAGTCTCATTTTTAAGTCCTCGAATGCCTCCCCTTGCTCCTTCGCCCAGAGGAACGGCTCCCCTTTCTTCATAAGTTTATCCATCGGGTATGAAATCCGGGAAAAATTCTTTATGAACCGTCGGTAGTACCCGATATGGCCCAAGAATGACTTGACACTGGTTACGTCACTGGGAGCCTCCATTTCAATTATCACCCGGACCTTGTCGGGGTCCGTCTTCAACCCTTCCTTACAAACGATGTGTCCGAGCAGCTTCCCCTGCGGTACCATGAAACGACACTTCTTCGGGTTGAGTGCCAGACGTGCCTTCCGGCACCGCTCCATGCACTCTCTGAGTGCTACAACGTGTTTGTCTTGGCTACTGAAAATGGACCAGTCATCCAGAAATGCTTTAAAATTCCCTCTCGACATCTTGTCAAAGATGTGCAGGATGATTCTCTGAAAAGTTGCAGGTGCATTACACAGGCCGAAGGGCATCCGGTTGTAGGCGTACACACCATCTTCCACTACAAAGGTGGTTTTTAGCTTGTCCTCCTCTGCAATGTATATCTGGTTATATCCTGAAAACCCGTCCATGAAGGAATAGATCTCATGGCCTGCCACCTCCTCGAGTATGCTGTCTGTGAAGGGTATCGGGAAGGGATCCTTAATGGTCACCGCATTGAGACACCTAAAGTCTACGCAGATGCGGATTTGGTTAGCCTCTTTCTTCTGAGATATCACGATTGGTGACACCCACTCACTTGTGTCTACTCGGAAAATTATCCCCACGTCCAGCATCCGCGCAATCTCGGTCTCCACCCTTGCAGCATAGTTTTTGTTCATCCTGTACGGCCTCTTCCGCACAGGTTGGGCTTCAGGAACCAAAGGGATGCGGTGCACGCAGAGCTCCGGAGGTACGCCCTTCAGGTCTTTATAATTCCAGGCAAACACGTCCTTATACTCTGTGAATATTTTGAAGGCTGCCGTTTTTAACACGGGATCCCAGTCATCTCCCACCAGGATAGTCTTGGGATTCTGCTCGTCCCCGAGATTTATTGTTTCCAGTTTTGCCTCTTTGTATTGGATAGGTTCTCCCTCCGAGAACACGTGGGTCGGACTTACTCTCATCTGGGCTTACCCCTCTGTATATTCTGTGTACTCCGGAGGGAACTCGTTCGTGTTTTCTTCCGTAGGGAACTCATTCCCGATCTCCAGTATATTGCACGATGGCTGAAATACCTCGTAGTCACGCATTTGCCAGTGAAAGAGACCATCTAGTGAATCCGTATCTCCTTCTATCTCAAGTACCCCTTCATCGTTCGGTTCCATAGTTTCTTCCTCTCCGTCCATCCCGCCACCATCGGAGTCTGAGTCGGACGCCATTTCCTCTCCAACCATTTGTGTGGCGAGGTCTACCACAAATTTCCTCTCCCCTTTCTCGAATGCGAGGGTGTTCTTCTTCCAGTTGTGATTGGCTCGGGCTGTCACCAACCACCCTCTACCCAATATAGCGTCATACCCCTTTTGCTTGAGAGGGATTACGACGAAGTCTAAGGTGAAAGGCTGGGTTCCGATAGTCACCTGCTGTGCCATCAGCATACCGAGTGGTTTAATACCGTGCTGGTCGGCCCTTAACAGATTGAAGGTTGGTGGCCACAGCGTCGGTTTCCCCAAACTCTTCCAAGTTTCCTCCGGAAGGACATTGACGCCCGACCCTCCGTCAACGATGGTGTTCGTGAGGATTTTACCCAGGATACCCATTTCTACTACTGCTGGGTTCCGTCCATGGTTTATTGATAACGTCATCGGGTCGGCTGCACAGCCACCTGGGATCTCCGTTCGTTCCACCGTCGTAGGTGGCGTGTTAGGCCCTAGGAATAGAGCTGTTTTTAGGTGTGGCATGGTCTCCAACAGGTCCTTGACCTTCACGGGTATTTCCATTTGCAGTATCTGCCGTAGTATACTTTGCTCCGCCAATTCTCGGTGAGAAGTGCCGGCGTCGGCAGGTTCCTTCCGGTCCTGTATCTCTTTTTCAATCTCGGCCCTCGCTTGCAGTACCCTCTGTTTCTCCGTCAGAGGGTGTGGGTACGTGGCCTTTTTGACTTGGGCACGGGTGACTGTCAGGACCTTCTCAGTACCTCTACATTCCAACTCCAGGATGTTACAGCCGGGCTTCGGACAATTAGCGTCCTCATGGTCGCCCGGTCCGCACCACCGACACAACTTTTGCGGAGTCGCGGGCTCCGTCTGACAATCATGAGCATAGTGACCCCACTGATTACAACTCCGACATTGTATCATGGGTCTTCCCTTGGCATCATATTGGATCCGGGGTTTATTCTCATTGTTGCCTCGGCCTCCCCGGCGGTTATTTTTATATCCGCTAGATGATGCAGCATTCTGTTGTCCACCCGTACCAGACGTGGAAGGTTGCTCCTGTGCATAGAGTACTTGTTGGCCTCTTGCCCTCAAGTTATAGGGACATTCTTTAAGGGGATGTCCTGCAATTTGGTAGATATCACAAAAAGCTTTTTTCGGACAAGACCCTTTTGTGTGGCCTGCCTCCTTGCAGTCCGTACACCACACTGTATCTTCTTCGGCTTTGCTAGCACTTCCTTTGGCGGCTTTAAGTTCTCGCATCATCCTCTCAAGGTCTTTTTGCAATGCAAGCACTTTCTTGCTCGACCCGTCCTCACTACTTTCCGTCTCTGAATCATCATCAGAAGATGACCTTGTCTTCTTCGAGGTCTTACATTCGCTCTCGAGATCCATTGCTCGGTTATATGCATTACTATACGAAGTAGGCGGTACTATCTTCATTTTCTTTCGGAGGGATGTTTTGAGTCCCTCCACGAACCATCTCTTTTTCAATTCATCCGCTGGGGCCGACTCCATTTTTCCAATGAGTTATTTGAGTCGTCGGCCGTACGCACGGACAGACTCATTCTTGGCTTGCTTCGTGTTGTAGATCTCCGCCAATATTTCATTATCATCCCGTAACAATTGGAACTCTGTTTGGAAGGCCTTTTTGACATCGTCCCATGTCGTGAGCCTTGTCTTGTCAACGTCCGAGTACCAATCAATGGCACCCTCTCGCAGTGTTGCAGGGAACTGACGGATCCATTCGTTCTCGTCAGTTACCCCGTGTGCAGTCCATATCGTTTCACACGTTCGATAGTGCTGAACTGGATCCTCCTTGGATTGCCCCGTAAATTTCGGTAACTTCTGCTTATTCACTGCCATGGTTGGCCGCGGTGGAGGCGGTGCACTGATACCACTCGTGCCCACACCTCCCTGAGTGCTGTGGGTAGTCTGGACTTGTGGTACTTGTCCTTGCGGTAGTTGCTGGGCTGGTGGTACTTGCCCTTCTCTTGGCACCGTACCGTGTGGGGTTCTCGGTTCCAACGGAGGGTCTGCTGGTGTGCTCGTGCCACCCTCTGCAGTATCACCCTCTTCGCCGGTTTGGTTCTCCGCACTTGGTGTACGGAGACCCACCTCAAACCGTACTCTCTCCTCTTGGAGAAAGGCTCTTCTCACCCGTGTCTCCTCAAGTAACTCTTCCCGACTCCGCACTCTCCGTTCCGGAGAAGTGAACTCTTCTTCGGCTTCTGCACCCTCCGTACCACTTCCGAGGTCCCCTTCGGGCAACCCTCTGGCAAGCTGGTCTTTGGCAAGTTGCCTGAGCCTACACCGACGTTCACGTTGCTGCGCGGATATCAAAGCCTTCTATGCGGCTTCCCCTTCGTCATCTATCACTTTCTTATTTCGATCTTTATTTAAATTATTGGGCATCAAGACAAACTATACACATTGCTCAATCAAAAAGAACACTTATTTTTTATTAATTCATGTTGCTTTACAACATTCTCAATTGAACTACAATGGAATTTTTGTGTTCCGTTCCCCTTCGTTTCAAACTTCAACAACTTTACTGTTTGTCATTTCCTTCCTCCCGACAGCGACGAAGATGCTCTCGGGCGTGGAATGCACGGAGGATCTCCTGGCGGCGGTCCTCACGGTCAATTTCCTCTTGCCGAATACGTCGTGCGAGTGCTGCTTGTGCCAACAACCGTGGAAGTTGGTTCAACAACCGATTCGCTGCAGGGTTCGCCCCAATCGCGTCCCACACTACGCCTGCAGGGACGTCTCCGTTCGTTGCCTCCCTTCGGACGTGAGTTTCAAGAGCTACTTGAAACAAAATTCGGAAGTCACGTGCCAAATTATCCTCTCCGTCGTACAACTCGGTACGGGCTTCCTCGGCTTCTGGGTTTATCGCACTAACGGGTAAGCCCATTATGCCTACTCGCCATCCGGGTATGTCTAGGCAACGACGCCAGATGTTTTCCCTCTCGGGTCAACAAGAATAGTTGCATAAACACACATTAACTGATAAACATGAACACAGGAAAGTATTGCGATTCGGTAAACATAAAGTACTCAGAAAACCAAATCATGTCATTCACACTCAAAGCAATGTGTACATATAACCTCCGAAGAGACACCACCGAAACGTCACGTCGTAACGGTTCACACTCTCGGTACTAACTGCCGAGATTAACATAAGTTTATTACACAACACCCGTACATACAAAATATACCGACAACAACCTTAGAGTTTTTTCTTGTTAAGAGCTTCATATTAATTGCATGTATTTGAAGCTAACATTAGAATCCATCTTGCTTAGTTCTTGCATGTGTTTTTTGTGTAAAAGCATAAAAATCAGAAAAAAAATCAGGCGTGCTCATTATAGAATGCCTCAGTGCACTTGATTATTTTATGCTTTTCTCATGGCAAAGTGTGTAGACAAAGATTATAAAGGAGAAATCAAATATGAAAAGCATGTCTACCAATACAAAGCCAAAGTCAATACTAATTTAAGAGGTGATTTGTTATCGGTCTATCAACATAGGAATGAAAAATGGAACGTATTACCATTTATAGTAGGTTCCAGAAGAAGCTTTGAATACTGACATCACATGAAGAATAAACTACTGGCGGAAATTTCAAGTAGTTCTAGAATAAATTTCAAAACTCGACACATTCACAAGGCAAATGAAGTTCTAAAATGATCATCAGAACTCAAAATGACATATGGAACCACAAAAATAAAGGAATCTTGGGCATCTCACATAAGTTCCCAATTGGACTTTGAAGCTCGACACATCGTTGGAAATCCCCGTGGTCAAATGGAAATCCCTGTGGTTAAAGAGAAATGGAATGGCAATTAAAGGGGTCATCGATGTTGGTTCTAAAAGTGGTTTTGGAGCTCTATAGGAGTTTTAGAACCCCTCTTTTCTCCCGATGTTCTTTGCTATCATTTCTAAAACAAATAAAGATTGATACCTTGCAAAGGCAGTGGTCTTCTGTATATTCTAGCATCGATGAGAGCCACAAATTGGATTGCATGGAGTTGTAGTGGAATTCATTCGATGCATAGAGAGTGTTCCTTAGAATAGCAATGTGATTTGCTAGCAGTATGATTTTTAGGATAATATTGAAGCCGCTAAGGTTCTCACATGTTTCATGCAAGATATTTGCGTCATGAGGAATCACTACATATTGGAGAAAATTTGCAGTTCATTGTACTTGCTTGGTTAGTAGAAGTTTATTTGATAGACTCTAGATGCTAGTGATATTTGTTCCTGTATTTAATTAGATTGGGAAAGAATCTCTTAAAATCGCTATCAGAAGCTTATCTGAATCCTTAGGACACTAGTGGTTTTCTAGTGGAATAGAAATTTAAGGCTATGCATATGTATCGACACATCCTGGAACTTTAGCAGTCTTCTATGATCATTTGTTTTCACATAGTTATGGTAGAAATGTTGCTCTTGTTGCTTTGACAAAGTATTCTGGAATCCACTGTCGCAGTATGGTCTGTATAGAAAAGGCAGGGAGAGACATTTATGCAGCAAATATTAATAAGGTAATAGTGAAGATTGGGCCCGGGCACTGTCAACCACCAATATGGTTCCGAGAACCATAATAAAGTGTAAGAACCCTTCACTGGCTATAACTGCTGTAGTTATTTCTTCTCAGTATTTGTTTTGAAAAGTTATATTTTTTTGTGATTTTCAAGGGTTTTAGAATTAAAAAACAATACATATGCAATAATCTGAAATTCTGAAACAAATTGAAATACTGCTGCAGTTCTGATTTGAATTTACTAGAAATTGCTGAATACAACGAATGCTTATTTAAAAAAAATAAAACACTAATAAAAAACAATTCTTGTAACCATAAAGAACCTGATTTCGATTTGCAGAGAGTGGCTATAAGCTGGTATGTTCATACATTAAATTCAACTGCCCTTTCAAACCCTTAAACCACAATTTCAACCTTCATATATTTAATTAGAATTGTTTGGCCAAAATCACAGCTCCTTAGGATTTGCGCCAACTTGCCTGGAGGCTGTAAATTTGAATGATGACTACTAATCTAAAAGATGACCTGCTGCTGTAACTTATTCCCCTAATTTTGAAATGTTAAATTATCTTCTTCCTATCTGACTGCTGAAAACCAATACTGTTGAAGCACAAACAGAGTTTTTGAATGAAACTCTCTGGATACCAAATTTGCTGGATATTTCACTAGTTCAAATGGAGACTCACAGAAGAAACTACATTTTTCAATGGCAATGGCTGAAACCCTTCTCAAAGCACCAAAACCTGGTTTCAAAATGATAGCAATAACAATGGATAGCTAATTCTTCATTTCCCAAGCAAATATAGGCCTCCAAAACCCTAATCGAAAATCCTCTTCAAGGCTGTGATTTTATTTAATGAAATAACATTAAATAAAATCATTAACATTTAATTGAATTAAACTTAGGGAAAGCTTTTAATAATTCTCCTTCAAAATAAAATACTCAATTGGCCCCATTCGATGTGTTATAAACCCATCACTTAAGTGATTTAAATATAAAGTCAATTTAATTTTATATTTAATCATTAATCATTAAACATGTTGGAAAACACTGAAATAATCATAACTCTCTCACTATTGAGAATCTGGCCAAACCGTCTAAAGCTGGAGACCAAGAAATTATTTCCCATGTGCTTGAAAAGAGATGCTAAAAATAGCAAGAATCACTCAAAAGAAGCCTAAATCAAACTCTCTAAGCTCAAACCAACCACTGAACTCTGAGAAAGCGAAAACATTGAACAACTCACCTCCTATGTCCAATCTAACCCCCTATCCATCTGTAATAGCCTACGAGGGTCCAATAATAGGCTAAACCTTAGTTCAAAATATCGTTATCGACAACTTATTGGCGAGGGCAAAAAAAGAGAGATCGGCAAATATCGGAGATAAATCGGGAACTTCTCGAGAAATTATCAGGAACTTAAAAAATTGCTTAAATTTAATTAGAAATGCATTTTTTTTGCAAAATTCAATAAGGAGATGCATCTAATGAGTCAGTAAATGAGTAAACAAATCAAACAAGCTGATCTAGATATATATAAATGCAAATACTAATAGGATACAAAATCGCATCCTCGTATGGAATGCCGATGGCTCATAGCCATGGTCTGATAGTTTGAACTCTGAAGCAAACTGAAAATAGAAAATTGTCTTTGTAAATAGTAAATACAAGTGTCAAGTACAATATCAAAATAGTCTACATCTTCCTCTTCCCCTTCCTAGCAGCTTTAGTAAAAACTACTGGAATGCGAGGGCCCGAAGGGGCTCTAGCCCTAGAAGTTTGCTGTGGCTGTAGCTATGGGTGTGATTCAACCTCCATCCTGGATGAAGATGATGCTGACACTGGCAATGACTCATCATATGTATCCTCCTCACTCTCAGACTCAGTGCCCTGATCCTCATGAATGTCATCCAATCCCGCTATGATTCCGTTGTCCTCTATAGCCTGCCTCTCCAAATCATAGATCTCATCCTTTGTAAACAATGGAGGCTGCTCCTGTGATGTCCAATCGGAGTAAGGATCTATGCCATCCAAATCGAGTGGACCAGCTGGTGCTAACTCTACCTTTCTTATGCGCAACTTAAGATTTTATTGCACGAAGACAAGGTCATTGAGGCGTTCGTGTGCTAAATTGTTCCTCTTCTTTGTGTGAATGGCCTCAAATAAGCTCCAATTATGCTCACAACTGGATGAGCTACAAGGCTGACATAAGATGTGAAGGGCAAGTTTTTGCAGATTTGAGACATTTCCACCCCAATTTCGCCACCAAACATCTACAAGATAAATATTAAAGAGTTAGAGAGCAAGGTGAAAACATATTTTTGTAACTTAGTTTTTATCTACTTATCATGCATGTGAAAGACTCTAAAAATCCAAATATTGTACTTGGGGTTTGAGTGTTTCTTCCTCTCCTTGCCACGTCTGAGGAGAATAGCTTGCCTGTTGCATTCTGGTACACTTCCATCTTGGCCACAATGAGGTCTCTCACCTCAACATCGGGTACCATCCTCTGTATGCAA
Source organism: Chamaecyparis obtusa (assembly GCA_027943335.1). Taxonomy (NCBI): domain Eukaryota; kingdom Viridiplantae; phylum Streptophyta; class Pinopsida; order Cupressales; family Cupressaceae; genus Chamaecyparis; species Chamaecyparis obtusa. The sequence continues at coordinate 161,399 of BSBK01000097.1, forward strand.
TCAGTGAAGCCCTCCATGACCTCTCCATTGGGATTCACGTACGATGGAGAGAAGCGAAAATGAGAGTTGAGGAAGTACCCCACCGCATGAATGGATTGGTGGAGCTAATTGTTCCACCTCCTGTCAATAATGTCCCATATGGGGTCAAATTTGAGGCTGTCCCCCTTGTAGTAATTTTTAATAGCCTCTTTGGCCCTATCCATGGCCTCGTAAAGATACCCCATCGGGGTTTGATCCCCATCTACCAAGCGGAGAACTTTAACCAAAGGCTCTGTCACCTACAATTGAAAAGTTGAAAAAGATTATCATTAATCATTAGAGACTAGAGTTACAAATTAATAATGAAAGACTTGATTCTTGAATACAAAAAAATTAAATATTTAACTTTTGAAGTTTCCAAGTTACCTTCACAATTTCTATAGCAACATCGTAAAAGTTGTTGTCAAAGATGATGTATGCAGCTCTCTCTCCATCAAGCTTCTTTGAATAAGTTGAGTCTAGCCATTCTTGACTCACAGACATTTGCTTCAAAGGGTTCAAAGAAGTAATAACACCTTGCAACGTTAAGAAAATCATTGCAAACCTTGTGATTGCAGGTCCAACCAACTCCTTCCCATGGGTGTATTCTCTCATCAAGAGGAGAACCCAAGGGTGATTGTAGATATATTTTGTTATCTTTCTTGCATCTGTTTTCGGGATAATTGTATGTACGGGTTATTATGTTAGTAAAGTATTATGTTACTCTCAGTCGTTAGCGACCGAGAGGTTAGACAGTTACATCACGACGTTTTGGTCGTGACCCTTCGGGTACTTTATATACTCTCTCGGAGGTTGGACATGGGAGATATGATGGTATGATCATTACGATGTAAATGTACTTGCCAGTATGGAATGATTAATGAAAGTATTTATTATTCTATGATACATTCTGTGTTTATTATATTTCCTGTACTATGTCTGTGCAATACTAAGTTTACCCCAGCAGGTAAACATCTGGCGCCGTTGCCTAGACGTACTCGGGAAGAGAAGTGAGGAAAGGATTTATGCCCAATGTTTTAAATAAAGATAGAAATAGAAAAGTGAGAAATGATGACGAAGAGGCCGCACACGCAGCTCTAATCTCCGCACAGTAGTGTGAACGTTGCTATAGGCTAAGGCAACTTGCCAAAGACCAGCTTGTCGGAGGGTTGCCCGAAGGGGACCTCGGAAGTGGTACGGAGAGTGCAGAAGCCGAAGAGGAGTTCACTTCTTCGGAACGGAGAGTGCAGAGTCGGGAAGAGTTACTTGAGGAGACACGGGCGAGAAGAGCCTTTCTCCAAGAGGAGAGAGTACGGTTTGAGGTGGGTCTCCGTACACCAGGTGCAGAGAACCAAACCGGCGGAGAGGGTGATACTGCAGAGGGTAGCACGAGTGCACCAGCAGACCCTCCGTTGGAACCGAGAACCCCGCACAGTACAGTCCCACCAGTCACACAACTACCACAAGGGCAAGTGCCATCGGTGAACAATACACATAGTACTCAAGGAGGTGCACGTACGAGTGGCATCAGCGTGCCGCCTCCACCGCGGCCAACCATGGTGGTGAACAAGCAGAAGTTACCAAAGTTCACGGGACAATCGAAGGAAGATCCAGTTCGGCACTGCCGAACGTGCGAAACTATATGGACTGCGCAATGGGGTAACTGACAAGAATGAATGGATCCACTAGTTCCTTGCAACACTGAGGGAAGGTGCCATTGATTGGTACTCGGATGTTGACAAGACGAGCCTGACGACATGGGACCAGGTCAAAAAGGCCTTCCAGACAGAGTTTCAATTGTTACGAGATGATAATGAGATATTAGCGGAAATCGACAACACGAAGCAAGTGAAGAATGAGTCCGTCCGTGCGTACGGACGACGACTCAAAGAACTCATCGGGAAGATGGAGTCGGCCCCAGCGGATGAACTGAAGAAGAGGTGGTTCATAGAGGGACTCAAAACCTCCCTACGAAAGAAAATGAAGATAGTTCCACCTACTTCGTACAGTAATGCATACAACCGAGCAATGGATTTAGAGAGTGAGTGTAAGACCTCCAAGAAGATGAGGTCATCTTCTGACGATGACTCGGAGACTGAAAGCAGTGAGGATGGGTCGAGCAAGAAAGTGCTCGCGTTGCAAAAAGACCTTGAAAGAATGATGCAAGAACTCAAGGCCGCCAAGGGAAGTACCAGTAAGACAGGAGAAGATACGGTGTGGTGCACGGACTGCAAGGAAGCAGGCCACACAAAAGGTTCTTGTCCGAAGAAGGCTTTTTGCGATATTTGCCAAATTGCAGGACATTCCACTAAAGAATGTCCTTATAACCTGAGGGCGAGAAATCAACAGGTGCTCTATGCACAGGAGCAACCTTCCACGTCTGGTATTGGCGGACAACAAAATGCTCCATCATCTGGCGGGAATGGAAACAACCGACGGGGAGGCCGAGGCAATGATGAGAACAAGCCGCGGGTCCAGTATGACGCGAAGGGGAGGCCCATGATACAGTGCAGGAGTTGTAACCAATGGGGACATTATGCCCGTGACTGTCAGAATGAGGCTACCGCTCCACTAAAACTGTGTCGGTGGTGCGGACCGGGGAACCATGAGGATGCTAATTGTCCGAAGCCCGGCTGCAACATCCTAGACATGGAACGAGGGGGCACGGAGAAGGTCCTCACAATCACACGCGGGCAAATGAAGAAGGCCACATATCCTCACCCTCCGACAGAGAAACAAAGGATGCTCGAGGCGAAGGCTGAGATCGCGAAGGGTATGGAGGACCGAAGGGACTCCACAGATGTCGGCATTTCTACTCGAGCAATGGCCGAACAAAATATTTTAAGGCAGATAATGCACTTGGAGATACCAGTAAAGGTCAAGGACCTATTGGAAACGATGCCGCATCTCAAAACGGCTCTATTCCTTGGGCAAAACATTCCAGCAAGCACGGTTGAACGAACGGAGATCACAAGTGGCTCTGCAGCCGACCCCATGACGCTATTGATAAATAATGGGCGGAATCCCGCAGTGGTGGAGATGGGTATTTTGGGTACCATCCTCACGAACACAATTGTCGACGGTGGGTCGGGCGTCAATGTCCTCCCGGAAGAAACTTGGAAAAGCTTGGGGAAACCGACGCTGTGGCCACCGACTTTCAATTTATTGGGGGCCGACCAGCACGGTATTAAGCCTCTCGGTACACTGATGGCGCAGCAGGTGACTATTGGAACCCAGCCTTTCACCTTAGATTTTGTTGTAATCCCTTTTAAGCAGAAGGGGTATGATGCCATCCTGGGTAGAGGGTGGTTGGTGACGGCCCGAGCCAATCATAATTGGAAGAAAAACACCCTCGCATTTGAAAAGGGGGGAAGTAAGTTTGTAGTGGACCTCAACACGCAGATGGTTGGGGAGGAAATGGCATCCGATTCAGAGTCAGACGACGGGATGGGCGGAGAGGAAGGAAACATGGAACCTAATGCCGAAGGGATATTGAAAGTTGAGGATGATACAGATTCGATGGACGGTCTATTCCACTGGCAAATGGGTGATTATGAATTATTTCCGCCGTCCTACAACATATTGAAGATTGAGGAAGCCGAGAGTGAGTTCCCTCCGGAATATACAGCATACCGAGAAGGGGAAGTCGAAAGGAAAGAAAGCCCTGCCCAGGAGTTTCGGAAGGAGGAACCCATCTGGCACAAAGAAGCAAAGTTGGAAAAAACAAATCTTGGGGATGAGAGAAATCTGAAACCCATCGTTATGGGAGACAACTGGAATCCTGTGTGGAGGACCGCAGTCTTCAAAATCTTGATTCTCCTTTTTCTTCTTATGTACGGGCAAGAGGCTGTGGTCCCTGTAGCATTTATGGTCCCAAGCTTTTGGATCGCCATTGAAAACGGACTCGGCGACAAGGAGAGGGAACCATTGCACACTTGGTGGACTCTCGATGAACGGATACATGATGGTAGCAATGGGACCAAATTGAAACTTTACTCGGAGAAGATGGACCCGAGAGGAGGGACAGAGCAACCGAGAGGATGGAAAATGACTCGAGTGGTCAGGGATGCGACTCGAGAGCCGTCCATACGGGCGACCAAAGAAGCCTCCAGACAGGAAATTGAAAAATACCCGTACGGCTATGCATGACCGTACGGTGGAAAAAAAAAATGAAAAAAAAAAAGTTGAAAAACAAAAATGAAAAAAAAATTGAAAAAGTTGAAAAAAAAAAGAAAAAAAAGAAAGAGCAATGTATGTACGGCACCATAAAAACCAAAACTATACGGCACCGTACGGCATGAAAAGAGTTTAAAAAAAAAAAAAAAAACGCTATAAGGAGACCGTACGGCAGGGGGCAAGTGCTAGTTGCCGTACGATAACAAAGGACGGTTTAGTTTAAAAGTCCGTATGGAAAATGGAAGTGAACATACTAAACACCGTACAGCCATCAGCACGTGAGCGGCAAAATACCGTACGACCACAAAGACTATAAAATAGTGCATACCGTACGGTAAAGAACAATACAAAGCTAGATGCCGTACGGCAAGGAAAAGGCATAAGGAAGAGCACCGTACAGCATCCATACCGCACGTCAGCAATGGACAATACCGTACGGAACATACAAATTATCTTCGAGGTGCCGTATCGCTATAGGAGGAAGTGACATAATACATGCCGTACAAGTATATGCATTGAGCGATTAGTGGATTGTTTTGTATAGACAGGAGACCGTACGGAGCCGTACGATAGGCGAATCGGTATCATTGACACCGTACGAAGAGGAATTTTTAACATTGACCGTACGGTCCAGATAGATTACTGAAAAGTCATTGTATGGTCGCACGTAGGCAAGGGAAGTGCTATCAACCGTACGAATTTGTGATGCATACAAGGAGTACCGCCCAAGGAATGTAGCATTTCGTACGGCAAGGAATAAGGCTGGAAATAAAAAAGAGTACAAAAGAATTTAGTTCTTGACGGCAAGGAAGGACTAGCAACAAGGAGGAGAAGGTTCTTTAAAAAAAAAAAAACGACGACAAATCAAAACAGTTCAAAATGAGTAACTTATGGTACCGAAGGGAAGGGCATAAGGAGGTAGTAAGGAAAACATAAGCACTTTACAAAAAAGAGTATGGGATCAGAAGAAAATCACAAAATGGTGTGTTCCATAGACTTCTGTGTGGGTTTGAGAGTGCTAAATTGGTCTTGGCGCCGGGGGCGCTGCCCCTCGACCCCGCTGGGGGCATTGCCCCCTAGACCCCCAGTCGGTTCAATTATCAGCCCTTGGAGAGTGTGACCTGTTGATGAGATCAAAGTTGCTACAGGCATGGAGTGTTTGCATGCCGAAGGTGAAGAGAGCACTGGAGCAAGTCTTTCAAGAGGGGTACTACGCTTTGAGGCACTTGGAGTAGGTGTTGGCTGGACGTGAGACTGTCTTGGTGGATGCATCGAGAGCTCGGGAGGAGCTGACCACCCAGTTGGAGGCAATAGAGCAACACTTGGCTCAGCGTACCCAGGAGTTGGAAGTAGAGAAGTTGGCACAGGTGGCTATCAAGGTCAGATTGGCTAGGGAGACAGTATGGTGTTAGCGGAGGCTATAGCTGAACAGTATGTTTTGGAGACAAGTTTGGTGCAGGCATGAGAGGAATGGGATGTGACGGAAAAGACCTACTGGACGCAGCATTGTTGGGGAGGGCGGCACTTCAACTTTTTCAGGGATGCCCCTCTGCCCCTTCTCAGTGATTTTCTTCTTCTATGTGGTGTATTTCATCTCCCTGTTGTTGTAAGTCGTCGGAGACGACTTATTTTTTTGGGGGGGATGATGTTGTCGGGATAATTGTATGTACGGGTTATTATGTTACTCTCGGTCGTTAGCGACCGAGAGGTTAGACAGTTACGTCACGACATTTCGGTCGTGACCCTTCGGGTACTTTATATACTCTCTCAGAGGTTGGACATGGGAGATATGATGGTATGATCATTACGATGTAAATGTACTTGCCAGTATGGAATGATTAATGAAAGTATTTATTATTCTATGATACATTCTGTGTTTATTATATTTCCTGTACTATGTCTGTGCAATACAAAGTTTACCCCAGCAGGTAAACAACATCCTCTACAATCAGTCTCACCAATTACAATTTTTCTATGTCCTCCAAAAGAAGATCAAGGACATGCGCTGCACAAGGAGACCAAAAAAGTGTGCTTGGAGGATCCTACCTGCTGCCACATATGCCGCTGCCTTGTCGGTTATGATTTGCACCACATTATCAATCCCCACCTCCATCGCAGCTGGCTCTAACATTAGAGCCAAAGTTTCATCAGTCTTTACCTTATCCGAGGCATCCAAGGATTTCATAAAGACCACTTGATCCTTGCAAGAAACCAAAAAATTGATGATGGTATGGTTTCTTCCATTTGTCCATCCATCTAAAAGTATGGTGTAGCCAAATTCTTTCCTTTGTCATCTTTGGTTTTCTACCACATCTCTGGCTCTAGAAACATCTTTGAGCAACCTGTTACCCTAATTTTCATATGCATGCAAATTTGGCTAATATCCATCCCCAGGTCTGTTTTTATCCTGCCAAGCATCCCTGAAATTTTTATGATCTTATGCCCTGTTCTCTGGCCTCTGCAAATTTTCTAATTCCCTGGTCTGCATTTTAAAAATTCATAAAAGTAGCCGTTGCCAACAAGTAACCCTGCAAACCCTAGCCTTCATTCTATTTTCATGTTACTTTATCGATCACTTGAGTTCCATCAATTCCCATGTGCGTAATTCTTCCTTCGGTCGCTAGTTCTTCTATTCTTCCAGCGGTTACCTTTTCCTTTTGGCGAACTGGCGAATGCAGTGTTTTTCTTAATCGCAAGATAAAATGGTGAAACTTCTAAACATTTAGCTACTTCGCAGATTGCCTTCAGTCGGGCATTCGCTAACTGAAACCCCAGGTTGGACTTTTGGTTTAGCGATTCTGCGAATGCCTTGTTTGCGTATTCTTCAGACTTAACCGAGGTTAAGAATTCTATCTAGCGACTGAGCGAATTTACTTTGGGCGCGCATTCGCTAAGACTTCTGGGGTTAAGTGATTTAAGTGGGGTCCTAGTTGATGAGATCAACGACTGTCGTAAGATCTCATAGGGTCTGTTAGAGGCTTGTGATCTTGCGACAGCCGTCAATCTTCCCCTTTGCTTAGCGCTTCATGCTTTTGTGGGTCCACTGCCACAGTGTCTTACTTGGAGGCTTTTTATTGGTCGAGGGATGATGACTTGTATTTTTGTCAGTGGGCCTAGGGATGTCAGAAGCTTGGAAATCTACGGCTGGCGTGTGTTCTCATGAGATGTGTCAGAGGTATGTGATTATAAGACAACCGTTGATTCTCCTTGGTGACGTAACTCTTCATGCTTGGCGGGTCCACTACTACGTGTACACAAACAACGGCTTCTCATTGGTCCACATGGTAATGATTCGGCAATGTGTCAGTGAGACCAGGTTTTCAGCGTTTCAAAAGGCTCTGACACTTGCAGGAAATCTACGGTTGGCGTATGTCCGCAAGGAGCTTTTTTGACATGCGATCATGCGACCGACCGTCGATTTTACTTTATTTCTCAACGCCTATGCTAGGTGGGTCCTCTGACAATTGATGCTGACATGCTCGAATTTGATTGGTTGCCTTGTGTTGACGAAGATTTGCAGTTGGGTCCGTTTGTCAGAAGGGGTTCCAGTTTAAAGAGATCAGCGGTTGGCGCATGATCTGAAGGAATATTCGGGGGCCATGAGATCATGCGCCCGCCGTTGGATCAGAATCTTGTCTTTAGTGGGACCGATGTCAGGGATTGCCGAGGTGTATGCCTACACAGCAATCAAGTGAAAATAAAAGAATGACATGTGGTGGTTCTGGGCCCAGGGTTAAGAGTATTCTGCGAATCAGCGACTAAAGGATATCTTCTTGTTTGCTAGAGTTAACCGGAGTCAACTAAAATTTTAAACGATTCTGCGACTGAAGGAAAATTGGAACCTGAGGTAAATACTGAGTTAGTTTTGCAGTCAAATGCCGAACCCGGGTAAAAAAGGAAGATCTGACGGTCGCGTTTTAAAGTAAGATTGATTTTTGAATGCCGACCGTTGATAGGGAATTTTAGCGCCACCTGTGACCGTTTTATCATTTTTAAATTCAAATATCTCAAAATATTAGATTTCAACAGTTATGGCGAGCCCGAGTTGCAGGTAGGTAGATGGATCATGGCAGCTGGATTTTTGCAAGTATAAACATGAAATGGACACGCGAACACAAATATTTGATTAGCTGGGATATTTTCATGAGCATTTATGGCCGAATTTGACAAATTTAGGGTTTGATTATTATATGAAAATTTATGTAACCCTAATTAGATATTTTGCTCCTGCCTGCGTGCAAGAGATGTATATATTGTTTTTTAAGAGCTTTAGAGCTCAGAGTTCACATTTTGTAAAGAGAAAAAATATCTTTTCTTAGAAGGCTATCTGAGACATTTTTTTTGTCCTCTGGTTTTCTACATTTTGTAACCTCCCATTGATAGTTCAGATATTGAAGGTGTTTTTGTGACATTCTTCATGTCCCTATGCCTTCTTGTGTGAGTTATTTCTTAATGAATTCAGTATTTACATGCTTCTCAGTGATATCTTAGGATTCTTGATCCCTCTTTCTTTCTGCAATTTTGTGTATCATTGTGGATGATTGGATGTGAGTGCTTTTGTGGGTATACTTCAACCCATTAAATAACTTGTCTCATTCCTATACCTAGTTGTAGAGGTGAATGTTTGTTTGCAGGTCATAGATTGTTGTCTAATTCCAAGGGGTGTTATTGTTTGTGAAAGAATCTCTCTTTCCCTGAATAACTCTTTTTATCTACAGACCCTTCTATGAAGTACGTATGCAAACCTATTCAGTGAGTTGTGATCACCTAGGCCTAAGTCTATTCATTGATTTCATCTTTTATACGGTAATTCATACCATATTTTCGGTGTATCACCTAGTAGGTAGTTTGCTTTCAGTCATTTCCCTTTCCAAGCATTCCTTCTATCCCTTTCCCTCAAAAGTTTTACTTTCATGTCAAGAAGCAAATTAAGGTGATTATCCAAGAGGAACCAGCCTAGAACCTGGAGGTCTCATCTCAGTTAGCATAGGTCCCACAACCTGGAGATGATTCCCATGTTATACTAGGTTATCAAGACTACGAGAGCTTGAAACAAGGGTGCAAACTTAATGTATAACAATTCTAGCATGCCCGGTGGGACTACAAAGATCAGATTGAAGTTCAAAGGTGCTCCTGTTGGTTCATCTGCAAAAGGATTAAGGAAGTTAAATACACAAGGCCTATCAGTATAGATTCAAGCTCAAGGATACCCCACCTTGGTGCCAGTGTATAACAATTCTGGCACGCTCGGTGGGACAGTAAAGGAATCAGAAATTCATGTTTTGTTATGCTATCTCTGATATACAGATTGCATACTATAGACTTTTAGAAGTTGTTCTATCAAGTATATTTGGCGGCTCCATTGGTGGAAGTATTCAAGACAACCTTGTTCAAGGTTTATGAGAAAGATTGAGACTAGAAGCTCAAAGCCCACTAAATTTTCAGAGTTGCCCTCAAAAAGAAGTCACCAAGGTAGGTCAACTCAAAGAACATCCCTGCAAGGAGAGTTCAATCAACACCACCGGATACCTCAGAAAGGAGACCTTTTCCCTTCCATTTCAGAAGAAGAGGCAGATCTCTAACCAGAGATCTAGAAGAGGATTCAAATCCAGCAGCAAATACAACTCATATAGTTGTTAATCTTCAGATTCCAACTCCTACAATGGCTAGATAGTTTGCCTTTGCACCATTCAACCAAGGGTGTCCATTAGCCTTTGCTGTACATCATGATGTGCCTTTGGTGGCACTAAAGAGTATACCTGATTTCACAAGTGAAGGGCAGACAACTGCTTTTGAGCACATAAGAGATGTGAACACCATCTGCAGCATATACAACATAACCCAAAAAGATGTGGCCACAAAATTATTAGCAGCCTCTTTAAAAGGTAAGGCTCTTGAATGGTTTAGAACTCTAACTGTTGGTTTTATTATTTCATGGGATGAATTAGGGGATGCATTAAGCAAGCATTTTGAGGATAAATGAGATAACTTGTCTCTAGTTGAGCAGTTAACAACTATCAAGAGAGACCCTCAAGAGCAAATGACAGATTACAATAGTAGATTCATTAAGACATGGAATAGAATTCCAGTCTCAGTAAGGCCATTAGCTGACCATGCTTTCCTATATTACTTGCAAAGTTTGAATGGTCAAATTTCTATCATGATCCAGTCTATGGGTGGTACTTCTTTACCCCAGGCCTTTGACATAGTTGTCAGGGCTGAAAATTGTTTGATTCAAGCAGGCATGATACAAAGAAGGCCTCCAATGCCCATTTTCCCTAGCCTTCAACCCATTGCACCTGCACAAGCACCCCCATTTACCCCTATTCCCACCATATTAGCACCCCAAGCTAGTACCAGTGGTCAAGAGCTAACAACTAGTTTCTCTCAGGAGTTACAAGAGATAAAGAATAGTCAAGAAAGCAGTAAGCAAGAAATGACAAATTTGTTGCAAACCTTGACTAAAGAGGTTACAAATCTGAAGAAACAAGGTCAAGGAATCAGACCACTCTTTTAGTCACAAGGCCAAGGTCCTAATCAGCAATATCAAAATCAAGGACAGCCTTATCAACAAAATAGGCCACCATACCAAGGAGGGTATCAAGGGCAAAGACAAAGCTTTAACCAAAGACCATTCCAACCATATAACCTTGCACCTCTTAATTCTGCAAATCCAGTGAGGGACATGGTTCCTAGTCAAAATAACGTGGCTATGGATAATGAATGGTGTTTTCCTTGTAATTAGCCTCACAATCAGGCTACATGTTCAAATGGATGGATGAACTAAGCTTTAATGATTCAAAATGCATCACAAGCTCAATCAGAGGCTTCATCTAGTGGGTCAGTTCCTCAACAAGAGTCGCAGGAGAATGAAACTGCTCTTTTCAATTGGGAACAACCAGACTTTAATGGAGTCAATGATGAAGTTGCTTTTGTTGCTTATACAAGAGCAAAAAGGAGAGCTCAAGACATGGAGAAAGCAGATTCCAATGCCAAGGCCACTACATCTGCAGAGCCACCGCAGCAAGCCACTCCCATTACACCTAAGGAGGCTCTTGTCATTACAAGCAAAGAAGGCCAACATTCTAAAGAGGTGGAGCCCATCATAGTAAAGGCACAACAGAGAGTACACACTGTGACACCTTTTAATATCGTAGACAACATGAAGAAGGTGAATGTCACCATGTCCATGTGGGACTCTTTGGCTCTTCCAGGACAAGCTGAAATTTTGAAGAAGGCCATGACAGAAGTAGCAACTCCTCAACCCGCAAAAGAAGCTGCAAAGCCAGTGTTTGTTAACACTGATCAAGAAAGGGAGGCTCCAAGTAGCAACTCCAAAGGCAATGCCACACAAGGTAGAAACTCAAAGCCACCTCCCTTTTATGTATCTCTAATTATTGGAAAATCTTTAGTGCATAATTGTATGGTAGATAGTGGAGCTACTAGCACTGTAATGCCTAAGAAAGTAGTTGACCAATTAGGACTAAAATATGAGCCCTTCCAAAAAAAGGTTACACAACTTGATGGATCCTCAGTCAATACTATAGGTGTGGCCAAGGATACCAGTTTAATCCTACATGCTAGTCCTAGCTTCTCCATCCTCCTTGATATATATATCATAGATCTCCTCGCATTATTTGCTATATGTCTTTCGAGGGAGTTTATAGCCAAGATCGGAGGATACCTATCTTCTGACTGGTCTCACATGCTTTTTCATACAAGATATGGGACCAAGGTCACCATTAAATCAGAACCATTGGCAACGCACCATATAGAGCCATATGTATCCAATGCCATCAATGTAAATTGCCCCATATTTGATGACCGTGACTTCCAAACCATTAGTGAAGCAAGCACAAAGATAGAAAGTATCCTTGATATTCTATTAGATGAAAGAGCTTTAGAAGCCCAAGAACATCTTATTTGGGATTTTGGTTTGGGAAGTTATTTGATACAAGAAAGTGGAGCCATAGAACCAAACCTCCTCAAAAAAGACACTGGTTCAGAGGATCAGAATAATCAGGTTTGGGAACTATTTTTTGATGGAGCTAGAAGTAGACATGGTTCTGGTGGTGGTGTTATGTTAGTGTCCCCAAAAGGAGAAAGGTATTATACTACCTTTAGATTCAGTTTCTCCTGCACTAGCAATACTGCAGAGTACGAAAGTCTAGTCAATGGACTAGAGTGGGCTAGAAAAAGAGGGCTTAAGGCCTTAAAAGTTTATGGTGACAGTGAGTTAGTTGTCAGCCAAGTAAGAGGGATAAGTGCAACCAAGAATGACACTTTGAAAGCATACAAACATGGAGTTTGGGATGCAATTGAAGATTTCCATGCTTTCAATATTGTTGCTATCCCTAGGAAGCTAAATCAAAATGCAGATAGGTTAGCTGCTGTTGGATCTCAATATGACATTCCAAATAGTGTTTCAAAAGAAATAGAGCAACAACATATCAAAGTGATTGTCAGACCCTCTATTCCTGATAATAACGTCAATTGGCAGGTGTTTGACAACGATGAACAAATTCTATAGTTCTTGTTTGAAGAAGATGTTTTTTCAAGGCATAATCAAGATAGGTTATCACAAAATATGGTGATCAAGTGATACAACTTAAGTCCAATAAGATGCCTAGAGGTCTTGTTACATTGGAGACTGTCTTCAACAAGGATGATGAAGTCAAGAAAAACAAAGCTGGCCTGGTAGTCCAACAAGAACATTGTGTCGAATTAAAGTTGGAACCAGGTAAGAGCCTACAATTTGGAAAAGTGAACACTGAATTGGAGAAGCAAGTTTACACTCAGTTATTCAAAGAATTCAGTGATATATTTGCATGGCAATATGAAGACCTCAAAGGTTTTGATCCTGCCCTTGCCCAACACACTATTGAGTTAGAGCCTAATGCCAAACCAGTGAGGCAAAAGCAAAGGCCTGTTAATCCCAAACTTGAGCCACTTATGCATAAGGAAGTGCTCAAATTAATAGAAAGTGGTATCATCTACCCCATTGAGCATAATAGTTGGGTTTCCAACCTTGTTCCTGTCAGGAAGAAGAATGGGGAGTTGAGGTTATGTGTTGACTTCAGGGATCTTAATAGGGCCTCTCTAAAAGACCGCCATCCACTGCCCTCCATGGAACAAATCTTACAATGTGTCTCTGGATCCGAGAGATTTTCGTTGTTGGATGGCTATTCAGGATACAATCAGATCTTAGTAAATGAAGAGGATCAATATAAGATTGCATTCACAACCAAGTGGGGAACCATGGCTTATCAAAAGATGCCCTTTGGTTTGTCAAATGTAGGTGCTACATTTCAAAAGGCAATGGATATGGCCTTTAAGAACTTAATGTACAAGTTTGTGCTGGTCTATCTAGATGACATAATTGTCTATTCAAAACATGCAGTAGACCATATCAAACATTTGAGGCAGATTTTTGAAAGGTGTAGAGAGTTTGAGATATCTCTTAATCTCAAGAAATGTGTGTTTGCAGTTCATGAAGGAAAACTATTGGGATATGTAGTATCCAAAGAAGGAATTACAGTGGATCCTGAGAGAATTGCAGCTATCCTAGAGCTACCCCTACCACATCACAAGAAAGGTCTCCAATCTTTCATAGGAAAGATTTATTTTGTTAGGCGTTTCTTGCCCAATATTGCAGATTTACTCAAGCCTTTGACAGCCATGCTAAAGAAGAGTTCAACTTTCAGCTAGACTAAAGAAGGGAAAGCCAATTTGCAGGCTATCAAAGAGGCCTTAACAGAAGCCCCTGCTCTCCTAAACCCAAATTTCAATAAGGATTTTATCCTTTATGCTTATGGAGGTCATGATGCTATATCTGCAATGCTGACCCAAGAAAATTCAGATGGATTGGAGCAGCCTATTGCTTTCTTTAGCAAAGGTTTAGAGGAGTATGAATAGAGATACTCTTTTGTAGAAAAACATGTACTTGCTGTGGTAAAGAGCTTTAAAAAACTCAGATATCTATTGACCCATAGCAAGGTACATTTGAAAGTTACTCATCCAAGTGTCAAAGAATTTTTGCTTTCCAAGGACTTAAATGAGAAAAGAGCTGGTTGGATCACTAAGGTGATGGAATATGACAGATATTCAGACTACCAAGCTAGTTAGAGGAAGAGGTTTTTGTGAACATTTGGCAGAGGATGAAAGTTCAAAGAAATTAGAACAATTAGATGCATCTCTGGTGGTGCATTCTACAGAAGAACAAGCCAAGGCAACAAGCTGGTTGCCTAATATGATCAATTACTTGAAGACAGGACAATGTCCTGCAGGTTTGGATTCAGCAAAAAGGAGATATTATAGATTACAATCTGTTCCTTTTGTGCTGATAGATGAAGTTCTTTTTAGAAAGGATCACAATGGTGTCCTTTTAAGATGCATAGATTCAGAAAAGATAGCTGATGTCCTATTTGAGTTTCATGATGGACCTTCTGGAGGTCACTTTTCTCCTAGGACTACTGCTTTTAAAATCATGAGGGCCGGTACTACTGGCCATCTATCTTCAAAGATAGTCATGATTATGTCAGAAAATGCATCAAATGTGCCATGTTTGCAGGAAAAGAAAGGCTTGCAGCCTTGCCCCTACAGCCAATCAGAACAGAGCAACCCTTCATGAAATGGGGTATAGACTTTATTGGAATGATCAATCCTCCATCTAGTGTAGGCCACAAATGGATAATTACTGCAACTGATTATTTCACTAGATGGATAGAAGCAATCGCATTAAAAGAGGCCAATGAGAGCGCTGTATTAAGTTTTTATGATGATATAATCCACAGATTTGGCATTCTAGATTCTATAATTTTAGATAATGCATTGGCATTCACAGGCCTTAAAGTCTCAGAGTGGGTAGTAAAAAATGGCATCTATCTGAATACCAGTTCCAATTACTACCCCCAAGGCAAGGGTTTGGCAGAATCAACAAATAAGAATTTGATTGAGATAATCAAGAAGACTCTTTAAGACAATCAGAGGGATTGGTATACTAAATTGAGGTCTGCCTTGTGGTTAGACAGGATTACCCCAAAGAAAATCATTGGTAATTCTCCTTACATGCTAGTATATGGTAAAGAGGTTAAGTTGTCCATTTCAATTGAATTACCAGCTCTGGACTTAGCTACTCAATATGCCCTGTTTGAAGAAGGAGATCCCTTGCAGATCAGATATGCTCAGTTGATGGAGTTAGAAGAACTCATAGACAAATCAATGCAGGATATGGAATTCCATCAAATTCAAACAAAGAAAACCTTTGATAAAAGAGCCAGGGTCAGAAATTTCAAAGTTGGGGATGTAGTCCTCAAGTGGGACGAGTTCAGATCCAAGCCTGGCAGACATACAAAGTTTGATTCATTTTGGGGTGGACCATTTGTTATAACAGAGTGCAAGGGGTCTAATGCTTTTCAACTATCGACCCTTGAAGGAGTTCCCTTGCCAATATCAGTGAATGGTTTCCACTTGAAGCCCTGCTTTGAGGTTAATCCCTCTTTGTAAATTCTTGTAAATATGTTTCTTGTTTTTCTTTCCCTGTTTTCCTAGGTTAGTTTCCTGTTTTTTAAGAAGTGCCTGTGCACAAGTTTGTCTCCCTGTGTTCAGTTTTTTGTCTCTCTGTCAAGTTTTGTGTTCCTCAAAATGACCTCATGCCCACTGAATTATGTCAAGGCCATTGGTTTTCCATGTCTAGCAGGCTGACATCCAGCAGAAATTGCCAAAATGTTACCCTAATTTTCATATGCATGCAAATTTGGCTAATATCCATCCTCAGGTCTCTGTTTTTATCTTGGCAAACATCCCTGAAATTTTTATGATCTTATGCCCTGTTCTTTGGCCTTTGCAAATTTTCTAATTCCTTGGTCTGCATTTTAAAAATTCATAAAAGTAGCCATTGCCAAGAAGTAACCCTGCAAACCCTAGCCTTTATTCTATTTTCATGTTACTTTATCGGCCACTTAAGTTCCATCAATTCCCATGTGTGTAATTCTTCCTTCGGTCGCCAGTTCTTCTATTCTTCCGGCGGTTACCTTTTCCTTTCAGCGAACTAGCGACTGCAGTGTTTTTCTTAGTCGCGAGATAAAATGGTGAAACTTCTAAACATTCAGCGACTTCGCGGATTGCCTTTAGTCGGGCATTCGCTAACTGAAACCCCAGGTTGGACTTTTGGTTTAGTGATTCTGCGAATGCCTTGTTCGTGTATTCTTCAGACTTAATCGAGGTTAAGAATTCTATTAAGCGACTGAGCGAATTTCCTTTGGGCGTGCATTCGCTAAGACTTCTGGGGTTAAGTGATTTAAGTGGGGTCCCAGTTGATGAGATCAACGGCTGTCGTAAGATCTCATAGGGTTTGTTAGAGGCTTGCGATCTTGCGACAGCCGTTGATCTTCCCCTTTGCTCAGCGCTTCATGCTTTTGTGGGTCCACTGCCACAGCGTCTTACTTGGAGGCTTTTTATTGGTCGAGGGATGATGACTTGTATTTTTGTCAGCGGGCCCAGGGATGTCAGAAGCTTGGAAATCTACGGCTGGCATGTGTTCTCATGAGATGTGTCAGAGGTATGCAATTATAAGACAACCGTTGATTCTCCTTGGTGACATAACTCTTCATGCCTGGCGGGTCCACTGCTACGTGTACACAAACGGCGGCTTCTCATTGGTCCACATGGTAATGATTTGACAATGTGTCAGTGGGACCAGGTTTCCAGCGTTTCAAAAGGCTCTGACACCTGCAAGAAATCTACGGTTGGCGTATGTCCGCAAGGAGCTTTTCTGACACATGTGATCATGCGACCGACTGTCAATTTTACTTTATTTCTTGATGCCTATGCTAGGTGGGTCCTCTGACAATTGATGCTGACATGCTCGAATTTGATTGGTTGCCGTGTGCTGACGAAGATTTGCAGGTGGGTCCGTTTGTCAGAAGGGGTTCCGGTTTAAAGAGATCAGCGGCTGGCGCATGATTTGAAGGAATATTTGGGGGCCATGAGATCATGTGCCCGCCGTTGGATCAGAATCTTGTCTTTAGTGGGACCGATGTTAGGGATTGCCGAGGTGTATGCCTACAGAGCAATCAAGGGCGAATAAAAGAATGACATGTGGCGTTTCTGGGCCCAGGGTTAAGAGTATTCTGCGAATCAGCGACTAAAGGATATCTTCTTGTTCGCTAGAGTTAACCGGAGTCAACTAAAAGTTTAAACAATTCTGCGACTGAAGGAAAATTGGAACCCGAGGTAAATACTGAATTAGTTTTACAGTCAAATGCCGAGCCCAGGTAAAAAAGGAAGATCTGACGGTCGTGTTTTAAAGCAAGATTGATTTTTGAATGCCGACCGTCGATAGGGAATTTTAGCGCCACCTGTGACCGTTTTATCATTTTTAAATTCAAATATCTCAAAATATCAGATTTCAACAGTTATGGCGAGCCCGAGTTGCAGGTAGGTAGATGGATCATGGCAGCTGGATTTTTGCAGGTATAAACATGAAATGGACACGCGAACACAGATATCTGATTAGCTGGGATATTTTCATGAGCATTTATGGCCGAATTTGACAAATTTAGGGTTTGATTTTTATATGAAAATTTATGTAACCCTAATTAGATATTTTGCTCTTGCCTGCGTGCAAGAGAAGATGTATATATTGTTTTTTAAGAGCTTTAGAGCTCAGAGTTCACATTTTGTAAAGAGAAAAAATATCTTTTCTTAGAAGGCTATCTGAGACATTTTTTTTGTCCTCTGGTTTTCTACATTCTGTAACCTCCCATTGATAATTCAGATATTGAAGGTGTTTTTGTGACATTTTTCATGTCCCTATGCCTTCTTGTGTGAGTTATTTCTTAATGAATTCAGTATTTATATTCTTCTCAGTGATATCTTAGGATTCTTGATCCCTCTTTCTTTTTGCAATTTTGTGTATCATTGTGGATGATTGGATGTGAGTGCTTTTGTGGGTATACTTCAACCCCTTAAATATCTTGTCTCATTCCTATACCTAGTTGCAGAGGTGAATGTTTGTTTGCAGGTCATAGATTGTTGTCTAATTCCAAGGGGTGTTATTGTTTATGAAAGATTCTCTCTTTCCCTGAATAACTCTTTTTATCTACAGACCCTTCTATGAAGTACTTATGCAAACCTATTTAGTGAGTTGTGATCACTTAGGCCTAAGTCTATTCATTGATTTCATCTTTTATACGGTAATTCATACCATATTTTCGGTGTATCACCTAGTAGGTAGTTTGCTTTCAGTCATTTCCCTTTCCAAGCATTCCTTCTATCCCTTTCCCTCAAAAGTTTTACTTTCATGTCAAGAAGCAAATTAAGGTGTTTATCCAAGAGGAACCGGCCTAGAACCTGGAGGTCTCATCTCAGTTAGCATAGGTCCCACAACCTGGAGATGATTCCCATGTTATACTAGGTTATCAAGACTATGAAAGCTTGAATCAAGGGTGCAAACTTAGTGTATAACACAACCTATAAGCACAAAGTAAAATTAACGTTAAGTACACAATCTTGATTAAGAAATACTTGCATTCAACAAAAATAAGTAAAATGTAAAATTGTAAATTACTAAATAGTAAACTGTAAAACATTTAAAAATTAAAACAAGTGAACTAACCTCCCACTCAAGTCTGCAGGAGTAGGCGCCTTGTAGCCCTTTCGCGCCACAGTAATTCCTTTCAAAAAATTCAGCCATTATGGACTTGCTGCAACATTGAAGGAGATGTTAAAAAACCAAAAATCGGCACATTGAATGTCAACTTGCCGATGCACATCATTGTTCCACCCAGTACCCTCTAGTGATGGTTGTGCTCCAGGTGTGTTTCTGTGCACAAAAAAATTATCTATAGAAGATGTGTGTGGCAGTAGTCTACTAGAACTAGAGGAAGTCGAGGGGATGGTGGGTTTGTGGATTCATGGGCCACAAAGAGCGCCCACTATGCCCTCAAGTGCTTCTTCTTCGTGAAGGTTGGATGGGATACTTGGTCACAACCCACATTATTTCATTATGATCATTGTAAAGCAAAATCCAAACTAATAATGTTGATTAGAAAATAATAAATGATTCTTAAAAAGGAAATAGTGTGAGTCTATGAGATACCTTGTGATTCAGAAATGGCTGCCCTCATGACAATTTTTGCCCTTTCCCTTTGTAACTTTTTCTCTTCTTGGGCAGCGAGCAAGACATTCATTTGTCTCTTTATTTCATCTGTAGTTTTGACACAAACCCTTGTGTCATGCTTTTTGATCCCAGCAAGGTGGTATTTCAAATGAGATATGCCTACACTAATTAGTTTTTCACATTTTATGCATATCACGGTATTATATCCGGGTCCTTCAAAAGCATATGCCCATGCCTTGTCTCTAGCCCCTTTAGGGTGTGTACCTACATATCCAGATGGACATGCGTCTACTGAGGAACTGGTTTACCCTGTAGCTGACCTAGTTGTAGAGCTATCCCTATTTGCCATTTTAATGATGAGTCAACGACAACCTACACATGTCATACAAATTAAAAAGACACAAATTTAGAAACTTAATAAACAAATTTAAAAACAAACTAAATTAGTTTAAAACTTTAAATAAGTTCAAACATAGCTGAAACTTGAAAGAATAAAACAAAAAAAAGTGTTAATTTATGAAATTTTTAAGAAAATATGAAATTCTTTAGAGAACTATGAAACAAATTTGCCAAAATTGCTAAAAAATGGTGTTAGATCTTGTTCATTACACTCTAAAACGAGTTAGAGTACATTGGAAATGGTATTATAAAGTTTGTATAAACTTAATTGCAACTAATACAAGACAAAATGATTTTTGAAAAAAAAGAAAAAGAATCTTGAAAACTTACTTGTGAATCCAAATCTACTTGAAAAATCTCTTCGAATCCGCTTCAAATCCACAAGAAATCGCTATTGAAGGCATCAAATGACCTTCTTTCTCCTCCAAAACCTATCTCTCCTCTCCAAACGTGCTCAGCCAAACAAAAAAATAATGTTTTGCCCTTTTGTTGGGCGTTCGCGTGCGCGATTAGTTGCCAACTTATCAGCCTATATTTAAAGCTTATCGGCACGTGAACTTGACGTAATTTTTTGGCCACCAAAAGATATCGCGATAAGTTAAAATATCGCAGATATATCTGCGATATTTTAATCTATGGGCTAAATCACAGCTAGACTTAAGTATCTAGCTAGAAGGGGACATCACAGTCCGCCCCTCCCGAAATTGCTTGTCCTGAAGCAATCTCAACTCTAGATGTTGTAAAATCTCCTCACTCTCCCAAGTAGCATCCTCAACGGGCATGTCCTTCCATTTGACCAAATACTCTCTGATAGTGTGCCTCAAATTCCTTTCCTGAACTCAAATACACCGAAAATCAATATATGGGGACTTCTTCCTTGACTAAAAGCAATCCATGGCCTTTTGGCGTAGAGTTGTTCTCCCACCTATAATTTCAAATACCAGATTTTAGGTCAGGAAAAAACAATTCTCCCACAATTTCTTAATCATTGCGCTTTTGAGAATTGTTGGCATATTTGTCTCATAGAAGGGTAGCAAACATAAATGAGTTACCAGCTAGACATGAAGAGGGCCTTCAAGACAGTGGATTAGTTGATAATAGATACTCAAAAGGAAGAAAGAAGCAAGATATCTTCCATGATTGGGACCATGTGAGTAGGATATGCTTCTGTGGCAGAGGGAGCAGCTAGAGGATTTGCTTCAATTGACATCCAAGGATCTTGGTCATATTGGTTCAAAGGGAGTGGACTATGTTGAGATGGTTTCTCTACTGATTAGCAGTTAGAAGACTATGATTCATGGGATGAAGTTCCATGTGTGTAGGCTGGAAAGCCTTTATGAAGACACCTAGGTCATAATATTACTAGATAGATGAATACTTGGTGAGCTTGGGATTCACCAAGAGTGATGCAAACTCCAACCCACCTTGGTATAGACGCCAGGATTCATGGCCATGATAGACTTTCACCCATTAATCTGCCCATCGCCGTTAAAGACTCTTTGCTCGATTCCTCCTTTGATGCCTCACATGCTCTCAAAACATGAATCGATTTCCCATAATATTTCCGCTAGCTGTAAATGGAAGAATGATACATGTATATGTAAAAGATTATCTCACAAAACCATTCTGGCGCTGACTAGATTCCTTTCCATTGCTGGACAATAATATCTTATCCTACTCTGCTTCCTGACCGCTCAGCACTAGAAAGATCCCCAAGACTGAGCTGCTCCGATACCATGTTTTTTTTATGTGCTCATTTAACCACGAGCAATAACTCAACCATTGTTGCCCTCCCAACCATAGACAATACCTAGTTGTCTCACTTGAGCACTGCTTCTTCTCAAGAATGCAGATTATCTGTATTATTCCATTACCAAGAAAGGAAGATTTACTCTTCCTTTATATCTATTGGTGGTGCCCCTTCACCAAGGGTCACCACTCTTCCAAGATGGCCCAATATAATTATATAATATAATTATATTATTATAATAATTATCTCTTATAGTTAATTATTTATTTATTTTTGATCGGTAAAAGGCCGAAGCCAATAATTTTATTTAGCACATAACCAGATATACAGAAACCCCGCTTAGTGCAGGTGCTGGTAGGGAAGAGCGGAGTAGAGAAACCCTCCAGCCTTGTCTAGTACTGTTGTCCGGATTCTAATATATAATAACTTAGGAGGGCATACCCTCCAATATCAGATTTACAAGAGTTTATAAAATACAAATTCCATGAGCATTTGATTTATATCTTGGCTGCCAGTGAATCTTGAATTGTAGATTGCTTTATCAACTATATACCTCCTGAGCGATAACTCCTCCAAAAGCCTCTTGACTCAATGGTTCCTGAAATAACTGCACTTATTGGCTAAGATCATTGTTAGTATATTGTTACTAACCCATATTTCACGGGTTATTGTGAAGAAAATACTTGTCACGAGTAGCCTGAAATTTAGATCTTAAGAGAAAGTACCTTTACCTACATCATCTGGTCATGAACAAGTTGTGAGCCTTGCTGGTCATAATCCTGTGCTAATCTAATATGGGCTAGCATCGAACTTAGAAGTAAAGTAGACCATTATAATTTTTAAATAATCCATAACTTATACTTAACCATGCTTGTGAAAAAAGAATTAACCACTTTAGCTGAGTTGACTGTATTTGTCCGGTTGGCTAATTAGTCTAAAGCTTATTGAAAGGTCAGTCTAAATACAGGGCCATCTCCTAATCCATGCTACCTTGGCCTTAATTCGAGGCTCACTAAGAGAGTGACGAGCAGAGAACCATAAAAAATCCCACTCTAATCTCAATATCAATTGGCTTCAAAACTAGATAACCAGTTATAACAGATGTATATAAAATTGACATCATGATAATAAAAGAATCAAACGAAAGCATAAATATTTCCAATCTCGCATTATTAGACTTATGCTATTGAACACAAAACTAAAATAATCAACATCATAAAAGGACAGAGGGCACAAGATACAAGATAACCATACCAAAAGCAAAATCATCATACTATCTCAAAACATAAGAGCACCAAGATAAGCCCTAACCTGAAGCCAATATATACTGACTTCAAGATTAGCGATTATCATGGTAAACATATCTATATCTACCCTTTTACTAGATTCTGGAGCACCTAGCTAAGAGGAGTGCCAAGAATTTATAATAAAGGCTACCAGTCCCATCCTTAGGTTTAATGGGCCCATATTAAGTCCTTTTGTCAAGTAGTATCTGTCTGTCTTTATTCTTAACAGGGAATAACTCTGTGGAATCTCTCAAGTGTCAGATATCAATCTGAAATTTACTTAAATTAACCATCTCTGCTGCCCAAATCATTAGATGAAGGGTGTATACTAGACCTTGCTGCCACATAATCTTGGGGTAAGTTAAGTATTCGAGCTGAGATTATTTATTGTTGCATATTAATCATATAAAAACTGAAAATAGTCTACTACGTACATGACCTAAGTCCTACATTTAAGCTAACATAACCATGTATATGTATAAATTTAGATCTATTTAGAATGTAGTTGGTCTACAAATTTAAATGATACTTATTAGTACAAAAGCAAAATCACTTATGATATTATTAGATAAATCTATTGCCAATCTGTAGTATTTGATATATTGAAAACCATCTCTTCTAATCTCTAGCTAGTATTTCCATTATTCCATTCAGCTAATTCCTAATCTACTTATCGATTATGCAAAATATCACTTAAACCAGTTATTCCGGAGGAAATGCCCGCCAATTGTCTTAACAGGGGTTCCTATATTTACCTCATATGCAGCCATTGCAGCTGTTTACCTTCGCTTACTAGACCGCTTTTAAGTGTTGCCAAACTGAAATGATTTATTATACTATTAATCAAAAAATTGCTATGACTATATAATAAAACAGCCTCTCTACTTATGTCGTGTTAATCCACAAACTCTTTATCTTTACACTCAAGACTAATCCATACATTCACCTGCTCCAAAGGATTGGCTCTTCGAGGTTCAGTGGATTTAAGCTGCTACTATTTAACAGGAAATGCTTAAGAGGCTTTAACTTAACATAATATTACTTCAGTCATAACCAAGGATTTAGTGTGAGTTTCTAAAGTACTTGTTAGAAGAATTTTATAAAAAGAATCTTTTAGACGAGTAATTCTTTGGTAGACACCCTTCAACCTTGCTGAAAAATCGAATCGAACATTTACATAAAAGGATATCAACTTAATACCTTAAAGGAGAATACATACATACATACATACATACATACATATATATATATATATATATGTCAATATATATATATATATATATATATATATATATATATATATATATATTTACATCTGGCTATACACCCATCAATATATAAATATATATATATTTATTTATTTATTTATGTTTATATAAATATATATGAATACCAGGTATCAAGATCCGCAGTAAGATGCTACTTAAAGCAAAGCAACGAAGCACAGAAGAAAAGTAACCAACATATGCCACAAGAATAAAACTATCCTACAAATGCCACAATGTCCAACATTTTAATATGCTTCATAAATCACAACATTCTTCACTGGCCAAAGACTGGCTACTGAAATCTTACAAAACTTGCACGGGTCTCATATACAAAGTCCAAACTGTCATGTTAATATGATTTAAACATATACATGCTGAGAATCAAAAAACAATACTAACGTAAGTTTCTGCAGTAATAGTTGAACACTTAAATATTATCCTATCCAAACAAATACCATAAAGGTTTAAACTTTCTGCATTTCTACCTAACTGGAATGTGGAACACCAGTCCTTCCTAAATCTATAACTAATACAGAATATAAACATTATACTGTTAAACTTTATAGAATATAAATGTTTTACAGAAAAAAGGTTTGATGTTTGCCCTATTTTATTTGAAAACCGTCTGTGCTTAACTCAAGCATTATTGCTTATTATTTCATTTGACATACTCCTCTACCTATCCGTTATGCATAATATTACTTGATCCAGTAGTGCTTAAGGAAAATGCCCCCCTATAGTCTTACCACAGGGGATTCTGAACTGTGCATTTTTACCTCATAGGCATCCATTGCAACCCTTTACCTATACTAACTTGACCTCTTTAAAATAATGACAAACCTTAGCTGTTCGAAGTACAGAGGAATTTAGATGCTACTAATAACATGAGACACTTCAGATATCTTCACATATAGCTTTTAAACAAAAACCAGGTATTTAGAATGAGATACTCAAATACTTGTAAGAAGAATAAATAAAGGCATCAATTAAGCTATAGAAATTCCTTGGTATAAATCCTCTAATAATGCTGAATAGTCTAACACATACTATATGGGAATTATCTAAGAACTGTTAAGGGAAATTATATAAGAAATTATACATATGGATAAAAATGACAGTATATAGATATAAATCTTAATTTGCATATATCTATATATGCTTACATCTAGCTACTCATAAAAATATACATATGTATATATATTTATATATTTTTATATATCTTTATATAAGTCAATAAGAATAGCGAATCAGATGACCCATTGAGTAACGCTTCATAGAACAAGGAAAGGAAGCTTAGAATAAGAGAATCCTGCACATGAAATATGAAAAATACAATCCTTCCTTTTCCATAATAACCTTCTTCCTATCTTGATTTTTAATTCACAACTACCTTCACCGGCCAAAGACTGGCACAAAAAATCTTACAAAACGTACTCAGAACTCATATACACAAATCCAATTTACATATTGATATGATTTAAGCATATATATATGTGTTAAAGTTCACAAAAAATAATTCATACATGAGTTTCTCCAATAGAAGATGAAAATTTATAATAACCTATCCTGACAACATCCACCAAGGATAGTCTTTCTGTAGATCTTACCTAACTAGACTGTAGAACGCCATGCCCTCCAAACTTAAGACAGAATATATATTATACTATATGCCTTTATAGGATATAAGCATTTTACTTAAAAGGTTCAAAGAACCCTGCTCTGCTAAGAGTGGAATTAGTTTACAAAACATGGAAGTGTTGTTAATAGGGTCCACAGAAACCTATCTATGCTAGCTTCTAGATTACTCTATCCTAAAATAAACATAGTACTGCTTACTTCTTCCTTTTGAAAATTATTAATGCTTCGTCGTCCTCCTTGCGGGACTTTCGGCTACGAGAGTTCCTTTTAACAGTGGGAGCTATGAAGCAAATCTCGCAAGCATTGTCTTCATTATAGTCTTCAGGAATGCTATAACCTTCTATCTAGTATCCTTCACCCAATTAGTGGGCCTAGGAAGCTGTAATATGGATTTCATCAAGAAGTCTATGTTTCTTTTCATTGCAGGCCAGAAGGTCTCAAAAATTGCCGGCTCCCAATGAACTAAAATTGGTTGTTTTTGAGAGGAAGGGAAGGTGGGGATTTGGTCCAAGTTTACTCTCATATAAACTTTTGGGAAGGGGATGCGGAAATCCGAGCCTATACATCCCACAATAGCTTCTAACCCTTCCAAGATATCCTCATTGAAGATCAATTTAGTGGAGGAAACGATTTCTTCTTTCGAATAACCTGCCTCTAATGATAGTGAAATAAACAAACCTACAACATGTCCATTTACCCTAACTGTGTATTCATTGTCAAAGTAGACTTCACCAAGGCTTTTTTCCAGAGCTCTCCGGCAATCGTTGGGAATCTCCTTAAGGATCGTATTCCACCATTCTGGTAAAATAGGTCCTTGAAAAGCCATTTGCCTTTTCCCAAAAGCGAAAGTAATGACATTCGTCTCCATGTTAATTTTTGAGAGGGATTTCTACAGTAAGAAGAAGCAAGACTCGTGTTTAAAGATTTTAGTATTGAAGAGTCTGGAAAAATACGTGCGAAAGGTGTGAAATGAGAAGCGCCAGCCAATAATGTCATACTTCTTTATGATTGTACGAAGATATCAAAGGGTAATGAGGCTATGTGTCTCCTTTTCTCATAATGATGACAGTTTAGACATCTAAGCTTGTGAAATAAATCTCGTATTTTGGTTAACCACATATTTGAGTACGTTTGAATCATATTACTTTGATGTGGTATAAATTTGATAGTGAAGGATGGTTGTGTGTGTAAAATCACAAATCCTCTCCATCTTCGACAAATACTATTTCTTTATCGAAGGCTCCTCTATTGATTAGTCCACTATGAATATATCATTAAATTGTTAAATTCAAAATATGACTAAGATTGAGGGGGTTTAAGTTCATGTGTCAGCATAGACAAATAATAAATTAAATTTTGAAGATGGAGTAATATCTTGGAGAAGCAAGATGTGGACCTCGAGGATATGGGATGAATGCTAGTCTATTTATATTTATGGTTCGGTCTAATTGGAAGAAACGAGAAATATCTGTCTTCCTACCAATATTCGATATAATCTATACTTTTAAAAAATACAACATCTTGGAATAACCTAAATAAGAAACTTAAGTCTTTAGAAAATCTTCAATTTAAAATTCTGATATTATTCCAAGAGGGATCTGTGAAAGAAACATGAAAGTCTGAATTTAAACAAAGCTTGAAATATTTCCAACTTAGAAGCTTTCCTTGCCTAGAAAAAATGTGTACAATATTTCCTTGGGGCTTAACTTCCTTCGGCTCCGCCAGAAGAGCATGATGACGTTGATGAGTATTTATCTTCTCTTGCCAATTTGAGCCCAATACCATCTTCCAAGATAAAACCGTTCATCTATTTTTCCTCAGGAGGAGAGCGCAAGTGAGTGAAGAAAAACAAAAAATCTAGGTTCCTTCTTATTGAGGGAGTTTCCTCAATGTATCTGTCCCAGTCCTCCAGTTCGAGAATAGGAAAGGTAGATACATATTTATTGTTGACAGCACTCCTTTCATAATCTTTAGGTTTCGGAATAGATAAATCTATTCGAATGCTCTTTAAAACTTTATCCAGATCTCTTAAATATTTTCTTTTAAAGATTCTCCTGCATAGACTCCCAATAGTCTCAATATCAGGATCCACTTGGAGGGCCGAGGCTAAGAACATCGCCGGGATATCCGTGTTAACTCGATACTTGTTGGAGTTTTCCTTGAATTCACTTCCCAGGATCACAGATACGGCTCTAACTACAATACTGAATTTGATCATAATAATCTTTCTGATCCTGTTCGAAGAAATAACCTCATTGAAGGCTATTTGCCTATGAAAGCTTCTCAATTTAATCGGGGTTGTCATTTCCACGGAGCTTTTAAGAGAAAATGTAGGATGGTTACTATGTTAACTAGGCTTTCCTTATAAAGGTTTCTCAAAGGAGTTTAAGGGAAGAGAATCCCAAGTGATAGCTATTCCCATGGAAGCCATAAAGTCCCCTTCTATTGTATCTCCATCTGTCAAATAGCAATAAAATTTGCTCTACTAAAACTTTGTAGAATATGAGAAAGGTATGTTGTAGCTTGCGTAACGTCTCGAAGGAGATGCTACGTAGAACTTAAATATATGAAGATCTAAATATGATAAAAGAAAAAATGTCTATTCCGGCTCAATAATTAAAGAGAAAAATTAAAAACTTGCGAAGTGATACTAATAATATGAGTGAAATATGATGTATATCATTAAATGAACAAGGAAAGACGAAGGGGGGCAAACTAGTCCACATAAAAGGAACTATCTAATGGAGAAGAAAATAAGGAGGACAAAGCTGAATGACTGGGGGATGGCTAGAAGGTGAGAAAGAAAAGACTAACCTAGAGGCATATATGACCATTATTGCGAATATTAATATCTAAAAAGCTATGCACCCTTAAAAATTTGAATGAAACTAAACTAATGTAAATATGCTACCTTGCCTAAGCTAACCTCTACTGATACTATGAAAGTCTTAAATTGACACGTCTAACTACCAACCATGATAAAACCTGAAGTAGTCCCCAAGCCAGGGCTACCTAATTTACCTTCTAAAACTTGTGAAGCTATAAACCCTCTCCAACTTCCATCATCCATTCCAAAGGCTCACTATGGTTTCTTTAGTTCTACTACTAATGATTTGGCAGGTAAATTTCCTTTAATAGCTTGTGATTACAAGAGCGAATATATGTCTATCTGAGGGAGATACATTCCCAACAGATTACCTCGTTATACTTCATCATGAATTGAGTTTTAAATGTGCTCCCTTTAAGAGATTAAATTAGTCTGGATGATGACGTTCTTTCAAAGGAAATTTATCTTTAAGGTGGATTATATGTCCGGAGGTTGCTTCCTAAGATAAAAGTGTCTTCTTATGTCAGAGTTATCCCGTCTGCCCCCAAGTTAGCTAATTCATCTGCTCTCTTATTTCCTTCTCTATAAATGTGATTAATTGATACTTCTTGAAAGGATTCACATAGGGTCAATGCTTGGGAGAGAAGGGAGTTTAACCTCCAGTTTAGAGTAACCTTTTTCTTTAGCGCATTAATGATAATTGCCGAATCCCCTTCTATTTCTAAATGCTATAATCCCAAGGAGACACTCTTTTGAAGAACCTTGATCAAAGCATAAAGTTTTGCCCAATTATTTGTTTCCTTTCCAATAGGAGCTGCTATTGCTTGCAATTTCCTCACCATCTTGATTGTGAATGTTGCATCCGATGCCAGCAATTCCAGGGTTTCCTCTGGAAGCACCATCAAAGTTAAGCTTGTGCCAGTCATTTTTCGGAGGTCTCCATATACATTCTTCTCTTTTTGACGATTTATTTTGAGAGTTTGAGCCTATATATGGTGGTAAGACTAAACCTACCCATTTCCCACGCATTCTGCCATCTCACTGACTCATTCTGAGATCTGTTTTTAGGATTTTGGCTATATTACAATTCATATTTTCTATGATTGCCACTTCGATTTTATTGCATAGTTGTTCCCACTCTAATTTTTCTTCTCTGAAAATTCTTCTATTACGTTCTTTCCAAATTTCCCATATTAAAATAGATGGGGAAATAGTCCATAAGTTAGCAAAAATGCTCTTTTTTTTAATGATTGGCCATGCTTGCAACATAGCTTTGAGGGATTGGGGAAGGGCTGAGGACCATCCCAAGTTCCCTTGCAGCCACCTCCAACAATGATTTGTAAAAGGGCAATTCAAGAATAAGTGGTCGACATCTTCATAATTTTCACATAGTGGGCATCTACTTGGGCCAGAGAAACCCAATTTCCTGAAACGGTCAGTAGTTAAAAGTCTGTAATTCATAGCTAGCCATGTACAAAAGCCTGCTTTTGGTGAGCACTCCTTGCCCCAGCATAGGTGAATTGGTAAAGTGGTTTTAGGTCTTTTGTAGTTTTGGGAGATGAGCTTATATCCATCCTTTGTGTTGTATTCACCTGACTTAGATCCATCCCAGACTAGTGTATCTCTTGAGTTATCTAACGAAATCTTTCTAGTTTTGAGAATATCCATGATTTCTGTCTCTTCAGAGGATGAGATCCCATATTCTGTTAAGGATTTCCACACCCAATTTCCCTTTTTGAAAATGATGTAGTTTTTGAGAAAGAGGCCATTCTTGTCTTTCAATAAATTAATGAGGGAAGGGTTGTTTAATTTCCTAGATATTACCTCAAAGATGGATCTTCCTAAAACAAACCCTGTCCGTTCTTATAGTTAATTATTATATTGGTAATATAATAATAATAATATATTACCACAACCTTTTTGTTATCTATGTTGGCTTGAAGGAATTCGACCATAGCTACAATAACATTAATAGAACATACTGCAACTATACTAATCCATCTTCTACGGGCTTGCGGATGAAATGACAATGAAGCTCGACAAGTTTGGTGCATTCATGGAAGATTGGGTTCTTGGCAAGTTTCAACACCCCTTGATCATCACAGTAAAAGGGAGGAGGAGCTTCTTGAGACATTTACTTTTATAGTTCCCTGATATTCTGCTTCTATCGAGGAAAGAGCTACCACAAGTCTCTTCCTACTAGTCCATGTGATTGCACCTGTACCAAGACTAAAGATATACCCAGAAGTAGACTTCTTGTCATCAACTAAACCTGCCCAATCTAAGTTTGTAAAACCAATCAGCTAAGGATCTTTTCTTCTATTGTACAAAATGCCAAAGTCAAGTGCCCCTTTCATATATCTCAGTACACGCTTCATTGCAATCCAATGTTCTACTTTAGGGGCTTTCATGAAACGAGATATGTAGCTCACAACATAACTACGATTGGGTCTAGTGGATGTAAGATACATAAGGTTGTCAACTAGTTGCCTAAATGTGGATTCATTCATTACAGGTCAATCTGATTTGGCTAATGTAATGACCCTCACTAGTAGGATCACTAAAACCCCAAATCTGATCCGTGTAAATTCGTCAAACAGTTGGCATGCACTTGAATGTTTTGCTTGCAATGATGTGTTTCGATGTGTTTATTGTTTTGGCATCAACTATGCAATTGAGATAACAATACCAATATGTAATAATGAACAATAGAAGAACAATGTTGGCACCAATAACAATATTCAGAAATTCCTATCACTTGGCACCTTATAATGAACTTCTCCAAAAATGAGATACTCTCCTATTAATGCAATGGTCACACTTCTCAAGTCTGATTTCAATGACTGAATTCTGAGAGTATAATGGACTGTTTCAGATTGTAATACAATGGACTATACAATGCACTTTATTCAACTATGACAATCCAATGTCAATGTAAATGCCACTATATCAACCCAGCTAGCAATATATGATTCCAAATGATTGTTCTCAGACTGTGACAATAATATTCAGATTACAATGCAATCATCTTTACAATCCTATGACAATGTGAACAATGCCCTTGCTTTGCATACCAATTCAATACAATAATATATGGCAATGTCTGAACTTAATGGACAGATTATATAGACTGTTACAACTACTGACAATATGGTATGAAATGAATGAACAGTCACTCATAAACACAGTGACCTTACAATGCACACATCCCAATTATGACAAACCGATTACAATATAGCAATATCAGATTACCATAACAATGTTGACTGAGACTAACCTCTGCATACTAGTATGATTGTTATAACAGAGCACTCTCACACATAAAAATTGACAACAATAAGATATAATGGAACCTGGTAATGCTGCAATAATGGTTGTCCAAAATGATGAAATCCAATGCCGAAGACCAGATATCAGACTGCCACCAAATCTGCCCCAATTGACTGTTGTGTGCTGTACTGTACAGTGTCGTACCAGGCCGTACATGTACGGCACCTGCAGAAAATAAAATGCAGGGTTTTGAACCCCCAAAATGGTATCAACAGGGCCGCCACTGATGTACTAGTCTTCCTCCAAAAGCATAAAAAAATATCTCCAAGTATGTTGAGAGATATGAGCAAAATTCTGAATCCAGGCTCTGGTATAAAGTGACTGAAATGTGCCAAAATTGTCTTCAACCTTCACCAAAATGATTCACCAATTAAGTGATGAATTCCAAACCCTTATTCAACCAGTTACAAACCCTCAATATCAATTTTTCAGGTTTGCTTTTTCGGGTCTGCTTTTTCGGATTTGCTTTTTCGGACTGCTTTTTCGGACCTACTAAAAACGGCCGCCTATAATTTCGGACCTGCTAAAAATTGCCTCCTATAATTTCGGCCCTACTAAAAATGTCTCGTGAAATGCTGTTTCAATCACAAACAAACCCTTACATCAAATTCTCAATGAAGTACCAATGAGATGGCTGAATACCAACTCCAAATTTGCAACCCTTCAGTAGATATTTCACTACCTCAGTTATGCCAATCCAAGGGAGTGATTCGTTCCCAAAGATCGAATAGAATTTGCAGACCAAAGACTACAAATTGCTTCACAATGAAGAAGTAGAAGAAAACCCAAATCCAAGCATGTCCAAATGAAAGCCCAAGCCCTCTATTTATTCTTTTCCTTGAGAAGTTGCTAGAACTTCTAGAAACATCCAATTATAATGTACTTTATAATAAAATAACATTATAATAATAAAGTACATTTCTCAACTCAAAATTATAACAATGTAGGCCCAAATGTCGCATAACTGAATGTAGGCCCAACTACGATTGAATGTAGGCTCAAGACTGAACGTAGGCTCTACTACAACTGGATGTAGGCTCACTCAGGATGTAGGTTCCACTACAACTGCATGTAGGCCAAACTGGATGTAGGCTCTACCGAATGTAGGCTCTGTTAGCAATATGCAATCAAATGATCAACATAATGACCCTCTCTCCAAACCATTTGCCTACGAGAGTCGATGATAGGCAAATCCGTCATGCCAAACGATGTCAGCCAAAATGGGGACATGACAGTCCGCCCTTCCTCAAATTGCTTGTCCCCAAGCAATGGCTAAACAAATAACCAATCAATCCACCTGGATCCCAAATGTAGTCATCATCTAAACTGTTGTCAATCAACGCAAGCTCCTGCAATATTCTCTGAAATATAATCAAGAGGAATCCATAATCAAACTGACAAATACAACTCAACCAAACTCCAAAATCACAACCACCAGAGTCAGGAACCCACGAGAAACAAACTCTCGAAATATCAGAACCCAAGTAGAGAGGACAACTGAAACTACCAACATAGCAAATATCACCAACACATCCCACTGGCCTATGTAGAGCGCACAATCCAACTCTGCAACAATGGTGAACACTCCCGAATGAAACTGCGCTAAGTATGGAAAATCCACACACTGTACAACTCCTGTAGTGAAAACAACTCTGCAACTCACCGACCACTGTCTCATAACCATAACTACCATGTACTGCTGATGGCGAATAATCATCACATGATAGATAGCAGGAACTAGAACCCAAACCAATTCTGATGGCCATCAACTCCTCAACACATGGATCAAATGCAAACTGATGAACATATCCTGTAGTATGATGCTGATAAAAAGAACCAACCTCAGTCAATAGCTCACCATGCACAGGTAATACAACCCACTGTGACTGATCACCAACTAAGTCAGGAGATGACATAGCCAAAGGAGTAGAATCAATAACAACAACCGCTGAGGTATTACTCCCACACTCCTGCTCTAAGTCATGCACTATCAAGATATCAACTGTAGAACTTATCGCCATGTCATGCCCATCACAACTCTCATCCCGTGGCATCAAACCATCCCATAACTGATGACAAGCACTAGGGACCAAAGTATATCTACGTAACATCATCTCATCAACATGGTCATCATAGGTAAATTGACGAGCATACCTCACAGTGTAATGCCGATAAGATGCGCCAATCTCAGTCAGTGACTCAGACTGCACTCCAGATGAAACTAACTGCAACCAATCACTAACCAAGCTGGAACTAACTACTACCTCCGAAGACATCGTCAAGGGAGTAGTATCACTAGCAGGAACCATGCCAACTGCTGCACCAACATCACACATGATCTCTGATACAACATCCCTAGTCTCCATGCTATCAGTAGTAGAGACCATAGCCATGTCAAGCATACCACAACAATCTGCTGCAACACCCAACTCAACTGAACCTGCCTCCACTGGAAACGAACCAAACATGCCAATACTAGTATCGAGGACAGATATATCCTCATCTCCACTGCCTCTATCAACCTCGACTATGGACATCCTCGGATCACCAGACACCACGGTTTGTGACTGTACAGAATCTGGTAAAGATTGAAGTCGCTCTAACTCCATGGTCACCTCAGCCAAATGAAACTGTGACTCCTCGAAAGCCAACTGTGTACTCTCAAGAAACTCAGAAGTCACCTTGAGCTGCTGAGTAAGCTCACTCACTTCACCTTCCTTGACCAACAAGGCATCATATGCTGTACTGCCCCACTTTATAAGATGATCTCTGTCGGCTACCAACTGCATATAATTCTGTCTCAGAATTCAGATAGCCTCCCACAAAGAGTGGATCTCTATCAAGGAAAGGTAACTGCCTCCTTGCTCATCGCTATTAGGAGAACCCCATCCATAAACTGCTAACAACTGACGAGCAGCATTGAAATGCTCGCAAGCGGCATAAATGTCACGCTCACTAACTCTCAGCTGACTAGACACATGATGGCGCTGGCTGGTCAAACTCCTAGACTCTACCCCTAGTACACTGTCCAAAGGAGTAACCTCAAAATAGCTATCATCTGTAATACTGTCATCCAAATTCTGCAGACCAGCTGCTGAACTCGTATCATCAAACTGAGTGACTGAAGCATCAACATAAACCTCCGTATCAAAGGAACCCGCTGAAAAGACTAAGTCCTCAATACTGTCAATATCATCCTCCTCTAACACACTATCCAAAGGAGTAGACTCAAAATCACTGATCTCTGGAGTACTACCATCTATACTCTGCGAATCAACTCCAAAGCTCACATCATCATATGGAGTATCGAAACCTGTAGCATCGTTATCCAACTCCGTCGTAACAAATGAATCTGCCGAGGATGCTAAGTCCTCAGAACTGTCCACAGCATACTCCTGGATGTCATCAATACCCATATGATCCTGGGACTCATCTGTAAATACTAACACCTCAGATGTACCTGAATCATCACAAACCCACTGCACCCTGAGTGGTCGAGTGGAAATGTACACAACTCCTAACATCGGTGTATAGAAACTAATACCAACATCTGACAAGCTGCTGGTATAAATGAGAACAACACCGTGTAATCTGCTAATCAAATCCATGATAGCACTCAAACAATTACTGCTATCAATAGGTGATAAGGATCTCCAGTTAGCATAATCCCAAACGCCAATATAACAATCCCGGGTCCATATCCGTAAACTAGGATCAGCTGGTAACTCAAGCAAACTCCTCACCTGAGTAATATGACTAATACCATCTAACTCCACATATATGTCTGATACTGTACTCATTACAATCTCTGAATCCGGAATGTGAAGGCTAGACATACTCATATCATCATCAACATGGGACCTGACTGTAAAGGAAAGCGGAGTCCCTGCCACAAGTGCTAACTCCTGAACTGAACTCGCTTCAAGACAAAGCTCATCCACATACCTGTCTGATACTGACCCTGAATCTCGGATATGAATGAAAAGTGTACTCTCACAACTATCAGCAACCACATGTGATCCGCATGTCGCAGAAAGCTGAGTATCACGTGTGTAAGATGGATCTGAACTCAACTCTACGCCATACCCATCCACATGTCTCTCTGCGGCACTATTCCAATCAACTGTACTATCCTCGATCACTGTAACATCATCAGGATCAACCATACCGCAATCACTATCAGTGTCAATAACACAATCTGGTGTGCCTGTGATGTCTCCCTATATCAAATCAGCATGTCTCTCCGAGTCCTATAATGCCAATGGAGTACTCAACAAAGAGGCTCGAGTGTCCTCGAACTCTCGAGAAAGCCTGCCAACTTCCTCCTTCCTCCTCAAGGCATCTAAATGGTCTCTGGCAAGGCTAAGAAGATGGTCACGATCTGAAAGAAGATGTAAATAACTCATCTTCATCGCTCCCATTCCTTCCCTGATCGCCTGTAAGCCAACACAAGAAGACTCTGCCTGAATTTCCTTATGTCTGCCCTGTAACTGAATCATCTGAATGTGATCCTCTATCATATCCCGCATCCTGTCATGATGAGATAATGAAGTCACAACACTGTCTACGCTCACCTTCAGCTGGCTGGACAAATCATGTGAAGTACTGCCAGCCTCAACCTCATGTGACGAAGCATCTAACTGTGCCTGGTACTCTCTCTCAGCAAAGTCATGAATGCCCAATGTCTGCTCATCTCTACCAGGTATCTCACCATCATGCACAACAGCATCCTCATAATCATCATCTGAACCCACTATGCTATAGTCACTGCCTGTCGTAACCAAACCAATCTGAGCACCTGTGACATCGTCCTCAGGCAACCTGTATACAACTGTCTCAACTTGGGTACCAAGTTGACAGTTACTATCAACCTGCATAGTGTCCTTCACCACTTCCTCCTGTGGCTCAGTAGAAACTGAAACATCTGTCGGAATGCTAACTTGTTTCTCAAAATCCTCATGAAGGTTTCTGGTAACTGTGTCTGCCGATCTCATGTTATCTCTCCTGCGAGAAGATCTGCCAAATAAAAATCTAGTCAACTTATCCACCTTGGCTGGGTCGGATAGCATATCATTCATCCAACAATTTCTTTTTATCACAGACTCATTCAACTCATCAATTTCTTTCTTGATCTCAACCCAACTATCTGAATGATTACTTTTTTTGCTGCTGTGTGGTTCCTCTTTCAGAAAGGTAGGCATTGTAGGACAGTTAACTGACCATGAAGTGTACCTCTTCCTTTCCATTCTGCAATCAATCGAGTGCTGGTCACTCATACAATTCTGTTCTTCCCCAACAGGATGACAGGAAACTGCTCTGATACCACTGTAATGACCCTCACTAGTAGGATCACTAAAACCCCAAATCTGATCCGTGTAAATTCGTCAAACAGTTGGCATGCACTTGAATGTTTTGCTTGCAATGATGTGTTTCGATGTGTTTATTGTTTTGGCATCAACTATGCAATTGAGATAACAATACCAATATGTAATAATGAACAATAGAAGAACAATGTTGGCACCAATAACAATATTCAGAAATTCCTATCACTTGGCACCTTATAATGAACTTCTCCAAAAATGAGATACTCTCCTATTAATGCAATGGTCACACTTCTCAAGTCTGATTTCAATGACTGAATTCTGAGAGTATAATGGACTGTTTCAGATTGTAATACAATGGACTATACAATGCACTTTATTCAACTATGACAATCCAATGTCAATGTAAATGCCACTATATCAACCCAGCTAGCAATATATGATTCCAAATGACTGTTCTCAGACTGTGACAATAATATTCAGATTACAATGCAATGGTCTTTACAATCCTATGACAATGTGAACAATGCCCTTGCTTTGCATACCAATTCAATACAATAATATATGGCAATGTCTGAACTTAATGGACAGATTATATAGACTGTTACAACTACTGACAATATGGTATGAAATGAATGAACAGTCACTCATAAACAGTGACCTTACAATGCACACATCCCAATTATGACAAACCGATTACAATATAGCAATATCAGATTACCATAACAATGTTGACTGAGACTAACCTCTGCATACTAGTATGATTGTTATAACAGAGCACTCTCACACATAAAAATTGACAACAATAAGATATAATGGAACCTGGTAATGCTGCAATAATGGTTGTCCAAAATGATGAAATCCAATGCCGAAGACCAGATATCAGACCGCCACCAAATCTGCCCCAATTGACTGTTGTGTGCTGTACTGTACAGTGTCGTACCAGGCCGTACATGTACGGCACTTGCAGAAAATAAAATGCAGGGTTTTGAACCCCCAAAATGGTATCAACAGGGCCGCCACTGATGTACTAGTCTTCCTCCAAAAGCATAAAAAAATATCTCCAAGTATGTTGAGAGATATGAGCAAAATTCTGAATCCAGGCTCTGGTATAAAGTGACTGAAATGTGCCAAAATTGTCTTCAACCTTCACCAAAATGATTCACCAATTAAGTGATGAATTCCAAACCCTTATTCAACCAGTTACAAACCCTCAATATCAATTTTTCAGGTTTGCTTTTTCGGACTGCTTTTTCGGGTCTACTTTTTCGGACTGCTTTTCGGATTTGTTTTTTCGGACTGCTTTTTCGGACCTACTAAAAACGGCCGCCTATAATTTCGGACCTGCTAAAAATTGCCTCCTATAATTTCGGCCCTACTAAAAATGCCTCCTGAAATACTGTTTCAATCACAAACAAACCCTTACATTAAATTCTCAATGAAGTACCAATGAGATGGCTGAGTACCAACTCGAAATTTGCAACCCTTCAGTAGATATTTCACTACCTCAGTTATGCCAATCCAAGGGAGTGATTCATTCCCAAAGATCGAATAGAATTTGCAGACCAAAGACTACAAATTGCTTCACAATGAAGTAGAAGAAAATCCAAATCCAAGCATGTCCAAATGAAAGCCCAAGCCCTCTATTTATTCTTTTTCTTGAGAAGTTGCTAGAACTTCTAGAAACATCCAATTATAATGTACTTTATAATAAAATAACATTATAATAATAAAGTACATTTCTCAACTCAAAATTATAACAATGTAGGCCCAACTATGACTGAACGTAGGCTCAAGACTGAACATAGGCTCTACTACAACTGGATGTAGGCTTAAACTGGATGTAGGCTCACTCTGGATGTAGGCTCCACTACAACTACATGTAGGCCCAAACTGGATGTAGGCTCTACCGAATGTAGGCTCTGTTAGCAATATGCAATCAAATGATCAACATAATGACTCTCTCTCCAAACCATTTGCCTACGAGAGTCGATAATAGGCAAATCCGTCATGCCAAACGATGTTAGCCAAAATGGGGACATGACAGCTAATAGTTTTAGCCCTTTCTCCATAGATGTAGATGAAGACTTGCAATCAGCCATCCTGAACTTATCTATTAAACTCCTGGCATACTTTGACTGAGAGATAAAGATACTACCACTTGTCTACCAAACGTCTACACTAAGACAATAATACAAAAGTCCCAAAGTTGTCATATCAAATGACACAAATTCTATTTGATTTGCTCAATCAAATATGTCACACTACCAATAATGATGAGGTCATCAACATAGATGACAAGAAGGATGATTTCACTACTAGTGTTCTTAATGTACAAGTTCGGATTCAAAGGAATCCTCTAAAATTCAAAGGAATCCTCTAAAAGCCTTGCTCAACCAAGTACATGTCAATTTTAATGTACCATGCTCGAGGAGCTTGCTTGAGGCCATAGAGAGCCTTCACTAGTCTGCATGCTTGGTGTTCTTTACCAACAACCTTGAAACCTTGAGGTTGTGTCATGTAGACCTCTTCCTCGAAATCACCATTGAGGAAGGCACTCTCGATGTCCATTTGATGAATTGTGCAACCACATTGTGCTACGATATCCAGAACCAACCAGATGGTGCTGATCTTTGTTGTAGGAGCAAAGGTTTCCTCATAATCGATGCCCTCTTTCTACGAGAACCTTTTGGCCACCAATTGAGCCTTGTACTTATCAAGAGCTCCTTTAACCTTATACTTCATTTTATAGGCCCATTTGTAGCCGATGGGTTTCTTCCCAGGTGGAAGATCTTATAGAACCCAAGTGTTGTTCTTTTGAAGACTATGATACTCAGCTTCCATAGCCTTTCCTATTCAGGTATTCCTTTGGCCTCTAAATAAGTCTAAGGCTTATAAACACTTTGAAGATTTTCCATAAGAGAAAAATTAATTCTTTTCTTTTTGCTCTTGCCTCTAGAAGATCTACCCTCGACCAGTTCATCATCTCGAACATCACCGATGTTATTTTCCCACCACTTAGGCTAGAGAGTAGAAGCACCTCCGTCCATATTAGGATGATCAACATTACTAGGGTTGCCTGCATTAAAGTCATTTGGATGTTGATCAAGGTTATCCTGAAGAAATCATGGCTGAGCAAGATCTTGCCGAGGATATTCAATAACATTTAGTTCAGAATCATTAGAATCTCTCCCTTTAGGTGGAGTTAAGGGAAGTCAAACACCCAAATCCTTATCCTTCAGAGGTTGATCTTTAGGACTGAAAACTAGGGAAGTGGGTTGGAAAGGCCTGCCTTCTTCATCAAATATGAAATTTTGATTGAAAATTAGACAATCAATGTCCGCATCTATCAACCGATAAGCCTTATGGTTGTTATTGTAGGTACCAATTTTGCTTTCTTGACATTTGGAATCCAAACATGAGTTGTAGAGCCAAAAACCTTCAAATGACTGATTTTGGGCTTCCTCCCAGACCAAACTTCCTTAGGGGTCATCTTCTTAATGACCTGTGTGGGAGATTTGTTCAGAGAGTAAACTGCCTCTGACCAAAACTTCGTGGGAACATGTCTATGCTCAAACATAGAATGGGTTATTTTTGTGATTGTGTGGTTCCTCCACTCAACAACACCATTCTAATGAGGTGTGTGTGGTGTAGTAAGCTAATGCTTAATGACATATATAGCATAAAAGTTGGAGAAATTGTTATGGTAAATCAATGTTGTATTAAACAAAGGAGATGAAAGCTCCTTATATAGATTTACAAAGACAATGTTTCTTAAGACAAAATGGAAACTGCCTAATATACTAAAGACTAATGAAGATGACCATTAAAGAAACATTACAATATTCTAATACCCCCTTCTTCAGAATGATCCACAACAAGAGACAAGAGCTTGCCACTGAGATGATTCTGCCACTAACCCTCCTAGAATCTACAAAACTTCTGACTAGAAATCATCACAAAATGTCCAACATGATGTTGGATAATAGAGTTGACTCTCCTTGTAGCCAGAGACACACATTGAGAACAACTGCCACAATTTTGAGGAAAAATCAGCAAACCCTCCAAATTTTTGCAAAAGAGCACGACGTCCTAGAAGAGTCTTCAAGAAGTCATGATTTTTGAGGAAAAAATTGCCAAAACCAAGATTACAAATCATTGTTTTTTTCGAAAAAACAGCAAAAACCCACAAAGGAATCCCATGCAACTTTGCGAATTACAAAATCCAAAAACAATTTTTGAGGATAAAATTGAAAAACCAAACAAATAGTTGGCACAAAATCCGAGACATGGATCAACATACAAAACATTGTTTTTAAGGAAAAAATGGTAAAACCCTTTTAGAAAATAGAGAGCCCTCCTTGACAAGAGCAAACCTTTAATTTTTGAGGAAAAATTTATAAAACCAAAATATTTTTTTAAAGGGAAAAAATTATTAAAACCCACCAAAAAAAATTTAAAGGGAAAAAAATTATGAAAACCCATTAAAATTTTTAAGGGAAAAAGTTATGAAAACTCATTAGAGAAACCTTCATGCGGCAAAGCATGAGACTTCGTGTGGTAAATAGCATATGCAAGTAACATACAACTCACAAAAAGCACATGCAAGCTGACAGTCCCAACCGGTGCTGAGAGGGGAGGGGTGAATTAGCACCTCTAAAACTTCTTTACTTTAAATCCGGTGAAGTAAACTTACAGCTAAAAGACAATCAGATTCAAAGATATAATAACAGTAAGCAAACGATCACACAGTGACACCAGATTTATCACGTGGAAACCCGGTTAGGGTAAAAACCACGATGTGAGGAAACCTCACAAATTTTGTACTCTTCTGGAGTACACCCTGTAAGTAGCTTTCCCGGTGAAAGGATAATAACACACTGCTAGGTGCAACCCGGTTAAGGGATTTGTTACAATAAGGCTGGTTAGTGCCTTCCTGGTTAAAGAACTTTGAACACTTTACAAGATGCCACCTGGCTAAGGGATTTGATACAAGGGACTTGTTAGAGTCCACCCAAATACTGGGATTTAACTATTGTAGTTGCTAGAAAACAATAGAAGATTGACCTTTTACAATTGGCTTTGCATAGTCTGATAAGATCTCTGTTTGTGCTCAACTGAGAATCGTCACCGGTCGCCATAGGTGTGTTCTCCTCTACTGTTGTGCTTCACTGCACACACTTCTTTCTCTTCTCTTTTTGATTTATCCTAGCTTCTTTTGAGCTTTTCAGGTTCACACTTTTCTCTGGCAGAATGAAGGCAATTTTTCTTCTCCTCAAGTAGAAGAATATATAGTCTTAGCCCTAATTGCGCTCGTTATGCATGACCTAATTACAAATCTTTATCGGATTCATTACTTAGTGGAGTACCAGTTCACTGAGGAAACATCCAATGCATGCCCTTGCTTTATCTGCCTTATAGAGAAAGTAGTAGTTGCATGTCAAGCAACTTTCCTTTATAGGAGATAACACTTTGTTTTAAAGCCTTTGATTTCGGCTTTAAATCCTCTAGACACACCTTAAACCAATTGCCAGTTTAACTCAAAGACCTCTGGATTTGTCGCAAATAATCTCAGCCAAGGAGTTGGTTGGAACAGATAGTTGACTATGACTTCCTTGGTTCATACCAGAGTCATTACTAGATCGATTGAGATCCTTATGCTGTGAACAGGTAAAAGTAGTTAATCTGTTACTGTCCCTTTCCTTGGCTCACCGGTTGCACCGTCCTCGGTTGTATGTTGATACCGGTTTGCTGTTGCTTTCTCTGTGTTTGACTACACCAGTTGTAGCCAAGTCTTTGGTTGAAGATTGAGTGCTATACTGTATACACTACCCGGTTGCTGAGGCTTTATATAGTGACCGGTGGTATTTGCTAACAGCCACACCTTCTGCCAAACCATCCTCCTTTTATATAGATCTCCTTGGATCTTTAGACTTTATAGAGATGACAAGTCTATATATTCTTTTGCCAATCAATGACAACACTAGTATCGGTAGCAGGCTTACCAGTTATCATCACTTAATGCCAACAATCTCCCCCTTTGGCATTGATGGAAAAACCTTGATGGGCAATCACAATATCACTGGATTACTGTG
The DNA here is from genome assembly GCA_027943335.1 of Chamaecyparis obtusa. NCBI lineage: Eukaryota > Viridiplantae > Streptophyta > Pinopsida > Cupressales > Cupressaceae > Chamaecyparis > Chamaecyparis obtusa. Next base: position 204,628 of record BSBK01000097.1, read on the forward strand.
CTTGTATCTCTGTACCACTGCTATTGCAACAGTCTTCCGGTTATTGCCAAACTCTCCCCCTTTTTGACAATGATGCCAAAAGTTGGTCAAAGAGGCTACCTTTTGCTAATCTGCTCCCCCTAGGAGCAACATTCCTTTTTATCACTCCAGAAAAGATGAGGTGTTTCCCTCTATTGAAGCATAATAAACTGATGATCACCTTTGCAGGTTTACTGAAGATCATGAAGGGGTATCACCCCTAGTTTACCTCTGAGATACTCAAAAGTACTCTTTGGTAATGGCTTTGTGAAGATATCAACAATTTGTTCCTTTGTGGGAACATACTCCAGTCTCACCTCCTTGTCTTGTACCAGCTCTCTCAAGTAATGATACTTGATGGCAATGTGCTTTGTCTTAGAGTGCATGTTTTACCTATTAGGTACTTGTTTACAGATACACAGACATTATGCAGAGATAGAATTAGACCAAATAACATCAAGCTTTCATTAATCATTCCCAAAGGTTAGAATAACAGTGATGCTTCTAATGAACAAGTACAGTATTCATATACAATCCGAAGCGGTGCAACAAACTTCGTCACCCTTCTCAACCGTCGGCAACTAACTAACCTTTGTCGGCAACTAACACATGGCGGTAACACAACTTTACCTCCGTTGGCAACTAACATCCGACGGTAACACAACTTTACCTCCATTGGCAACTAACATCCGACGATAACACAACTTTACCTCCGTCGGCAGCTAACATCCAACGGTAACACAACTTTACGGCTAACATCATCCCCCCCAAAAAAGAAAGTCGTCTCCGGCGACTTTCAACAAAAAGGAGATGAAATACACTATATAAAATAAGAAAATCACTGAGAAGAAGGGGCAGGGGGCGTCATTGTTCTCTCTCTGTCACATCACATTCCTCCCATGCCTGCACCAAACTTGTCTCCAAAACATACTTTTCAGCTGTAGCCTCCGCTAACTCTTGTTCAAACAAGACTGTCTTCTGAGCCAATCTAACCTCGATAGGCACCTGTACCGCCTTCACTCCTGGGTACGCTAAGCCAAGTGTTGCTTTATTGCCTCCAACCGGTGGTCAGCTCCTCTCGAGCTCTCTATGCATCCACCAAGACAGCCCCACGTCCCACCAACACCTACTCCTCTGAGTGCCTCAAAGCATAGTACCCCTCTTGAAAGACTTGTTCCAATGCTCTCTCCACTTCTAGCATGCAGACACTCCATGCCTGCAGCAGCTCCGGGTCTCACCAACTGGTCACATTTTCCAAAGGCTGATAACTGAACTCAATAATTCCCTCATGCCATCCCGATGCCCCAACTCACAATTGTGGTGTTCCTCAAAAGGACGATGGGGGTCTAGGGGGCAACGCCCCCAGCGGGGTCGAAGGGCAGCGCCCCTACCGCCAAGACCAATTTAGCACCTTCAAAGTCTATGAAACACACCATTTTTGTGATTTTCGTCTGATCCCATGCTCTTTTTTGCAAACCGCTTATGTTTTCCTTACTACCTGCTCATTCCCTTCCCTTCGGTACCATTCGTTCTTCACTGTGAATTGTTTTGTTTTGTCGTCGTTTTTTTTAATTTTTTTAAATTTTTTATAAAAACCTTCCACCGCTGCCACTCCTTGCCGTCACTAACCATCTGACAAATTCTTCAATACACGCATTTGCCCTTTCCTTCTTTTTTTTCATACGGATGCGTTTTTTTTTCTATCATCTCCTGGCTCAACGTGCAATCACAAAAGTTTTGCCTTTGCCGTACATCGTATGGTGTGTTTATATGATGCGTGGCCGTATGGTCTAAGCCTTGTCGTGACTCTTGTGCGCGTCTCCTCTCTTCTCCGTACGGTGGGGGTGTGTGTCTTTATGAGCCGCACGACCTCTAATCTCCCTTTGGCGGATACCTTCGTCACCGTACGGTCTATTATTTCATCCTCCTGCACCGTGGCTGTACGGTCCGTACGATTGTTTTCTTTTGACCGTGTGGAAGTGACCTCTTTGCTTGCCGTGCCTTTCCTTCACTGTACGGCAGCACCAAAACACTCTCCTTTTGCCGTACAGCACGTGCGTGGTGGTTTTGTCCTCTGCCTTGCCGTACGATAATATTAACTTCGCTTCTGTCTTTGCTCTTCGTACGTAATATTATATTCTTCCCTTTACGTTTTTTTTTTTCCATATATTTCCCGTGTCGTACGGAGACTTGACCGTACGACTGTGTACCGTACGGTGGGCTTTTCCTTCCTACTGTGCGACTGTATAGTGCACTTTTCCTTCCTATCGTACGACTGTACGGTGCACCTTTTTTTTTAAATTTTTTTTTTTTAATTTAATTTATTATTATTATTATTATTATTTTTTGCTTTTTTTTTATTTTAATTTGTTTAATCTAATTACATTTCGGAGGCTTCTCCAGTCACTCGTCTGGACGGCTCTCTGGTCACTTGCTTGACCTCTCGAGGCCCTTTCCATCTCGGGTGCTTTGTCCCTTCTCTCGGGTCCATCCTCTCCGGGTAAGGTTTCAATTTGGTACTGTTGATGGTGTCATGTATCTGCAGTTCGTTGAGAGTCCACCGATTGACAACCCCGTCGTAGCCGACTTCCCGAAATTTTCTTGGCTTCATCTCATTGTGTAGTCGTTCCCTCCAGCTTTCCTTGTCCCTGAGTCTGTTTTCAATGGTCATCCAAAGGCTTGAAACCAGAAACTCTACAGAACCACGGTCTCCTTCCCGTACATAATAAGGAGAATCAAGAGTTTGAAGGCTACGGTCTTCCACACAGGATTCCAGTCGTCCCCTGTGGCGATGGTTTTCAAATTTCTCTCATCCCCGAGGTTTATTTTTTTCAACTTTTCTTTTTTGTACCAGATGGGTTCCTCCTTCCGAAACTCATGTGCAGGGCTCTCTTTCATGCAAACTTCCCCTTCTCGGTATACTGTATATTCCGGAGGGAACTCACTCTGGGCTTCCTCAATCTTCAGTATGTTGCAGGACGGCGGAAATAATTCATAATCGCCCATCTGCCAGTGGAATAGACTGTCCATCGAATCTGTATCATCCTCCACTTTCAGTATCCCTTCGGCGTTGGGCTCCATGGTTTTTTCCCCTCTGTCTATTTCGTTATTTGATTCCGAATCGGAGGAGGATGCCATTTCTTCTGCAAACATCTGCGTTGTGAGGTCTATTACAAACTTCCTTCCCCCTTTCTCAAATGCCAGGATGTTCTTTTTCCAGTTATGGTTGGCTCTGGCAGTCACCAGCCACCCCCTCCCTAGGATGGCATCATACCCCTTCTACTTCAGGGGAATTACTACGAAGTCGAGGATGAATGGTTGGGTCCCAATGGTTACCTGTTGTGCCATCAGAGTTCCAAGGGGCTTGATGCCGTGCTGGTCGGCCCCTAGTAGGTTGAAGGTCGGCGGCCATAGTGTTGGTTTCCCCAAGCTTTTTTAGGTTTCCTCCGGTAGAATGTTCACCCCGGATCCACCGTCTATGATCGTGTTTGTGAGGATGGTACCCAAGATACCCATCTCCACCACTACGGGGTTCCGTCCATTATTTATTGATAACATCATGGGGTCGACAGCGGAGCCGCCGGGAACCTCCGTCCGTTCAACCGTGCTTGCTGAAATGTTTTGGCCTAGGAATAGGGCCGTTTTCAAGTGCGGCATAGTTTCCAGTAGGTCCTTGACCTTTACGGGTACCTCCATTTGCATCATCTACCTTAAAATATTTTGTTCGGCCATTGCTCGGGTAGAAGTGTCGGCGTCTGTGGAGTCCCTTCGGTCCTCCATACCCTTCGCGATCTTGACCTTTGCCTCGAGCATCCTTTGTTTTTCCGTCGGAGGGTGAGGATATGTGGCCTTCTTCATTTGCCCACGTGTGATTGTCAGGACCTTCTCCGTGCCCCTTCGTTCCATGTCTAGGATGTTGCAGACAGGCTTCGAACAACTAGCATGCTCGTGGTCACCCGGTCCGCACCACCGACACAATTTTAGTGGAGCAGTAGCCTCATTTTGATAGTCACGGACATAATGTCCCCATTGGTTACAGCTTTTGCACTGTATCATGGGCCTCCCCTTCGCGTCATATTGGACTCGCGGCTTGTTCTCATCATTGCCTCGGCCTCCCCGTCGGTTGTTTCTGTACCCGCTGGATGATGCAACATTTTGTTGACCGTCGGTCCCGGACGTGGAGGGTTGCTCCTGGGTGAAGAGCACTTGTTGATTTCTCGCCCTTAGGTTGTAGGGACATTCTTTGGTGGAATGTCCCGCAATCTGGCAGATGTCGCAAAAGGCTTTCTTGGGACAAGAACCTTTCATGTGGTCTGCTTCTTTGTAGTCTGTGCACCACACAGTGTCTTCCTCTGCTTTGCTCGAGCCTCCCTTGGTGGCCTTCAATTCTTTCATCATCCTCGCCAGATCTTTTTGTAGGGCCAACACTTTCTTACTCGATTCGCCCTCGCTGCTTTCTGCCTCTGATTCATCATCCGAAGACTTAGTCTTTCAGGAGGTCTTACACTCGCTCTCCAAGTCTATTGCACGGTTGTACGCATTACTGTATGATGTGGGCGGGACAATTTTCATTTTCTTCCGAAGGGAAGCTTTTAGTCCCTCCACGAACCACCTCTTCTTGAGTTCGTCTGCTGGGGATGACTCCATTTTGCCGATGAGTTCCTTTAGTCGCCGCCCATAGGCGCGGACAGACTCGCTCTTCGTCTGCTTTGTATTGTAAATCTCCGCCAAAATCTCATTTTCGTCCCTTAACAACTGAAATTCCATCTGGAAGGCCTTTTTCACATCATTCCATGTCGTCAGGCCTGATTTGTCTACATCCGACTACCAGTCGATAGCTCCTTCCCTCAATGTTGCGGGGAATTGGCGGATCCATTCGTCCTGGTTGGTAACTCCATTGGCAGCCCATATAGTCTCACAGGTCCGGCAATGCCGAACAGGATCCTCCTTCGCTTGGCTTGTGAACTTGGGCAGTTTCTGCTTACTCGCAGCCATGGTAGGTTGTTGCCTTCGCGGGGGATTCGGTACTCCGACACCACCTCCTCCTTGAGTATTGTGTGTAGTGTTCACCGGTGGCACTTGCTCGTGCGGTAGTTGTGTGACTGGTGGGACCGTACTGTGTGGAGTCCTTGGTTCCAACGGAGGGTTTGCCTGTGTGTTCGCAGCGCCTTCGGCCATACTGTCATTGGCACCTCCGGCAGTACCGTCACCTTCGACCGTACGGTTCCCTTCGTGGTCTCGGTCCTCCGCACGTGGTGTACGGGTCAAATCTTCAAACCGGTCTCGCTCTTCTTGAAGTAAGACCTGTCTCAATTGTGTTTCCTCGAGTAGTTCTTCCCTACTCCGCACTCTCCGATGCTCCGGCGAAGTGAACTGTTCTCCGTTGGCCTCTGCACCTTCCGTACCACTTCCGAGGTTCCCTTTGGGCAACCCTCCGGCAAGCTGGTCCTTGGCAAGTTGCCTCAGCCTATACCGACATTCACGTTGCTGCGCGGAGATCAAAGCCTTCTGTGCGGCTTCGCCTTCGTCATCTTGTGCCTTTTTATTTCTATCTTTATTTAAAACATTGGGCATAAATCCTTTCCTCACTTCTCTTCCCGAGTACGTCTAGGCAACGGCGCCAAATGTTTTACCTACTAGGTACTCGTTTACAGATACACAGACATTATGCAGAGATAGAATTAGACCAAATAACATCAAGCTTTCATTAATCATTCCCAAAGGTTACAATAACAGTGATGCTTCTAATGAACAAGTACAGTATTCATATACAATCCGAAGCGGTGCAACCAAACGTCGTCACCCTTCTCAACCGTCGGTAACTAACTAACCTTCATTGGCAACTAACACCTGGCGGTAACACAACTTTACCTCCGTCGGCAACTAACATCCGACGGTAACACAACTTTACCTCCGTCGGCAACTAACATCCGACGGTAACACAACTTTACCTCCGTCGGCAGCTAACATCCAACTGTAACACAACTTTACGGCTAACAGTGCATAACAGGGTTCTTGGATATATTAATTGCACTGATGCTATTACAATAGATAGCTATCGGTTCAGGTATCTGTTCTTTAATTCCTTCCAGCAGTTGTTTGATCCAGATCACTTGTGTGCAATTGATTACTGCAGCAACATATTCGGCGTCTGCAGTAGATTGGGAAATACAATTCTGTTTCTTGCTTGTCCAAGAAAAGATTCTTCCAGCGAGAAAAAATGCACCACCACTTGTGCTCTTTCTGTCATCAATGTTTCGAGCCCAATCTGCATCAGTGTATACTTTTACTTCGAATCACCCCTTGTGTGGAAACCATAATCCATATTCCTCAGTGCCCCTTAGATATCTGAAGATTCTCTTTACTGCTATCAGATGTTTCTCTTTGGGATTTGCAGAGAATCTCGCCACTATGCCAACCGCATGTGCAATATTCGGTCTACTGTGAACAACATATTGCAGTTTTCCTATCATGGACCGATACATTGTTTCATTCACTTCTTTTGCATCATCCTCCTTTGATAACTTGAGGTTAGTTATCATTGGGGTTCCAACCAGTTTAGAATCTTCAAGTCCAAAAGTCTTAAGAATTTCTTTTATATACTTGGACTGAGATACAAAGATACCTTCTTTTAGCTGAAGAACCTGTAGTCCAATAAAGAATTTCATAGCGCCTATCATAGACATCTCAAATTCTTTCTTCATCTCTTCAGCGAAGGCTTTCCTCATCCTGTCATCTCCTCCAAAGATGATGTCATCCACAAAATCTCAACAATCAGATTTCCATCTTTTCCGGTCTTGAGATACATATTGCTGTCCTCCCTAGTTCTTGTGAATCCTATGGTCAGAAGGTATGAATGCAACCTTTCATACCAAGTTCTTGGAGCTTGCTTAAGCCCATAAAGAGCCTTCTCTCAACTTACAGACCATTCCATTATGATGAGTAGATGTGAAGACTTCTATTTGTTCAATGTAGACTTCTTCTTCCAGAATTCCATTCAAGAATGCAGACTTGACATCCATCTGATACACTTTAAACTTCTTGTGTGCAGCATAAGCAAGAAGAATTTTCACTCCTTCCAGTCTTGCTACTGGTGCAAAGGTTTTTCCATAGTGCAGTCCAGTTTCTTGGGCATATCCTTTGCAGACCAATCTTGCATTATTTCTTATTACTTTCCCTTCCTCATTCAGCTTATTTCTGTAGACCCACTTGGTCCCTATGACATTCTTGTCCTTTGGTCTTGGCACAAGTTCCCATGTGTCATTTTTCTCAATTTGCTCAATTTCTTCCTCCATGGCCTTGACCCAGTTTTCATCTTCTAGAGCTTCCCTTGTTCTTTTGGGCTCTATACAAGAAAGTAAACAGATATTCTCTTTGGCCTTTTTCTTGGTCAAAACATTAGCATGTTTGTCACCAATAATGTTATCAGTAGAGTGATATGTGACATATCTTGGGAGAACCGGGCGCTGTTCGTGATCAGGCTCTTCCGGTTGAGCAATTTCTTCACCATGATTTTGAACATCTTCTTGTTCACCATCTTGTGCTCCAGGTGCAGTTTCCTGAACCGGGTGTCTGTTCACATGGTGTTTTTCTTCGTCTTCAGTAGCTGCTTCATTGAACCTAAAGGCATTTTCTTCATTTAGACCTTCAAGACTTTCATGATCATCATGACCGGTCTTCTTATCTGGTTTTGAAGATTCATCAACTTTTACATTGATGCTTTCAATTATCTTGCTTGTTCTCTTTTTCAGACACCGATAGGTCTTACTTTTGGTAGAGTAACCCAAAAATATTCCTTCATCACTCTTGGGATCAAACTTCCCAGAATACATATCTCTTTTGATGTAACATTTACTACCAAAGATTTTGATGTAGCCTACACTGGGAGTATGCTTAAACCATAGTTCATAAGGAGTCTTACCGGTTCCCTTTTTGACTTGAACTCGGTTGAGTGTGAAGATAGCAGTACTGACAGCTTCTCTCTAGAAGTGATGAGGGAGATCCTTCTGGATCAACAGGGTTCTGACACAATCGATCAGAGTCTTGTTCCTTCTTTCTGCTACTCCATTTTGCTATGGAGTCCTTGGTGCAGATAGCTGTCTTTTTATTCCATGTTCCTCACAGTAGTGAGTGAACTCTTGAGAGGTATATTCACCTCCTCTGTCTGATCTTAGACACTTCAAGCTTTTATCGGTCTCTTTTTCCACTCTAGCTTTGTAGATTTTGAACATGTGGAAAGCTTCTGATTTCTCCTTAAGAAAGAGTGTCTGCATTGTTAGTTGTAAAGTTTATGTTGCCGTCAGGTGTTAGTTTGCCGACGGTTGGGAACGGGTGATGACGTTTGGTCACACCTCTTCGGGTAGATAAATATGTACCACCTACGGGTGAAGGAGATATTATGGTATTATCATTATGATGTAAATGTACTTGCCAGTCTGGAATGATTAATGAAAGTATTTATTATTCTCTAATATATTCTGTGTTTATTATATTTCTTGTACTATGTCTGTATAATACTAAGTTTACCCTAGCAGGCAAACATCTGGCGTCGTTGCCAAACGAATCTGGCAAGTGACGAAAGGAGTGGACGGATGGGAATACCATTGGAAAAGAATATCAATTAATGATTGGATAGAATTTATGTCCAATTTTTTAAATAAAGATAGAAATAAAAAGGCATGAGATGGTGATGATGAGGCCGCACAGAGGACTTTGATTTCCGCACAGCAACGTGAACGCCGATATAGGTTGAGGCAACTTGCATAGGACCAACTTGCCGGAGGGTTGCTTGAAGGGGACCTCAGAAGTTGTACGGGAGGTGCACAGAATGACGAGGAGCAGTTCACTTCGCCAAAGCATTGGAGAGTGTGGAGTAGGGAGGAACTACTTGAGGAAACATGGTTGAGAAAATTCTTCCTTCAGGAAGAGAGAGATTGGTTTGAGGAAGGTCTAACCCGTACTCTGGGTGTGGAGAACCAAACCCACAGAGAGGATGGTACAACCGAAGGTGCTACGAATGCACAAGCGAACCCTCCGTTGGAGCCAAGAACTCCACACAGTACGTTCCCACCAGTTACCCAAGTGCCACTGGTTACTGCACACAATAATCAAGGAAGTGCGGGTGCGAGCACAAGCAGTGCCGGAGCACCGAATCCACTGCAGAGACAACAAGCAACCATGTCTGTGAGTAAACAAAAATTGCCCAAGTTCACGGGCCAAGCAAAGGAGGATCCTATTCGGCATTGCCGAACCTGTGAAACTATATGGGCTGCCAACGGGGTTATGGACCAAGATGAATGGATCCGACAGTTCCCTGCAACATTAAGGGAAGGAGCCATCGACTGGTATTCAGATGTAGATAAAACAGGCCTGACGACATGGGACAATGTGAAAAAGGCTTTCCAAACAGAATTTCAGTTGTTAAGGGATGACAATGAGATTTTGGCTGAGATCTATAATACAAAGTAAATGAAGAGCAAGTTTGTCCATGCCTACGGACGGCAACTGAAGGAACTCATGGGGAAGATGGAGTCAGCCCCAGCGGACGAACTCAAGAAAAGGTGGTTAGTGGAGGGACTAAAAACTTCCCTTCGGAAGAAAATGAAAATTGTCCCGTCCACGTCGTACAATGTGTACAACCATGCAATGGATTTGGAGAGCGAATGTAAGACCTCTAGGAAGACTAAGTCTTCGGATGATGAATTGGAGGCGGAAAGCAGCGAGGGCGAATCGAGTAAGAAAGTGCTTGCCCTTCAAAAAGATCTGGAGAGGATGATGAAGGAATTGAAGGCCACCAAGGGAGGCTCGAGCAAAACAGAGGAAGACACCGTGTGGTACACAGACTGTGAAGAAGCAGGACACATGAAAGGTTCATGTCCCAAGAAAGCCTTTTGCGACATCTGCCAGATAGCGGGACATTCCACCAAAGAATGTCCCTACAATCTGAGGGTCAAGAATCAACAAGTGCTCTTCACCCAAGAGCAACCCACCGGCGCCTGGAGCCGGTGGTCAACAAAATGCTGCATCATTCGATGGTTACAAAAACAACCGACAGGGAGGCAGAGGCAATAATGAGAACAACAATAATTGGCCGCGGATCCAGTATGATGCGAAGGGGAGACCTATGATACAGTGTAGAAACTGTAATCAATGGGGACATTTTGCCCGTGACTGCCAGACAGAGGCTACCGATCCACAAAAACTGTGTCAGTGGTGTGGACCGGGGGATCACAAGGACACTAATTGACCGAAGCTCGACTGTAACATCCTTGACATGGAACGAGGGGGCATCGAGAAGATCCTGGCAATCACACGTGGGCAAACCAAGAAGGCCACGTATCCTCACCCTTCGACGGAGAAACAAAAGGTGCTCGAGGCGAAGGCCGAGATCGAGAAGGGTATGTAGGACCGAAGGTACTCCACCGACACTGGCACTTCTACCTGAGCCATGGCCGAACAAAATATCTTAAGGCAGATGATGCAATTGGAGATACAGGTAAAGGTCAAGGACCTTTTGGAAACAATGCCGCATTTGAAAACGACCCTATTCCTAGGCCAAAACGTTCCAGCGAGCGCGGTTGAACAGACGGAGGTTCCCGGTGGCTCTGCAGCCGACCCCATGATGTTATCAATAAATAATGGGCGGAACTCTGCAGTGGTGGAGATGGGTATCTTGGGTACCATCCTCACGAACACGATTGTTGACGGTGGATCTGGGGTGAACGTCCTACTGGAGGAAACCTGGAAGAGCTTGGGGAAACCAACATTGTGGCCGCCAACCTTCAACCTACTTGGGGCCGACCAGCACGACATCAAGCCCCTTGGAACCCTAATGGCACAACAGGTAACCATCGAGACCCAACCATTCATCCTCGACTTCGTAGTAATACCCCTGAAGCAAAAGGGGTATGATGCCATCCTAGGGAGGGGGTGGCTGGTGACTACCAGAGCCAATCATAATTGGAAAAGAAACATCTTGTCATTTGAGAAAGAGGGAAGGAAGTTTGTGATAAACCTCACAATGCAGATGGTCGGAGAAGAGATGGCATCCTCCTCCGATTCGGAATTAAATGACGGAATAGACGGAGGGGAAGAAACCATGGAGCCCAATGCTGAAGGGATACTGAAAGTGGAGAATGATATAGATTCAATGGATGGTCTATTCCACTTGTAGATAGGTGATTATGAATTATTTCCGCTATCCTGCAACATACTGAAGATTGAGGAAGCCCAAAGTGAGTTCCCTTCGGAATATACAACATACCGAGAAGGGGAAGCCCGGATGAAAGAGAGCCTTGCCCATGAGTTTCAGAAGGAGGAACCCATCTGGTACAAAGAAGCAAAGTTGAAAGAAATAAACCTCGAGGATGAGAAAAATCCGAAAACCATCGTCATGGGAGATGATTGAAATCCTGTGTGGAAGACCGCAGCCTTCAAAATCTTTATTCTCTTTCTTATGTACGGGCAAGAGGCCATGGTCCTTGTAGAATTTATGGTTCCAAGCCTTTGGATGGCCATCGAAAATAGACTCGGCCACAGGGAAAGCTTGAGGGAACGACTGCACAATGAGATTAAGCGAGGAACATTTCGGGAAGTCGGCTACAATAGGGCTGTCAAGTTGTGGACTCTCGACAAACTGAAAATGCATGTGTCCATCAACGGGTCCAAATTGAAACCTTACTTGGAGAGGATGGATCTGAGAGAAGGGACAGAGCACCCGAGAGGAGAGGATGGAAAGGGACTCAAGCGCTTAAGCAGGTGACCCGAGAGCCGTCCGTACGGGCGACCAGAGAAGCATCCGGACAGTAAATTGAAAAAATACCTGTACGGCTATGTAGGACCGTACGGTGGGAAAAATAATTTTTTTTTATAAAAAAAATAAAGAGAAAAAGAGGAAAAAAAAAAAAGAGCACTGTACAGTCATACTGTAGGAAACCACAGATTGTCACCGTACAGCAGAGGGCAAGGTGAGTTTATTATATCTCTCCCGTACGGTGAAGGGAAGCACAACAACAAATAAAAGGCCACGTCCATACGACCACGACAACAGCGATCGGACATGTGAAAGGAGAAAATGTGAACACGTGCAAGGAGAAAGTGTAAACAGCATTAGGAAGACACCCGAAGAGAAAGAACTTACCATACGGTGACAAGAGATGAAGCATTCGTATGACAGAAGGAAGCACCATACGGCTGACCACTGTACGATGAGGAAGGAAGGAGAATAGGCGCCGTATGGCAACGAAATGAAATTTTAATTTTTCTCGAAACCAAGATTAAGGTCGTACGACATCAAGAGTCTTATGGTAATGAGAGTAAAGTGCATGTATAGAAAACATTTGGCATCCTGCCGCACGGTGAAAAGAGAAAGGTTATCGTACGGCGTCGGGCAGGCAGCCTGGGGTACGGCTATAGGAGCTCATAGTCCGTACGGTGGAACCAAAACCAATAAAAGGAGCAAGCAGTCCGTATGGCTTGGATAGATCATGGGGGTGTTGGGACTGTACGACAAACATAACATCTAAGACCGTACGGTAGAGCACAATACAGCATAAAGGAAGGTTAAAATGCAAGTCCGTATGGTTCGAAGCACAGCCCGTACGGACTATGCAAGTGACATTTTGCACGGATGTTGAAAAAGTGGGAAACACACGAGAGAAGCGTACGGAAAGGACAAACGTGGGTGAAAGAAGTAAAATGCAGAGGAAAGGTAGTTGTCTTAAAAAAAACAAAAATGACGACAAATAAAAACAGTTCATAATGAATAACGTATGGTACCGAAGGGAAGGACATAAAGAGGTAGTGAGGAAAACATAAGCGGCTGACAGAAAAGAGTAGGGGATTGAAAGAAAATCACAAAAATGGTGTGTTCCATGGACTTTTGTGTGGATTTGAGGGTGCTAATTTGGTCTTGGCGGCGGGGGCGCTGCCCCTGACCCCACCCTGTACCGCGACAGGGAGTGCGCCTGGGGCTCTGCCCGAGGACCCCGCGAGGGCGCTATCCCTCGACCACGCTGGGGACGTTGCCCCCTAGACCCCCATCATCTACTTGAGGTACACCACAATTGTGATTTGGGGCATCGAAAACGGCAAGAGGAAATTAGTCAATTATCAACCTTTGGGAAGTGTGAGCAGTTGATGAGACCCGGAGTTGCTGCAGGCATGGAGTGTATGCATGCCGGAGGTGGAGAGAGCACTGGAGCAAGCCTTTCGAGAGGGGTACTACGCTTTGAGGCACTCGGAGTAGGTGTTGGCTGGACGTGACGCTGTCTTGGTGGATGCATAGAGAGCTCGGGAGGTGCTGACCATCTAGTTGCAGGCAGTAGAGCAACATTTGGCTCAGCGTACCCAGGAGTTGGAAGAGGAGAAGGCGACACGGGTGGCTATTGAGGTTAGATTGGCTCGGAAGACAGTATTGTTTGAACAAGAGTTAGCGGAGGCTACAGCTCAAAAGTACATTTTGGAGACAAGTTTGGTGTAGGCACAAGAGGAATGTGATGTGACGAAAAAGACCTACTGGAAGAAGCATTGATCAGGAGGGTGGCACTTAAGCTTTTTCAGGGACGCCCCTCCGCCCCTTCTTCTCAATGATTTTCTTATTCTATATAGAGTATTTCATCTCCCTTTTGTTGTGAGTTGCCGGAGACGACCTTCTTTTTTGGGGGGGATGATGTTAGTCGTAAAGTTTATGTTGCTGTTAGGTGTTAATTTGCCGACGGGTGTTAGTTATGTTGCCAACGGTTGGGAACGGGTGACGACGTTTGGTCACACCCCTTTCGGTAGATAAATATGTACCACCTACGGGTGAAGGAGATATTATGGTATTATCATTATGATGTAAATGTACTTTCCAGTCTGGAATGATTAATGAAAGTATTTATTATTCTCTAATATATTCTATGTTTATTATATTTCTTGTACTATGTCTGTGTAATACTAAGTTTACTCTAGCGGGCAAACACACATCATCCTGGTCTCCATGGTAGCTCTTTCTCATTGGTCCACATAGATCAGTGTGTACCAGGTCTAGAACATTCTCAGCAGAGAAAGACTTATTGTTGAAAGATGTTTCGATCAGTTTTCGTAATTGACAATCTTTACAAACACCCTTGATGGGCTTTGTATTCTCAGGAAGTCCTCTTACCGTTTTCTTTTTGCTCACTTTGACAATTCAAAGTTTATGTGGCAGAGCCTCTTGCGCCATAACCAGCTGTTGTCTTCTTTGGTCATAAGACAAATTTTGCTTGATTCTCCTTTGACTGAGGCTATGAGACAAGATCCTTCCATTGAGTCTAGGTAGAACAGATTACCTTTGCTCTGTCTACCAGTTGCAACATGGGTTCCGGATTGATTCTTCACTATATAGGAACCTTGTCCGAATTCTAGCAGGAATCCTTTGTTATTCAGTTGTGCAACACTCATTAAATTGTACTACACTCATTAAATTGTACTTGGGTCCTTCAACCCAGTACACATCTTCACAGACAACATCGTTGCAGAGTGCAATAGAGCCTTTACCTTTAATAGCACAGGGAGCATTATTTCCGAAGGTAACTGGTCCGCTGTCATTGATCTCCAAGCTGATAAACTTGTTCTTGTCACCGGTCATGTGGTGAGTGCATCCACTATCGATGATCCAATCATCATATTGATGTGACCGTGAGATAAGCGCAATTTCATTTATGATAGGGCTCTCCTCCTTTATTGCCACAAATGCAATTTCTGGATCATCTGAGTCTACAGATTCATCATCTGTGACTCCTTCCTCAGCAAGATAGCATTCCTTCTTTGTTTTGCTCTTGAACCGATCCCTTTTATCTTTATGTTCATTATCAGGACACCTTGCAGCAATATGTCTTATCTTGTTGCAAGAGAAGCATTTCGAGGGGAGCTTTCCCTTGTACTTCCCTTTCCCTCTAGGGAATCTCCTAGCGATGAGTGCTTCAAACTCATCTTGCTCCATCTCCTCTGAGAACAGATTCTCAACAACGTTGCCAATCTTACCGATAGAGCAATTACTGGCTTCTTTTCCCTTTTTGGTGGAAGAGATATTGACAGAGGACTTAAAAGATGCTTCCTGAATGGATAAGCTATTATCAAAATTACTTAATTCAAAGGCAGCCAGCTTACCGATTAGGGAGTCTAGGGTGACTTGATCTTTGGTCGTCGATCTGAGCTCTTGAATGACAAAGATCTTGATGGCATACTAAGGTTTGAGAGTTCTCAGTATTTTGCTAACCACCTTCTCTTCACTGAGTTTTCCTCCACCACTTCTGATGGAGTTGATCACCTCTTTGATCCGGTTGCTATATTGTTTGATGTCTTCTCCTTCATTCATCCTCATGTCATCATATTTTCCTTTGAGGCTTTCGACCTTGGCTCTTTGAACATTTGGATCTCCTCTATAAACCGTTTGGAACTTGCCCCACATCTTGAAGGCAGAATCAAGATGTTCGATCTCAGTGTAGACATGATTAGGTAGCGTCCTAGCTATCATATCCATAGCAGCCGTGTGCTCGGTTTTGATCTTTAGTTCATTAGGTGTCAAAGTGCCAGCGGGTTCACTGTAATCGGTGGTAACATGATTCGAGTACTGATCTCCGGTGGTCTTCATGTACAGCTTCATTCGGTTGCACCACAGAGTAAAGTTTTCCTTTGAAAATTTTGGTCCTTCCTTTCTCATCATCTTGACTTTTTCTTTATGTTGTTAAGCGGTAAAGAAAACAAGACTGAGATTTGATACCAATTGACAGTCCCAACTGGTGCTGAGAGGGGAGGGGTGAATCAACACCTCTAAAACTTCTTTACTTTAAATCCGGTGAAGTAAACTTACAGCTGAAAGACAATTAGATTCAAACATATAATAACAGTAAGCAAACAATCACACAGTGACACCAGATTTATCACGTGGAAACTCGGTTAGGGTAAAAACCACGGTGTGAGGAGACCTCACAAATTTTGTACTCCTTTGGAGTACGCCTTGTAAGGAGCTTTCCCGGTTAAAGGATAATAACACAATGCTAGGTGCGACCCGGTTAAGGGATTTGTTACAATAAGACCGGTTAGTGCCTACCTGGTTAAAAGAATTTGATCACCTTACAAGATGCCACCTGGTTAAGGGATTTGATACAAGGGACCTGTTAGAGTTCACCCAAATACTGGGATTTAACTATTGCAGTTGCTAGAAAACAATAGAAGATTGACCTTTTACAATTGGCTTTGCATAGCCTGATAAGATCTTTGTTTGTGCTCAACTGAGAATCGTCACTGGTCGCCACAGGTGTGTTCTCCTCTACTGTTGTGCTTCATTGCACACACTTCTTTCTCTTCTTCTCTTTTTGATTTACCCTAGCTTCTTTTGAGCTTTTCAGGTTCACTCTTTTTTTTGGCAGAATGAAGGCAACCTTTCTTCTCCTCAAGCAGAAGAATATATAGTCTTAACCTTAATTGCGCTTGTTATGCATGACCTAATTACAGATCCTTATCGGATTCATTACTCAGGGGAGTACTAGTTCACTGAGGAAACATCCAATGCATGCCCTTGCTTTATCTGCCTTATAGAGAAAGCAGTAGTTGCGTGTCAAGCAACTTTCCTTTATAGGAGAACGCTTTGTTTTTGTTAAGGTTTTAGGATCATTGCAAATGTAATAGCACTATCTCATTGTATGTGTTTTTCAAATGCAACAATCTCTTGCATTTATATTAAGAATGAGCCAAGAAGAGACATGTCCCATGGGGACATGTCTATTTATTATTATGTAATTAATATAATGACAATTATGATTATATATAATTAATATAATGACAATTATGATTATATATATATATAACATCTCTTGAGTATTGAGTATTATATTAATTTCTCTAATATTTACATAATAATAATAATATATATTTTATCTATTTAACTATTTAGTTATTATGAGAATATTTATAATCTAACTTTATATATACATATATATCAATGTATATAGTAATATCAATATATATATATATAATAAATCCTTTCTCATAATAATCATATAGTCAATATTATTTATCTGAGCGATGCTACGAACATCAACAGTTTTAAAGTCTCTGATTTCGGCTTTAAATCCTCCAGACGCACCTCAAACCGATCGCTAGTTTAACTCAAAGACCTTCGGATTTGTTGCAGAAAATCCCAGTCAAGGAGTTGGTTGTAACAGATAGTTGACTATGACTTCCTCGGTTCATACCGGAGTCATTACTAGATTGGTTGAGATCCTTATGCTGTGAACAGGTAAGAGTAGTTAACCTGTTACTGTCCCTTTCCTTGGCTCACCAGTTGCACCGTCCTCAATTGTATGTTGATACCGGTTTGCTGTTGCTTTCTCTATGTTTGACTACACCGGTTGTAGCCAAGTCTTTGGTTGAAGATTGAATGCTATACTGTATACACTACCCGGTTGCTGAGGCTTTATATAGTGACCGGTGGTATTTGCTAACAGCCACACCTTCTGCCAAACCATCCTCCTTTCATACAGATCTCCTTGGATCTTTAGACTTTATAGAGATGACAAGTCTCTATATTCTTTTGCCAATCAATGACAGCACTAGTACCGATAGCAGGCTTACCGGTTATCATCACTTAATGCTAACACAAGCAACATGCAAATCACAAAATGCACATGCAAGCAACATGCAAGTACATGCAACCCTCGAAAATCAAAGACTTTTTCTCAAACCAAGAATCGTGTGATCAAAACCCTCGACTAGGCTCATGGTTTTCAGCAAAATCTTCGAAGATAAACCACAAAATTTTCATAAAATACCTCAAACGATTTGTATTTTAAAAAATCGATAAACAAATTTCTGGAAAACATTCCAAATTAGAAGAAGCTAAAATTTTTTAAAAAAATTTGCCAAATTTTATGAAATCCCATCGACCTGCTCTGATACTATGTTTTGGTAAATCGATGTTGTATTAAACAAAGGAGATGAAAGCTCCTTATATAGATTTACAAAGACAAAATGGAAACAGCTTAATAAACTAAAGACTAAGATGACCATTAAAGAAGAAAATCCCACCCTCCTTACCTGACCTAAGAGTGATGATCTGACATCTTGACTCTTTTTCAACTAAGACCTTAAAGTCTGAAATAGACCAAACACCTCTGATTTTTCTTTATGGAAATACACCCACATTTTCCTACTGAAATCATCGACAAATAACAAAAAATATTTGAATCCAGTGATTGATGTAATGTTCATCGATCCAAGACATCTGCATGAACCAGCTACAAGACCTTGGAGGCCCTCCAAGATACCCCATCTGAGAAAGGAGTTTGTTGTTGCTTTCTTGTCTGGCAAGCTCTACACACATCATGACTTCGTGCCTAAATCTCAAGTAATCCAACGACCAGACTCTCTCGAGCCAATTGTGGGCGATAGTGAATATTCAAATGCCCATAGTATTGATGCCAAAGTTTTCTAATAGAAGAACTCTTTGCTGCCATGACATGATTTGGAGGATTGCCTATCTCAGCAAGTCTGTAAATATGATGATCCACAAGACCAACAACAAGAATGGTGCGAGTCTCCTTGTCAACAATGCTACACTTGTGTGTCTTGAAGACAACATCCAACTTTGGAGAATGGCACATAATATGACTAACAGAGAGAAGGTTGAGTTCCATGCTTGGAACATAGTGCACATTGAGAAATATCAAATTTCTCCCTTTAGATGTAATATGAATGTTGCCCCTTGCCAAAAATAGTATACTCTTCTCCTCCAAAGATTACAAAATCTTTGAATGTCGTGTATTCTGTGAATCAATCCTGTCGTTGAGTGGAATCTCTAGAATTGATATACCAGGCAAATGATTTGACATGGTTTGTTGGGCTTTTGGCCATAAAAGCATAAAAGGCTAACTCCTTCTGCTCAATTTGCTTTGCAACATGGGTCTTCTGCTAAGACCCTCCCTACTTCGACTGTTCAATAGTAAAGCGTTTTTTGCTTTCTTTCTTCATATGACCATACTTGTGACAATAATTGCACTAAACTTTCTATTGTGACAATTGTTGCACTGAACATTCTTCTTGGAGTTCTCCTAAGCTTTACCTTGCCCTTTTTGTTGGGAAGACTTGCCTTTACCTTTGTCCCTATCTGAAACTTTTGCTATGAAAGCTTGTTCAATAGAGGAAGTGTTGTTGAAGGTTGTAAACTACTATTTCCACCGATCTTGTTGCAAAGATCAAGAAATGTCAGAACAACACTAGTGGAAGGGATATTGAACGTCTCAATGAAGTGCTTGTAGGACTATGGTAGAATCTTCAGTGTAATGACTACCATGACCGCTTCTTCCATCTGTGGCCAATAGCCTCTAGCTGGTTGTGAATATCCTTTATCTTTGTCAGATGCTCCTGTAAGGACACTTTCTCCTCCATCATATCGAAAACATGTTCTTGAGAAGGAATGCTCTGCTTTTATTTGAGGTTTCATGGAGATCCTTCAAGTGTTTCCAAATCTTTGCAACTGTCTTGCCATACGACACTTGTGGTAGTTGATCATTGGTGATCAATAATTTGATAAGCATCACTGCTTCACGATTGTGCTCATCATACTTGTCCTGGTCTTTTCCTGCCGCTGTGGGTCGAGACATAGTACCCAACACAACTTGATCAAGACATCGATACTCAAATATTGTAAGCATTCATTGTTTCCATGTGTTGAAATTACAGTTTTTGAACTTCTATATTCTCTCCAGCATGATGTTTGTCATAGATGCCATCTTGCCTACACGAAAACCTAAGCTTTATAGAAAACTTTTGTAGGTCAAACAACAACAAAACACTATTCTAACACAAATCCCAAGGCAAAAAATTGTCCGCCTAGATGTAGAAACAAATGCTAATTAGGCGCAGAAAACAAAATCTCAAATAGAAGGCACAAATCCTGAGCTAAGCACAGAAAATGAGACAGTCAGGCATGAACAGAAAAAATGATAGCACAAATCCCAAGATCTATATTTTTTTAAATGAGAAAACCCTAGGTCGTGGGCAGAAGACGAGAGAAAAAAATATTAGAAACCGAAACCCTTGTTGTCTAATGAAATCCTAGCTGCTGGAAAAAGACCTTAGATGATGAAAAAACCTTGGCCATTGCCAGACAATCTGAAAATCTGCAAAAAAAGCGAAGAAAGTTGGGTTTGTTTATTGCGTAGTGTAGAGAAGAAAAAACGTAGGAGTTGTTGCAAGCTAAAAACGGGCTCTGCAAAAGCTTAAAACAGCCCAAGAATAAAATGCAACCCTTTCACAGCTGCAAAAAACGGAAAACACGATGCAAAAGCGTGGGTGTTTGTATAAGAACAACCCTCAAACTTGCAGAAAACCCTTTGAAAATGCAAAATTGACACGATTTTGACAAACGGTGAAGAAAAGAAATGAAGGGATGATAAACATATTGTCATTGATGTCAAAATCAGAGGTCGATTAACATATTTGAGAAGGAAGATACTCAAGATAAACAGACAAAGGTATTATATGCATAGACAGGTTTGCTTCAGAATCATATAGAGGCCATTGAACAACATATTATATAAAAGAGAACATTGTTATCGAAAAGTTCTGTAATGTCATTCTTGAAGTTTGCATACATTAGGATTATCAAAGACTACTTTACCAAAGGTTTAAGCTTGATAATATATTTGAAGGTCAAAGGATTAAAGAACTACATATACAGCATATCTTATTACGGAGGTTTAAAGATCATATATCAGTGAGGAGGTTTAGAGAAAGAAGCGAAGATACAGATATATTAATATGAACAGAGAACAACATATTATATAATATATATAATACGTATAAAACAGAACAGAATATATATGTATCAGAACAACATTACAAAAAAGGAGATATATATATGTATGTATACATATAGAACATATACATATCTAGAACATTAAAGCATGATGGAGATTATACAGCAAACAATGATAAAGTTAATAATAATACAGAACGTATATATATACATATATTATATGAAGATGTTTTTTTGAAGATATGAGAACCAAAAAGAAACAGAATATTAAATGTAATATCGAAGTATATAAAAATGTTCTGGGCAGTTAACAAAAGATAGTCAAAAATTTGCAGACGTTTACCTCAAAACAAAAGGTGTGTGTCTTCAAAATCCGTTTTGAGTGATAAGATAAGGTGCGGGTATTAAAAATCAGAGGACTGCGCATACGAAGATGGCACAAATATACATCGGATGCTGAGTAATTCTTTTCGAAAATCCTGAGGGCACTTAATACCTTTTTTGGTGAAGCAAAAATGGGTGAGTAGCCGTGTAACATGAGGATATAGTTTTTCTGATTTGATTCTTGAACGCACTCTCGATTGTTGAGAAGTCTTTTATTATATACGTAAGAACTTTTCGAGACTGTATTCCATCTCAGAACCTACAGCATTAGAGACTAGCGTAACAGCAGCAAATAAGACACTACATAATATATATTATTAGTGGTACAAGCAGCAGTGATTACGTATTCAGTTATATGATCCATCAGCGGCATATGTACATGGTGATGAAAACAGAGATATACAGTTATATGATCCATCAGCGGCAAGAGATAAGAGACGTATACAAAGAAACGTATATTATAAACAGAAAATTACAAAGTGCAGAGTTATTCAGCATACAGTAAATTATATATATATAATCAGCAAACAGAAGGAAGATATCGAAAAGCGGAGACGGCAACTATACAGCAAGAAGCACGTATACAGCAGTATATTCTTCAGAGATATATATATGTATATTATATATACGTATGCAACAGATAAACAAAGAACGGCAAATGATGAAGATATTGTAGATTAAAAGTTGGAGAATGAATAGAGACGTCTAATATAAAATAAAAGCAGAGACGTATATATATGATACGTTTGGCAGCAGTGATATAAAATACACAGCGATATATTTAAGGATATATATTATGCGATAAAAGTTTCCAGCGGATATCATTGCTATCGAAGTTTTTAAAGAGAATAAAAATGATGATAATAATAATATGATTAAAACAAGGAGGATTAACTTATTACAAAATAATATTTTAAGAGAAGACACCTATTCGAAAATGAAAGGTCATAACCGTTGAAAAGAGAAAACTTTTTGAGGAAAGATTAACTTAGTTAATATTATTTTAATAAAAGGCACCTTTTCAAATTAAAAGACATATCTTAATGTCTATTCCGAAAAGGCATGACTATTACAAGATAAAGGCATAAATAGAGATTGAGTTTGAAGAACAAAAATGTGAAGATATGGGTGAATAAGCAAGAAGTGTGTGAGTGTGATAGAGATATATCATATAAACCATCAGGGGATATTACATGCAGATCTATAAGCATCTATGACAAAATTTTATAGAGAGAAATAACTACAGATTTGATAACATGTGCAGATTTGAGAAGAGAAAGTGAAGTCTTAAAGAAAACATCAGGCAGATTTATATTGAAGACTTATGAAGGCTTGTATGAACAGATTTATGAAGGCTTGTATAGACAGATTTATGAGGAGACTGTGATCTGTATTGTGACTATTTTTTGATCAGCATAATAACAGATTGAAGAAGAGAAGATATGAAAGAAAAGGTATCCATTATCCGTTGAAGAAAGCAACATTGCCAAGGTGGAGGAGAAATTTATTTGCAGTGGGTTGGTGCTCACGAAGACAGCAGTGGGAGTTGGTGCTTCCGGTGGGTCGGTGCCTGCGAAGTGTGGGAGTTGGTGCTTCCAGTGAGTTGGTGCTCATAAACATAGGGGTTGGAGCCTCTAGTAGGTTGGTGCCTACAAAACATTGTAAAAGAACAATATTAAATATAAAAGGAAATTATTTAGTGGTTTTCTCCCATATTGGGTTTCCACGTAAAATTTGTGTTCATGTGCATAATTGTTCATTTGTGAATTTGAAGTAATCTTTGAATAAAGTTTTAAATTGTTATTATACTGATTCACCCCCCCCTCTCAGTATAATCGTGTGCTCTTCAATTGGTATCAGAGCGGGTTCCTTCTATATAGCCTAACCGCTTGAAGGTAGATCTAAAAGAGCACAAATGGCTGAAAGTTTCCAAAACAAGGCACCAAATTTTGATGGGACAAATTATGCATTTTGGAGTATAAAGATGGAAGCATATTTAAATGCTATTGGATTCGATGTTTGGCAATCAGTACTAGATGGTTATACACCACCAGCAACCCCACCAACAGATGTAGCCGGAAAGAAGAGAAGTGAAAATAATGCCAAAGCAAAACATGCTATTCTATGTAATCTAGCCGACTCGGAATTCACAAAAGTCATGCATTGTAAATCTGCAAAAGAGATATGGGACAAATTGAAAAATATTTATGAAGGTACCGATAATGTAAAGAAGGCTAAACTCCAGTCTCACCGAAGCACATTTGAAAGTTTAAAAATGAAGGAAGATGAAGACATAGCCTCATTTCTCTCCCGTGTTGATGAAGTAGTCAATGCAATAAAAGCCCTTGGTGTAGAAATAGAAGAGCAGCCTGTGGTTGAAAAAATCTTGAGATCTCTACCTATGAGATTTGACTCTAAGGTGTCGGCAATCGAAGAAAGAAAAGATCTAGATAGTCTTACCAAAGATGAGCTACATGGAATCCTTACTGCTTATGAAATGAGGATTGGAGACAAAGAACCTAAGAAGGAAATAGCCTTTAAAATTTCTAAAAATAAGAGCAAGAAACAAATTACAAGTGATAGTTCAAGCAGTGATGAAGGTGAAGCTCATTTCTTGAGAAAGCTAAAAAGGGGAAAAGGAAAATATAAAGGGAAATTCCCTTTCAAATGCTTTAATTGTGGAGAGGTAGGACACTATGCCTCAAAATGTCCTCAAAATGATGATGACTCAAGCGAAGACGAGAATCAAGCACACACAAAGAAGAAATGGAAAAATAATAACAAGTATAATAAGAAGAAAAGATATCAAAGCAAAAAGAGTTTTTATTCAAAAAAGGACAGATCTTCAGATGAAAGCAGCGAAGAATGCCCAAGTGATGATGAGGATGAGATTCTATTCATGGCCGAGGCAGTTTCCAATGATAGCTATGAAGAAGAGGTAAACGAATCAGACAATGATGAAGATGATGTTGATCTCCAAGAAGAACTTCATTATGCATATAAACAAAATGAAAGACTTAAAAGAAAACTTGTAAAATTCAAAGAGGACGCTACGAAATCAATAAAGGAATCAGAACAAACAAATGAAGATTTGAAGAATCAATTAGAAGAAGCTAAACAAACTGAAGCTAATCTAAGACTAGAAATTGAAAAGTTAGAAAGAGAATTGAAGGAATGCACCATTAACAATCTCAAGTTTAAAAAGGGCTCAGAAATACTAAATGATCTCATTGATAATCAAAGACCTTCTTTTAGCAAAACAGGTGTTGGTTATGAAGAAAACTCAAACATTAACAATGCATTCAAAGGCTTCATAAAAGAAGGAAATAAGACAGTCACAAACGAACCTTCAAAAGAAGATAAGAAGAACCCCAAGAAGGATGAAGAAAATGTTTATAAATCTAGTCGTAAATTTAATGGATATTGCTACTCTTGTAATCGTTTTGGTCATAAAGCACTTGAATGTAGAGTACAAAGACAAAGAATGAATGAATGGAAGAGACCATATTATAGACAACATTTTTCCTACAAATTCAATGGGTATTGCTACTCTTGTAACAATTTTGGTCATAAAGCTCTATACTGCAGAAGCAAAGTGAAGAATGTTCAAAATTTCAGCATACAAGATCCTTTTGCCCCATTGGTCAACTTTAATATTCTATGTTCAAAGTGTAACAATTTTGGACATGCAGCCCACAAATGTAGAACAATCTTTCCTACAGAACAAACAAAGACAAAAGATCTCCCTAGAAAGATGGTTTGGAGAAAGAAAGAAAAGTTGCTATAGCTTTACATGCTCAAAACAGCAGATGTGTGGTGTGAACTAAGATAAAACTTACATAGTATAAGTCAACTTTGTGATCAAGGGCATAATGTAACATTTCTAAATATTGTGAAATTAATGAATGATGTAAAATTAGCTATGGCACAAGATTGAGATACTTACATTGTCAAAATCAGAGTGGCGCAGCGGAAGCATGTGTTCAGGGGGAGCTAGTTTCTAGCTTTGGAGACCCTTTGCCATTGATGTCAAAGGGGGAGAGATTGAAGATGAAGGGAACAGCAAACTAAGGGGGAGCCTTGCACAATCATATTTGAGAAGTTGCCATCAATGACAAAGGGGGAGATTGATAAACATATTGTCATTGATGTCAAAATCAGAGGTCGATTAACATATTTGAGAAGGAAGATACTCAAGATAAACAGACAAAGGTATTATATGCATAGACAGGTTTGCTTCAGAATCATATAGAGGCCATTGAACAACATATTATATAAAAGAGAACATTGTTATCGAAAAGTTCTGTAATGTCATTCTTGAAGTTTGCATACATTAGGATTATCAAAGACTACTTTACCAAAGGTTTAAGCTTGATAATATATTTGAAGGTCAAAGGATTAAAGAACTACATATACAGCATATCTTATTACGGAGGTTTAAAGATCATATATCAGTGAGGAGGTTTAGAGAAAGAAGCGAAGATACAGATATATTAATATGAACAGAGAACAACATATTATATAATATATATAATACGTATAAAACAGAACAGAATATATATGTATCAGAACAACATTACAAAAAAGGAGATATATATATGTATGTATACATATAGAACATATACATATCTAGAACATTAAAGCATGATGGAGATTATACAGCAAACAATGATAAAGTTAATAATAATACAGAACGTATATATATACATATATTATATGAAGATGTTTTTTTGAAGATATGAGAACCAAAAAGAAACAGAATATTAAATGTAATATCGAAGTATATAAAAATGTTCTGGGCAGTTAACAAAAGATAGTCAAAAATTTGCAGACGTTTACCTCAAAACAAAAGGTGTGTGTCTTCAAAATCCGTTTTGAGTGATAAGATAAGGTGCGGGTATTAAAAATCAGAGGACTGCGCATACGAAGATGGCACAAATATACATCGGATGCTGAGTAATTCTTTTCGAAAATCCTGAGGGCACTTAATACCTTTTTTGGTGAAGCAAAAATGGGTGAGTAGCCGTGTAACATGAGGATATAGTTTTTCTGATTTGATTCTTGAACGCACTCTCGATTGTTGAGAAGTCTTTTATTATATACGTAAGAACTTTTCGAGACTGTATTCCATCTCAGAACCTACAGCATTAGAGACTAGCGTAACAGCAGCAAATAAGACACTACATAATATATATTATTAGTGGTACAAGCAGCAGTGATTACGTATTCAGTTATATGATCCATCAGCGGCATATGTACATGGTGATGAAAACAGAGATATACAGTTATATGATCCATCAGCGGCAAGAGATAAGAGACGTATACAAAGAAACGTATATTATAAACAGAAAATTACAAAGTGCAGAGTTATTCAGCATACAGTAAATTATATATATATAATCAGCAAACAGAAGGAAGATATCGAAAAGCGGAGACGGCAACTATACAGCAAGAAGCACGTATACAGCAGTATATTCTTCAGAGATATATATATGTATATTATATATACGTATGCAACAGATAAACAAAGAACGGCAAATGATGAAGATATTGTAGATTAAAAGTTGGAGAATGAATAGAGACGTCTAATATAAAATAAAAGCAGAGACGTATATATATGATACGTTTGGCAGCAGTGATATAAAATACACAGCGATATATTTAAGGATATATATTATGCGATAAAAGTTTCCAGCGGATATCATTGCTATCGAAGTTTTTAAAGAGAATAAAAATGATGATAATAATAATATGATTAAAACAAGGAGGATTAACTTATTACAAAATAATATTTTAAGAGAAGACACCTATTCGAAAATGAAAGGTCATAACCGTTGAAAAGAGAAAACTTTTTGAGGAAAGATTAACTTAGTTAATATTATTTTAATAAAAGGCACCTTTTCAAATTAAAAGACATATCTTAATGTCTATTCCGAAAAGGCATGACTATTACAAGATAAAGGCATAAATAGAGATTGAGTTTGAAGAACAAAAATGTGAAGATATGGGTGAATAAGCAAGAAGTGTGTGAGTGTGATAGAGATATATCATATAAACCATCAGGGGATATTACATGCAGATCTATAAGCATCTATGACAAAATTTTATAGAGAGAAATAACTACAGATTTGATAACATGTGCAGATTTGAGAAGAGAAAGTGAAGTCTTAAAGAAAACATCAGGCAGATTTATATTGAAGACTTATGAAGGCTTGTATGAACAGATTTATGAAGGCTTGTATAGACAGATTTATGAGGAGACTGTGATCTGTATTGTGACTATTTTTTGATCAGCATAATAACAGATTGAAGAAGAGAAGATATGAAAGAAAAGGTATCCATTATCCGTTGAAGAAAGCAACATTGCCAAGGTGGAGGAGAAATTTATTTGCAGTGGGTTGGTGCTCACGAAGACAGCAGTGGGAGTTGGTGCTTCCGGTGGGTCGGTGCCTGCGAAGTGTGGGAGTTGGTGCTTCCAGTGAGTTGGTGCTCATAAACATAGGGGTTGGAGCCTCTAGTAGGTTGGTGCCTACAAAACATTGTAAAAGAACAATATTAAATATAAAAGGAAATTATTTAGTGGTTTTCTCCCATATTGGGTTTCCACGTAAAATTTGTGTTCATGTGCATAATTGTTCATTTGTGAATTTGAAGTAATCTTTGAATAAAGTTTTAAATTGTTATTATACTGATTCACCCCCCCCTCTCAGTATAATCGTGTGCTCTTCAGGGAGTACAAAGAAAACTAGAATGCGACAGGAGAATTCCATTGCAATTTTTCGCTGGACAGACAAAAACACCAAAGAAAGGCGCAAGTTCTACACAAATACAACAGGCGCGGCTGTGAGAAATTCCAGCGATCTGCACAGTAATGTCTGAGATATTCAATCATAAAAAAACCCTCGATACTGAAAAACAACCTGATTTTTTTATTAAGAAATAAATTGAATAAAAAAATTCTAAAAGCTTTTGAAAAAATTTCTTAGGATCACCCCCAAAAAAATTTAACGCTCTGATAGCATGAAATAGTAATTGTATATTGATTATGAAAACAAGATTACATATGTAGGCGATTACACTACGATGTTTCTAAATCAAACAATCATAAACTGAAAACCGAAATAGGAACTAACTAAATAAACTAAATATTTCTAAATGACCATTAAATAATAAAATGTTACTTCACTAGTGTTTTGAGAGGCTTGGACAATTTTCTATGCAAGTAAACTACTACACCTTGCGAGGTGGCTGGAAATTGTTTTTATCATTTTGCCCATTTGTTGTACAAATTGTTTCACAAGTTTAATAGTGCCTTATAGAATCCGTGGATCCATTGCTTGTAAGCTTGGGTACCTTTTACTCTCATATAGTAGGGCTTACCATAATTTTGTTTTGACACAAACCTAGCATTTGTTTTGATACAAACCTAGCACTTGGGACTTGCTTTCTAGTGGGTTTTAACTCGGATGCTTTCGTGCTTCTCTTGCATTCTTTGCCATGTTGGAATCCTCTACACTTCACTCAACTTCGGTTTTCCGTGCACCTGTTTCACCTTTTAGATTATCTTGTATACACCCTTGGCTTGGCTACTTGTCCTTCAATCGACAACCTTTCATTGCCCTTAAGGCAACTCTCATAGAATTTTCTTAAGGAATTTGACTCTGTCTCCCAATTTATCTTGTCTAAAGAAGGTTGTCTTGATTTTTCCACTTGGTCAGTGTAATGTCCCTTCTATCAAACTAAGTATTAATAGAGGAAAGTTTAAATTAACCATTTAATATTTTTTTAAAGTAAAAATAAAAGGAAATATTAAATAATTAATTAATAAGTGACTTAGGCTTAATAAATTAAAGTGACTTTAAAGGAATAACTGTGCAGGAACTGTGTGAAATAGAAACAAATAATATTAAAGAGCAACTTTGGATTGGAGAATTTTATATCATTTCACTATCATTGATTTGATGATTTCTCAAATAATGAGTTCTCGGGTTGAGTGCATGAGAGTCACCATATTCGTCAGTGCTAAACTTGACCTAAATGGCCTCAGAAGAATCACTCTGATACTTAAAATTAAGATGAGCTATGTAAATGAATATTACATGGAATTTAGTGGAGTTTATCCTGTTATGGACAGAATATCTTGCTGATCTGAACATGAGCATTGGCCTGTGAGGATTGTAGAGTTTGTACAGAAAACCTTCAAGCTGGTTGATTGTAGGGTTGGCTTGAGTCTCTTGCCATTGTCAAAAACTGCATTGTCTGAACATTTTACAGAGGTCAGATGATTTTTTGTAAACTTGTTTCTGTATCATTTCCATAAGATATTGCTCAGAAATTTTATACACTTTCAGTTATTACAACCGTGCATGTTCTTATTTTTGTAAAGAAGTCTTAGAATGATTATGGAAGCTGCAAATGCTACCACATGCATAACCCATTAAACCAAACAACTCTGAAATAATTTAGATGGTGTAACACTTCTGAAAGGCATTTTAATTATTTGTCAAAATCGTGATTCTGGAAGGGGTTGGGGAAATTTGTGGTAGTTCTGGGTTGGTATTTTATGCCCATATCTCATACAATTTTTTTGTGGGTATACTGCTTATAACAAATGCTCTATCAGTGGGAAATACTGCCGCAGTTACAATGTGGTCTACAACTTGAACACTCCTCATCGCCTCCTATCTTCTCCTGCAAGGCATCTATTCCTCCCCCTTATTGCTCCACCGTCTCTCTTTCAATCCTACAGTGTGCTCTTCCAGCTTAAATGCTTCACTCCTCTCCCCTCTTGTAGGGCATTCACTCTTCTTCCTTCTATTATTCCTCCTACCTCACTCAAGTTTGCTCCTCCGGCTCGAACACTTTACCTTCATTGTCCTCATTTGGCTGAGTACCTCAGTTCATGGTCCTTCAACTTAAATGCTTTACCTCCATCATCCTCCTTTGAGCAATACACCTCAACTCATTCTCCTGAAGCTTGAAGTCATCACCTCTAGTATGCTTTTCTGTCTTGAATGCTTGTCACATGTGGGACTATTGCTATCTACCAATTAATGGAAGTGGGAGTACCACTTCAGCACACCTACCGGTGTTGGTATGTCACTTGGGGAGATTTGCACCTTGGTCTCCAGCATGACAACAAAGTGGCCCTATCAGTTGACCACAATCCCTTTTGCATTTTAGAAGAATTTTAGATTTAAAAGATATATAAATTAAAATAGGTGTTTGGAAAACTTTTGGTTTTTGTTGGAATCTGCAAAAAAGGTTAGGTTTTTAGTTTAAATGAACCTAAAGGCTAAAACTCTATTAAAGATTAAGTGCTCTTAATTTTTTATTTGTTTTGTAAACTTAGTTAAATATACTATATAATGCATATAATTATAAATGCACTGGCACATTTAGTATAGGTAACCTCATCAAAGCTTGTATTAATCATTTTTTATACAAGTAGTCTAGTAGATTATAATTCAAGCACTTTCGGAAGAACTTGATGTTATAAAAACCTTGAAATATACAGTCTACAGTTATTTATGTTCTTGCACTGAGCCTCAATTGATTCTCTAGATGATTCTTTGGAACGCTCCTATTTGTTACATTTTATTTATTTCATATCTGGTTTGGCATCGTTTTGATGTTGATCCAAGTCGAAGCTGTATGCGTTTTGTATTTATTTATTTTTGGGTAAACAACCTTTTGTTTCCTTGGATGTTTCTATTAGGCACAATCCCATGTTTTATGATTTTCTAATTTGTCTTTTTAATGCTTTTTAGGGGCTACATAGAAGCAGTAAGAGAGATGGAGCAACAACTGCAAGAAGGAAAGGTTGATGGTATCGATAAGTTTGATGATATTGTGGTTGCTTGTGGAAGGTGATTGTTCTTTCACATGAAAAATGTAGTTATTCCTTAGGAAGGAATAATAAATAATTAGTTTTACTGTTACAGATTTCTAAATCTCTTGAAAAGGCATATCCTAGCAACTTGGTTAACTCTGCTTATATTATTTTTAGTTAAAGAATGCCAATTCAAATTGTTTCTTGACAAAATTGTTATTGACACAACTAGTTAGTAGAAGTGTTGAAGCCTGAGATATATCCATAGATTCTACACTAGAAAGTGGGCTAAGAATGCCTTAATTAAAATATATTAAGATTGTGAAAAGATTTAGCTGTCTATAGAAAGGAAATTGAATAAAGTTGAAGACTACAGTTCAATAAATTCACTTGTTTTTGGAGGGGTTTCCTGTGATTTTGGCAAGTTCTGAGAAAAAGCTTGAAGTGATTTGTTTGTTACTCAGTGGCCAGTAATACCATGAGTTACTCAGCTACCTGATAGGCTCACGAGTACTTGCCATCCTGTTGTCAAGGGCTTGGGTCAAAATGTTAGAAAGGGTAATGCAAAAGGTTAATAAAGCTATTGCAGGGACAAAGCTTTTTCTACCTATTTGTGCTAGTCTATCAATCTATTTTGAGAGCGCAAGAAATGTGAAGAGACATTGAAGAGGCATTCTTGGGGCATTGGGAGTTTTTATCATTGTTATAAAAAGAGTTATCTTTTCAAAAGTGAGATTTTATCGCAGTGAGAGTTCTATGCCTGTAAATCTGTATCAGTTGCTGTTTTCTGGGCTATGTTCCATTTATGAATTTATGGATAACTAAATAAATAATACATTCATGTTTATGATAACATTTCTATTTTCTAACAGCGATATTTTGAAGGTTAGGTATAGCGTATGGTGCAGCCATCAGTATCTTCATTTGAATTAAATCTACAACATATACAATATTGAGTGTGGGTGCCAATGGGTGATTTAGTTGCTTATAATTAAACTTCGTAATATACAATCATTTTAGTTGACTATCTCAGTTTGATTTTGACTATAAAATTATCTACTGCTATTTTTAACCTGGGATGCATGTACTCAGCTTACTATTTAGTACGTTATGCTTATCCATATCATGATAATAAATCTAATTAGTTTTTCTAATGTGCTATTTTCAGTGGAGGAACTACAGCAGGCTTGTCACTTGGATCACATTTAAGTAGTTTGAAGGCTACAGTAAGATCTCTTATCTTAGAATTTATATATTTTTCTCACATATCTTGATGAAACTTAATTATTTAGGCCAAGCTAAAAGATGTTGATGCAACAGGTACATGCATTTTCTGTTTGCGATGATCCTGACTACTTCTATGATTACACACAAGGCCTTTTGAATGGCCTTAATGCTGGCCTCAACTCTCATGACTTAATCAAAATTGTAAATGTGAGTACACGAGAACATTTTATTGCTATAAATTATGTGATTTGCAATTGATGTTTTCTGAATTGTTTACGGAGTTGCAATATTTTGGACCATAGCATCTTTGTATGCAACTTTTCAGATTATTGTTTTTTTCTGATTAGACCAGTGGAGAAGTAAACACCAAATAATGCTTATATGATGGCAATTTTATAAGTTCTTGAATTGTTAAAAAGAGCTATAGTAATGAAAAGTTCAAAGGATTTCAAGATAAAGTTTCATGGTTCTTGTGTCAAATCACAAAGAATGAAAGACTGAATTGACATTTCTTGTTTCTTTGAAAGAGAAAGAACCAGGTTAGGAAGTTCTTGACCAATGCTTACTACCACATGCTACTGGAATGATCATGAAAGTGTAGTAGTATGATAAAGCAGAAATTGATGGTACCAACTGGTGCTGAGAGGGGAGGGGTGAATCAGCACCTATTAAAACTTAAAACAAATCTGATATAATTTACTACAACTGTAAGTAGAACAGATTTTAGCACAAAAATAGCATCAAACAATCAACAATAAGCAACACCAGATTTATCACATGGAAACCCAAATTGGGAGAAAACCACGGTGTGAGGAAACTTCACAAATTTTGCACTTTTCTGAAGTGCGCCCTGTTAGGAGCTTTCCCTGTTAAAGGATTACAAATGCACTGTTAGATGCGACTTGGTTAAGGGATTTGATACAATAAGGCCTGTTAGAGCCTGCCTGGTTAGAGGACTTAGAACACCTAGAAAGATGTCACCCGGTTAAGGGATTTAATACAAGGGACCTATTAATGTCCACCCAAAACATTGAGATTTCGCTATTGCAATTGTCAAAGAGCAATAGAAGGTTTGATCTTTTGAAGATGGCTTTGCTGAGCCTGATAAGATCTCTGTTCTACTCAACTGAGAAACATCACCTGTCACTGCAGGTATGTTCTCCTTCGCTGTTGTGCTTCTCTACACACTCTACTTTCTTCTCCTCTTTTCACCTTAGCTTCTTTAGCGTACAGGTTCACTCTTTTCTTTGGCAGAATGAGGGCAAACTATATTCTTGTCAGGCAAAGGAATATATAAACTTCTTGCCCTATTTTCTTTTTGCATGCACTACTTATTTTAAAGATCACCTTCGGATCCATCACCCAGTGGAGTATTAGTTCACTAAGGGAAAATCTAATGCATGCTATACTTTATCTGCTTTATGAAAAAAATGACAGATGCATGTCAAAAGCTTTCCTTCACAAGAGATATCTTCATGTTTTAATGCCACAAATTCCGGCATTAAAACCTATAATTGCGCCTTGTACCGATCGTCTTGATAACTCAAATTGTCTCGGATTTTGTTTAACAAATCTAGGTCAATGAGTCAGACAACTGTTTGTCGACTATGACTTTCCTTGGTTCATCAGTCGTCATGAAATCTTCACTTGATCGGTTAAGATCCTTAGGTTGTGCACAGGTAAGAGCTTTAACCTGTCACCGTCCCTTTCATTGGTTGAGTTGGTTGCATCCTTTCCTCGGTTCCTGTTACTGGTTACCGGTTGTGTCTCCCTTGGTGACCGGTTGCTCTGATGATTGGTTAGAGCATTATTATTTTATTAGCACAGTGTCACCGGTTTCCAAACTAGTCTCTCCTCGCACTTACTGTAATCAGCTGTCTGTCCTTGCTTCACAGATCGAACTCTGGTATCCTTAGTCCTAAATGACAACACCTTTTTGCCAATCAATGACAATACCTCTTTTTCCATATAGCAGTTGCAATCTCACCGGTTATTCAACTAATGCCAACAATTTCTCCCTTTGGCATTGATGGCAAAACCATAACAAATATTTCTACCTCTACCGGTCATACTCTCCCCCTTTGACAATAATACCAAAGGCTATTCAGAAAGACTACCTTAATGAGATCTGCTCCCCTTACGAGCAACAATCTTATTCACCAATCTAGTTAAGATGAGGCTGATTCCTCTGTTGAATTGATGAACACTTTTGCTTATTTACTGATGATCAGGAAGGGGTATCACCCCTAATTTACCTCTGAGATACTCAAAAGTACTCTTCGGCAATGGCTTTGTGAATATGTCAGCAATCTGTTCTTTTGTGAGAACATACTCCAATCTAACTTTTTTATTTTGCACCTGCTCTCTCAAATAGTGATATTTTATTGCAATGTGCTTTTTTTTTGAGTGCATGACTAGATTCTTAGATATGTTTATTGTACTTGTACTGTCACAGTAAATTGCAATCGGTTCAGGTATCTATTCTTGGATTCCTTCCAATATCTGTTTGATCTAGATTACTTGTGTGCAATTGATTGCTGCTGCAACATATTCAGCTTCTGCTGTGGACTGTGAAATACAGTTGTGTTTCTTACTTGTCCAAGACACAATCCTTTCTCCAAGAAAGAATGCACCACCACTTGTGCTCTTTCTGTCATCAATATTACCAACCCAATCTACATCAGTGTATACCTTTATTTGGAAGCCTCTCTTGTGAGGAAACCATAAGCCATACTCCTCAGTGCCCTTCAGGTATCTGAAAATTCTCTTCACCGCTATTAGGTGTGTCTCTTTTGGATTTGCAGAGAATCTTGTTACTATGCCTACTGCATGTGCAATGTTTGGTCTATTGTGTACTGCATATTGCAATTTGCCTATCATAGACCAATACAGTGTCTCATTTACTTCTTTTGCATCATCTTCCTTTGATAACTTGAGGTTAGTTATAATAGGTGTACCAACCGGTTTGGATTCTTCTAGCCCAAAGGTTTTAAGAATTTCTTTTACATACTTGGATTGAGAAATAAAAATACCTCCCTTTAGCTGATGGACTTGTAGTCCAATGAAGAATTTTATGGCTCCTATCATAGACATTTCAAATTCTTTCTTCATCTCTTCAGCAAAGGCTTTGCTCATCTTGTCATCTCCGCCAAAGATGATGTCATCCACAAAAATTTCTGCAGTCAGGTTCCCTTCTTTTCCAGTCTTGAGATACATATTGTTGTTATCTCCGTTTCTTGTGAATCCTATTGTCAGGAGCTATGAATGCAGTCTTTCATACCATGCCCTTGGGGCTTGTTCTAGCCCATAAAGAGCCTTCTTCAGTATACAAACCATACCACTCTTCTCAGTAGATGAGAAGCCTTCTGGTTATTCAATGTAAACTTCCTCCTCCAGTATTCCATTTAGAAATGCAGACTTTACATCCATCTAGTATACTTTGAACTTTTTGTGAGCAGCATGAGTAAGAAGAATTCTGACTCCTTCCAGTTTGGCCACAGGTGCAAAAGTTTCACCATAATTCAGTCTAGCCTCCTATGCATATCCTTTGCAGACCAGTCTTGCTTTGTTCCTTATCACTTTTCCTTCTTCATTTAATTTGTTTTTGTAGACCCACTTTGTCCCAATGACATTCTTGTCTTGTGGTCTTGGTACAAGAATCCGTGTGTCATTCTTTTCTATTTGCTCAATCTCTTCTTCCATGGCCTTGACCCAGTTTTCATCTTCCAGAGCCTCCCTAGTGGTTTTGGGCTCTATATAGGAGAGTAAACAGATATTTTCTCTAGCCTTTTTCTTGGTCAAGACATTAGCATGTTTGTCACCAATAATGTTATCAATTGAGTGACATGTGACATACCTTGGAAGAACTGGTCTTTGTTCCCGGTCTAATTCTTTCGGTTGAGCAATTTCTTCAGCATGGTCATGAACAACTTCCTGTTCATCTTCTTGAGTTGCTCTATCATTTTCAGGTACAACATCCTACTCCAGAGGTTTGTTTTCATGCTCTTCTCTTTCATCAGCAGTAGTCATTTCATTGAATTCCAAAAGATTTCCAGCATTGTGATCCTGCAGACCGTCATATTCATTATGACTGATCTTTCCTCTTGGTTCTGAATATTCATCAACCTTCACATTGATATTTTTTACTATTTTTCCTATTCTCTTATTCAGACACCAGCAAGCTTTAATCTTGGTAGAATAACCCAGAAATATGCCTTCATCACTTTTTGGCTCAAACTTGCCAGAATACATATCTCTTTTAATGTAACAATTACTACTAAAAATTCTGAAGTAGTCTACACTAGGAGTGTGACCGAACCATAATTCATAGGGAGTCTTACCGATTCCTTTCTTGAGTTGAACTTGGTTCACTGTGTAAACAGAAGTGCTGATAGCTTCTCTCCAGAAGTGATGGGGTTGATTCTTCTGAATCATTAGGGTTCTCGCACAGTCAATCAATGTCCTGTTTCTTCTTTCTGCTACTCCATTTTGCTGAGGAGTTCTTGGTGCAGACAACTGTCTTTTTATTCCTTGTTACTCACAGTAGTGAGAGAACTCTTGAGAGGTGTATTCACCTCCTTTGTTTGACCTTAGACACTTTAAGCTTTGACCGGTCTCCTTCTCCACCCGAGCCTTGTAGATTTTGAACATGTGAAAGGCTTCTGATTTTTCTCTAAGAAAGAGTGTCCACATCATTCTTGAGAAATCATCTACAAAAAGCATGAAGTATCTGTCTCCATAGTAATCTTTGTTCTCATAGGTCCACACAAATCTGTGTGAACAAGATCCAGAACATTTTCAGCAGAAAAGGATTTACTACTGAAACTTGTTCCTGTCAACTTTCTTAACTGACAATCCTTACAAATACCTCTGTTAAGTTTTGTAATCTCAGGAAGTCCTCTAACTGATTTCTTCTTGCTCACCTTGACAATACTGTCAAAGTTTATGTGGCAGAGCCTCTTATGCCACAACCAACTGTTGTCCTCTTTGGTTACAAGACAGATCTTGTTTGTTTCTCCTTTGATTGATGCTATGAGGCAAGCTCCTTCCATTGAGTCCAGATAGAATAGGTTCCCCTTACTCTGTCTACCAGTAGCAACATGAGCACCTGATTGGTTCTTGACAACACAAGAACCTTGCCCGAATTCCAACAAGTATCCCTTGTTGTTTAGTTGAGCAACACTCATTATGTTGTACTTAAGTCTTTCTACCCAGTATATATCCTCACATACAACATCATTGCTAAGTACAATAGAGCCTTTACCTTTGATAGCACAAGGAGCATTATTACCAAAGGTTACCGATCCACCATCATTAAGCTTTAGGCTGATGAACTTGTTTTTATCACCGGTCATGTGGTGAGTGCATCCACTATTAATGAGCCAGTCATCATGTTGATGAGATCTTGAGATAAGTGTCATTTCACTTATCACTTGGCTTTCTTATTTTATTGCAACAAATGCAATTTTTTTATCTTCAAAGTCTTCAGATTCGTTGTTTGTGACTCCTGCAAGGTAGCATTCCTTCTTTGCTTTGTTCTTGAATCGGTTGCTCTTGTCTTTGTTATCATTGTTTGGACATCCATTAGCACTATGTTGTATCTTATTGCAAGAGAAACATTTTAGTGGGAGC
This sequence comes from Chamaecyparis obtusa, assembly GCA_027943335.1. Classification (NCBI taxonomy): domain Eukaryota; kingdom Viridiplantae; phylum Streptophyta; class Pinopsida; order Cupressales; family Cupressaceae; genus Chamaecyparis; species Chamaecyparis obtusa. The sequence goes on from BSBK01000097.1 coordinate 242,499, forward strand.
TTTCCTTTGTACTTCCCTTTTCCTCTTGGGAATCTCTTAGCAATGAGTGCTTCATACTCATCTTGCTCCGTCTCTTCAAAGAGCAAATTCTCAACAAAACTTCCAATCTTACCAATAGAGCTATTACTAGTTTCTCTTCCTTTCTTGGTGGAAGAGGTATTAACAGAAGATTTAAAAGTAGCTTCTTGCATGGTTAAGCTATTATCAAAATTGCTCAATTTAAATGCAGTCAACTTACCGATTAGGGAGTCAAGAGTGACTTGAGCAGTGGTTACTGATCTGAGCTCCTATATGACTGAGATCTTGATAGCATATTGAGGCCTTAGCGTTCTCAGTATTTTGTTTATCACATCTTCCTCACTCAGTGTTCCTCCAATGCTTTTGATGGAGTTCATCACTTCTTTGATTTTGTTGCTATATTGCTCTATATCTTCTCCCTCTTTCATTCTCATATTATCATATTTTCCTCTAAGGCTTTCTACCTTAGCTCTTTGAACATGTGGGTCACCACCATACACTGTTTGCAGCTTAGTTCACATCTTGTGAGTAGTATCTAGATTTTCAATCTCTGCATAGACATAATCAGGTAGCGTGCTTGCTATCATATCCATTGCAGATGTATGCTCTGTCTTGATCTTCAATTCATCAGGAGTCAGGGTACCCTTGGGTTCAGTGCAATCATGGATTACATGAGTCCAGTATTTATCTCCGGTGGTCTTCATGTACAACTTCATTCTGTTGCACCACAGAGTAAAGTTTTCCTTAGAAAACTTTGGTCCTTCCTTTCTCATCATCTTAATTATTTCTTCTTGCAATTAAGCAGCAAAAAAAAAGAAACTTAGCTATGATACCAATTGATGGTCCCAACCGGTGCTGAGAGGGGAGGGGTGAATCAACACCTATTAAAACTTAAAACAAATCTGATATAATATACTACAACTGTAAGCAGAACATATTTTAGCACATAAATAGCATCAAACAATCAACAATAAGCAACACCAGATTTATCACGTGGAAACTCAAATTGGGAGAAAACTACGGTGTGAGGAAACCTCACAAATTCTACACTCTTTTGAAGTGTGCCTTGTTAGGAGCCTTCCTTGTTAAAGGATTACAAACTGTAATGACCCCTACCAATAGGCCACCAAATAAACCTTCAAAAATGCAACTCAAGATGTAGATAGAAAATTATTTTTGAGTATATGATTTCACTGTCCCAAAATTTCAGAATAATAGATAGCAACCAAATACCATCTAACACTATGAATGATGTAGGAAATTGCTCAAAACCATATGCCATTCATATATCAACAATTTGCAACAATGCCATACATATTTCAGCCAATAATATGATCATCAAACCCTAGGTTTGCAATATAGATAGACTGAAAATTACAATGCCCTTTCACTTGCAAAATCCTAGCCTTCCTTTGATACCAATAATGCCAAATGGAAAACAAAGACAAGTACAATGTAAAATAGTAAAGTGCTGAAGCTATATTTTGTACTCAGCTGAAAACATACATTTCTCAGAAAATATGCCAAATGCCAAATGAGAAGTGAGGAACCTGATTGTAAATGGTTGCGATAATTTTTGCCAGTGCTGAGGATGCCAACACCCAAGCCAAAGTAACCCCAAATCTGAAAATGTACTTTCTTGCAGATTTTCGAAAATGTCTAAGAATTTTGAAAATTCCTTAAAAATAAATCATGGCATTTTGGGACTCCAAAATGCACCTGTCTTTATCTCCTCGACGATAGAAATCCGATGCAAAAATACCTAGAATGATATTCTGAGTAATGAGGAAGATATGAGCAAAAATGTGGTTCCAAAACCCTATCCTGAAATTCTGAAAACTGAATTAGACTTTTAGCAAAAACTTTTTCGGATTGCTTTTTCACTTTGCTTTTTCGGATCTGCTTTTTCGCTTTACTTTTTCGGATCTGCTTTTTCGCTTTGCTTTTTCGGACTGCTTTTTCGCTTTGCTTTTTCGGATCTGCTTTTTCGGACTGCTTTTTAGCTTTGCTTTTTCGGACTGCTTTTTTTCCTCTTGCAATCAAAAACTCAAACCCTCAGTTAAGTCTGAGGACTCCAAATAAGCTCAACTTGAAATGGCTGAATACCACTTCCAAAGTGCAACCCTTCAAAGGATATTTCACCTCCTCAGTTATGCAAATCTTTAAGAAACTCCGTTCGTAAAGATCAAATGACAATCTACAGACCAAGATGGCGCCACAAATGCTCAAAGAGAAAAGTAGTGTAAACTCAAGTCATGGGATGTCCAAATGAGAGGCCAAGCACTCTATTTATTCACTTTTCTAAGAAGCCACTAGAACTTTTAGAAGTATCCATAAAATATTCTTATAAAATCCCTTTATAATGCACTTTTATATAAAAAGTAACTTTATAAAATAAAAAGTGCAACTCAACTCAAAATTATAACATTTTGGCCCCACATAACACATTATAATAAAAATATGATAAACACCATCTCTCAAAGAGCAAATAAGACCATCCAATCCCCAAATAATCATCATAATGACTTTCTCACCAAAACCATCTGCCTATGAGAGTCCATGATAGGCAAATCTACTGAAAAATGACATGTCACTGAAGAGGAGACATGACAGTCCGCCCCTCCTGAAATTGCTTGCCCTCAAGCAATCTCAAAGCTGGGTGCTGCAAAATATCTTCTCCCTCCCATGTGGCATCCTCCTCAGACAATTTTCTCCACTTCACCAAATACTCCCTGATGGTCCTCCTACGGAGCTACCTCTCTCTGCTGTCAATGATGTACTTGGGAACAAGAACCAACTTCCCCTCATCATCCAATGGAGGAAGAACTGCTGAAGGCACAACATGCTGACCCAACGCCTTCTTGAGGCGTGACACATGGAAAACATTGTGTACCCTGCTGTCTGCTGGAAGCTCAAGCTCATATGCCATCTCTCCAATATGCCTGATAATCCTGAAAGGACCATAGTACCTAGGCTTAAGCTTCTCCGATCCACTCTTCCCCAGGGTAGACTATCTATAGGGCTACAACATGAGATAAACTATGTCACCGACCTCAAAACTCCTCTCTGTCTGCTTCTGATCTGGATACTGCTTATGCTGATTCTGTGCCCTGACAATATTATCTCTGAGAGCATCAACAATGTCCTTGCTCTCTTGAAGCAAATCTCCAACATGAGGAACTCTAACATCACTCATAAGCAAATCCAAAAAACTCGGTGCCTCATAACCATATAGTGCCCTGAAAGGAGTAATCTGAATAGACATGTGGTATGTGGTATTGTAGCAATACTCACATAGATAAATCCACCTAACCCATGCCTTCTGCTGACCAACCACGTAGTTCCCCAAATATCCTTCCACCCACTTATGTACTATCTCAGTCTGCCCATCAGTCTGCGGGTGGTAACTGGTGCTAGGTGTAAGCTCAGTGCCACATAAACGGAACACGTCCTGCCAAAAATGACTCAAAAACCTGCTGTCCCTGTCACTCACTATGCTTCGAGGTATCCCATGTAGTATGAAAATCTCCCTGAAAAAGACCTCAGCCACCTGCACTGCTGTGTAAGTAGTAGTGATGGGAAAGAAGTGTGCATACTTCGTCAATCTGTCCACCACCACATAGATGCAATCATGCCCTTGGGCCTTAGGCAAGCCCGTAATGAAATCCATGGATATACACTCCCACTTCTTGTCAGGAATGGGAAGTGGTTGTAGGAGCCCTGTTCGAAAGGTGTGCTCTTGTTTGTTCTGCTGACAAACTGGGCACTCTCGTACATACTGCAACACATCCGCCTTGAGCCCCTTCCAAGTGAAACGCTCTCACACCTGCCTGTAAGTTTTGAACTATCCAGGATGGCCAGCTGTAGGTGAATAATGGAGAGCTCTCATAACAATACGCTTCACCTTCGATCCTGGGACTAAGAATATCCTGTTCTTGTAGATAATCAAATCATCCACAAGTGTGTACCTGGTATCAACAACTGTCCCATCAACAATCCCGGATGCCCACAAGTCTCTAGCATACTTTGCAATAATCAAATGCCTCCAATCCTTTGATATTTCAACCATAGCACTGAGATGTGGTCTGCGTGACAAAGCATCTGCTACCACATTCTGAGTCCCTCTCACATAGGAGATATCAAAATCATCAGCCTGCAGCTTACTAACCCACTTTTGCTGCCTGTCATTGAGATCTCTCTGTCCAAGGAAATGTCTCAAACTATTGTGGTCAGTTTTAATGCAAAACTTACCACCCACCAGATACTGCCTGAATTTAGCCAATGCATGCATAATGGCTAACATCTCCTTGTCATATATACTAAATGATCTCTCTGGTGCACGGAGCTTCTTGCTCTCTAATGCAACGGGGTGTTTGTCCTGCATCAAAACAGCACCTATACCCTCTCCAGATGCATCGCACTGAAGCTCAAATGGCTTTGAGAAGTTGGGCAATGCTAACACAGGGTATGTAGTCATGATCTCCTTGAATCTCTCAAAGCAAGCCTGTGCCTCAGGTGTCCAAACAAAGGCTCCCTTCTTCAGCAAATCTGTCATAGGAGCTGCATGACGTAAATACCCACTGACAAATCTGCGGTAGAAACCACACAACCCAAGGAACCCTCTCAACTGTGTCAAGTTCTCTAGAGTAGGCCAATCCACAATAGCACGGATCTTATCAGGATCCATCCTTACTCCTTCTGCACTAATGATGTGACCCAAATACAATAGCTCTATCATGCCCAAATCACATTTGGACTCCTTGGCGTGCAAGGACTCCGACTGCAAGATCCCCAAAACTGTCTCTAGATGCTCCATGTGCTCCTGCCAAGTCCGATTGTATATCAGAATATCATTGAAGAAGACTAACACATACTTCCTCAACTGATGATGGAAGACCCTGTTCATAGTAGACTGAAAAGTAGCTGGCGCATTGGTCAGCCCAAATGGCATGACCACAAACTCAAAGTACCCACAATGACATCTGAAGGCGGTCTTCTCAATATCCTGTTCTCTAACTCTGATCTGATGATAGCTGGATCTCAAATCAATCTTCGTGAAATAACATGCACCATACAGCTCATCAATCCATGTAATGGGGTACTTGTTCTTAATTGTTTTCTTATTCAGCACCCTATAGTCAATGCACATCCGCAAAGTACCATCCTTCTTCTTCACCAATACTACCAAAGAAGCAAAAGGATACTTGCTCGGTTTGATGTGTCCCATCGCAAGCAACTCCTTGATGGTTTTCTCTATCTCATCCTTGAGTCTCTTAGGATGCCTGTAGGGTGTAATCATCACGGGTTTAGCACCCTCCTCTAACTCGATGATGTGCTCAATGCCTCTGTCTGGTGGCTTGCCAGGTGGGATGTCGCTGAAAACTCTATCATGCTTAACCCTCAGCCTCTGTATATCTAGATGATACTCTGTCTTATGTTGTCCCTCCTGTGTAGGCATGAGAGTGCATACTGCTGCCCACTCTATACCATCATGTCTAGCCAACCTCTCCATCTGTCTGAAAGAAATAGTCCTGATGTCACTATTTTTGATGGCTCTCAAAATATGCTGTTTCCCATCCACCTCAAACTTAATCTCCATGTCCTTCAATCTGAAAGTGACCTCTCCCAATGAGTGTAACCACTTCATCCCCAACACAATATCCAGATCACCCATGTTGACAACATGGTAGTCTGCCTTGAACTCATAGTTGTTCAGACGTAAGGGCAGATCTCTCACCATCCTGTTACACTTAAGAGTGTAACCATCAGCAACCTGTACTCATAGTCCCTCAAACTCCTCAGTCATAATACCATGGCGTTCAATAAAACGTGCATCAATAAAATTGTGCGTAGCACCTGTATCAACCAATGTAATAACTCTCTGCCCTGCTAGAACACCACGTAGTCTAAAAGATCCTTCCTGCTAAATGCTAGACAAGCGTGCCTTCTGTAAGTGCAACTCGGGCTCCTCCTTAGGTTCTGAAGCCTCCGCCTCTACCTTGGGCTTTGCATCGCTAGGATCATCCTCATGTCCAGAACTATCAGAATCTGAACCCTTGTAGTAAGCCCACATAACCCTTTTGGCCTTCCCCTTCGGCCTCATAGGACAATCATGATCTCTGTCGTAAGGACCCTTGCAGTAGAAACATAGCTTCTTCCTGTGCAAGTCATTCAATGTCTCCATATCCAAAGGTGCAGTAGACTTACCCTTGGTGTCATCTTTTTTGCCCTTGTTTTTATCAAACTTCTTATTGTCCCTGAATGAAGAAGTGCTCTTGGAGGTGAATCTGCTGGAGGGTGCTGTGAGCTCCATGCTCCGTGCCTTCCTCATAGCCTCCTGCAATGAAGGGGGATCGAATGCCTTGATCCAACCCTTTAGAGGTTCTAACAACCCCTCTGTGAATAATATAACCAATCTCCTCTCAGAAACATCCTGTACCATTACTGATAACCTCTGAAACTCACTGATGAAAAGCTCCAAGCTACCTGTCTATCTCAACTGTGCTAGATCATGGAAGAAGACCTCTGGGTCTTTCTTATCAAAACGCTCAACCAGTCTATCCACAAAATCCTGATAGGATGTCACCTGATTATGCTGCAATGTAACCATACCATGTGACCACCAATCATGTGCTACACCTTCCAAATGCAAGGTAGCATACCTGATGGCATCAATCTCCGACATAGGCCTTAATGCAAGGAATGTGTCTAACTTATGGATCCAGGCCTGTGCTGTCACTTGTCCACTGCCATCAAAAGATGGTAAGGTGAGCTTGCTAGCAGCTCGCTGCAACTCACTGTCCTGGCCTCCTCTAGGTCTCCTGTTCTGTCGACTATTCCTCATGTGCTCTCTTCTCTGACTCAGGTAACGATCAAAATTCAGCAACTCACGGACATGTGGAGGTAATGCCTGCCATTCTACATCTGCAGCTCTAAGGTCATCTTAAAAATCCTCTGGCATATCATTCTCTCCTGCCTCCTAGGCCTCCTCTCTAAGGAATGTAGGACGTGTAGGCCTGTCTGCAGTCCACGACCTGTGCCTAGGAGCATCCTGTGAACTTGCTACACTCCTGTTATCTTGCTTTGGTGTCCCTCTACCTTATTCTTGATTCCTCGGCTGAGCAACTCTCTCCATCATAGTGGTCAAGGCACGTATAGATTGAACTATCTCTTGCTGTCCAGTAGTCATAGCCTGGAAGAAGTCTCTAGCCTCATCATCATCAGTCCTAGGGACTCTAGGTGGACTTTGTGACTATCTCTCACCCATAGTAAGTATATCTCTGAATTCCTGCTCACCCTCAAGTGTAGCTCTCCTGCGTGTATAATACCTGTGATGCCCAAATGCTGAAGGATGCATAAAGATTTCTTACCCAACAGGATGGCAAGAACACCGCTCTAATACCACTGTAATGACCCCTACCAATAGGCCACTAAATAAACCCTCAAAAATGCAACTCAAGATGTAGATAGAAAATTATTTTTGAGTATATGAGTTCGCTGTCCCAAAATTTCAGAATAATAGATAGCAACCAAATACCATCTAACACTATCAATGATGTAGGAAATTGCTCAAAACCATATGCCATTCATATATCAACAATTTGCAACAATGCCATACATATTTCAGCCAATAATATGATCATCAAACCCTAGGTTTGCAATATAGACAGACTGAAAATTACAATGCCCTTTCACTTGCAAAATCTTAGCCTTTCTTTGATACCAATAATGCCAAATGGCAAACAAAGACAAGTACAATGTAAAATAGTAAAGTGCTGAAGCTGTATTTTGTACTCAGCTGAAAACATACATTTCTCAGAAAATATGCCAAATGCCAAATGAGAAGTGAGGAACCTGATTGTAGATGGCTGCGATAATTTTTGCCAGTGCTGAAGATGCCAACACCCAAGCCAAAGTCACACCAAATTTGAAAATGTACTTTCTTGCAGATTTTCGAAAATGTCTAAGAATTTTGAAAATTCCTTAAAAATAAATCATGGCATTTTGGGACTCCAAAATGCGCCTATCTCTATCTCCTCGACGATAGAAATCCGATGCAAAAATACCCAGAATGATATGCTGAGTAATGAGGAAGATATGAGCAAAAATGTGGTTCCAAAACCCTATCCTGAAATTTTGAAAACTAAATTAGACTTGTAGCAAAAACTTTTTCGGATTCTTTTTTCGCTCTGCTTTTTCGGATCTGCTTTTTCGGACTGCTTTTTCGGATCTGCTTTTTCGGACTGCTTTTTCGGATCTACTTTTTCGGATCTGCTTTTTTGGACTGCTTTTTCGCTTTGCTTTTTCGGATTGCTTTTTTTCCTCTTGCAATCAAAAACTCAAACCCTCAGTTAAGTTTGAGGACTCCAAATAAGCTCAACTTGAAATGACTGAATACCACTTCCAAAGTGCAACCCTTCAAAGGATATTTCACCTCCTCAGTTATGCAAATCCTTAAGAAACTCCGTTCCTAAAGATCAAATGACAATCTGCTAACCAAGATGGCACCACAAATGCTCAAAGAGAAAAGTAGTGTAAACTCAAGTCATGGGATGTCCAAATGAGAGGCCAAGCACTCTATTTATTCACTTTTCTAAGAAGCCACTAGAACTTCTAGAAGTATCCATAAAATATTCTTATAAAATCCCTTTATAATGCACTTTTATATAGAAAGTAACTTTATAAAATAAAAAGTGCAACTCAACTCAAAATTATAACATTTTGTCCCCACATAACACATTATAATAAAAATATGATAAACACCATCTCTCCAAGAGCAAATAAGACCATCCAATCCCCGAATAATCATCAGAATGACTCTCTCACCAAAACCATCTACCTACGAGATTCCATGATAGGCAAATCCATTGAAAAATGACATGTCACTAAAGAGGGGACATGACACAAACACATTGTTAGATGCGACCCGGTTAAGGGATTTGATACAATAAGGCTTGTTAGAGCCTGCCTAGTTAGAGGACTTAGAACACCTAAACAGATGTCACCCGGTTAAGGGATTTAATACAAGGGACTTGTTAATGTCCACCCAAAACACTGAGATTTCACTATTGCAATTGTCAGAGAGCAATAGAGGGTTTGATCTTTTGATGATGGCTTTGCTGAGCCTGATAAGATCTCTGTTCTACTCAACTGAGAAACATCACCAGTCACTACAGGTATGTTCTCCTTTGCTGTTATGCTTCTCTGCACCCTCTACTTTCTTCTCCTCTTTTCACCTTAGCTTCTTTAGTGTACAGGTTCACTCTTTTCTTTGGCATAATGAGGGCAAACTATATTCTTGTCAGGCAGAGGAATATATAGACTTCTTGCCCTATTTGTTTTTTGCATGCACAACCTGTTTTAAAGATCACCTTCGGATCCATCTCCCAGTGGAGTATCAGTTCACTGAGGGAACATTCGATGCATGCTATACTTTATCTGCTTTATGAAAGAAACGACAAATGCGTGTCAAAAGCTTTCCTTCACTAGAGATATCTTTATGTTTTAATGCCACAAATTCCGGCATTAAAACCTTTAATCGCGCCTTGTACCGATCGTCTTCATAACTCAAAGTTCCCCGGATTTTGTGCAACAAATCCCGATCAATGAGTCAGACAATTGTTTGTCGACTATGACTTTCCCCGGTTCATCAGTTGTGATGAAATCTTCATTTGATCGGTTAAGATCCTTAGGTTGTGCACAGGTAAGAGCTTTAACCTGTCACCGTCCCTTTCACTAGTTGAACCGGTTACATCCTTTCCTCGGTTCCTGTTACTGGTTTCCGGTTGTGTCTCCCTTGGTGACCGGTTGCTTTGATGATCAGTTAGAGCATTATTATTTTATTAGCACAGTGTCACCGGTTTCCAAACTAGTCTCTCCTCGCACTTACTGTAATTAGTTGTGTATGTCCTTGCTTCACAGATCGAACTTTGGTATCCTTAGTCCTAAATGACAACACCTTTTTGCCAATCAATGACAGTACGTCTTTTGCCATATACCAGTTGCAATCTTATCGGTTATTCAACTAATGCCAATAGAAACCAATACCAGTGGAGAAGTAAACACCAAATAACGCTTATATGATGGCAATTTTATAAGTTCTTGAATTGCTAAAAAGAGCTATAGTAATGAAAAGTTCAAAGGAGTTTAAGATAAAGTTTCATGGTTCTTGTGTCAAATCACAAGGAACAAAAGACTGAATTGACATTTCTCTTTTCTTAGAAAGAGAAAGAACCAGGTTAGGAAGTTTTTGACCAATGCTTACTACCACATGCTACTGGAATGATCATGAAAGAGCAACAGTATGATAGAGGAGAAACCAATACTGACTCACAACAGTAATTCTAGAGAGATCTTTCAATTCTTTCATTCATTTAGGAGATATTATAATATTTTAGGAATTCCATAATTGCAGTCCAACAAAAGTATATATAGGATGGCAAACAGTTGTGGAGAACTACCATCCATTGACAATCGTCAACTGTCAAAAACTAACTTTTTGCCGCTTACAATAAAACTAATATGATTACGTATGTGCTACATTGCTCCCCCTTTCCGCCCCAAAAAAACAGAAAGTTGTCTTCTAGACAACTGACAAAAAAATTGGAAGGCAAATCAACAAAATTAATGGGCTACTGAATTTATTGAGGTTGAGAGGATGTCCACAGAGTTGGATACACTGAGGATGGAGGAGTGGATGGCTGAGAGCTGATAATATTAAAATAACTGACAATATTAAATATAAAATTAATTATATAAATAATATATATTATAATTACAAATTATATATAAGATATGAAAACTATATTTGTTTCTATAAAGGAACAAATATCATAATACTTTCTGAGAGAATCTATTATTAAATAGAAAATAAATAAACAACAAACAAACAGTAAATAAATTATAATATAAATCGACAAGGCAATTGAGATTAAATAATCATCCACTTATATGTATTTAAAAGTAATAAACGAATAAAGTATATGGATTGTGAAAAGAGGCAGTCGACCACCATATGAAGAAGCTACATCTATATTGATATAAAACATACAAACTATATGTTTAATTGGGGGTCACTATATAGTATAAATAATTGAATGGATGGACAATACATCCGGAGAACAGATAAAAGCGATGATTGACACAATTAAAGTATCTGCAAATACAAACCAGTATAATAAAGTGATCAATATCTTAAGATTGGCTCTACCCAGACAGCAAACAATGAATACTAGAGATTAGCTAATGATGGAGTCAAGCACATTATCAGGAAACATAATAAAGTAACGAAACTGCTAGTTCAATCATAGTTAGCAGCGGATGCACGATTTAAGATATGTGCTATAAACAAATGGCAACGATTAGGGCTGAAAAGGCATGTCCATCTTCTAAAAGAGCCGCGACCCTGTTATTTGTATAAAAAGAAGAAAGTTTGGGAGCAGAATAATAAAAAAAGTGGGGACATAGAATGTTGGAACTTGGAACATAACTTGGGAGTTACCTATATTGTTATGTGATATACAGATCTATTAATTTGTTATTGCCATTGAACTTTAATGTACTGACCATACAAACAGAAGAACCGCTCTACTGGGGAAGAATATGTATCGATCATAATATCAATTCGGTTTACAAGTCTATACGTAGTCGGCATCTTAGATATTTTACCAAGCCCGCCCCCCCCCAATTCAGATTGGGATCAAATCTTGTAGTCAGTTACAGAGATCATATTCATTGATATCTGCTGAGTCAAAGAAACAATATTCGGGAGACAGAGAAAGAGTGATTCCTTGCTAACCAAGTCTGAAGATCGCTGTGAGTTGAAGATTATCGGGTGTCTAGCGTTTCCTGAGCAACGCTTATCTCATTGGTTCAATATTGATCAAATGCTAAGACTATTGAATAAACCATTGTCGTCTCTGCATCTGCGAGTAGCTGGAATGGAAACACACATCCATTCATACTGATTCCCCGAGGCACCCATATCAAAATCATTGGTTATTTTAAGAGATCACAAAGGAAAGAGTTTAGTCATCAGTTACTTTTCAAGATGACTAATAGCTAAAAGCCCACAGTGGAGATTCAAATTCTGAGGATAGATATCACTGAGAATTGGAAACATTGGCGGGTCATTTGAATGCTGAAGGCTCGTTTACATTCTTCATCTGATGCTTAGAATTTACTCTGCCATCAGAAGTAATCTGAATTAATACTGTGGTTGTCCTGAAGACATATCGGGTCTCCCCACATAGGATACAATCAAACAAACAGTTGTATGGTAACAGACTATTCTGTGCAAAGGAATGTTATTTGGAGGAACCGGACCGAGTACTGCCAAACTGAAGATTCTATAGATAGAGTTCCAGACTCACAGGGATTGTCTATGGTCTTAGGCTCTGCACTTAGAGGCTACTATATGCAAGGGTATTGATTCAGCTCTGTATGAAATAGAAATATGTTTGTTAGTAATTAGTAATTGCAGTAGTTATCTTGTATTCATACTGTTGTCAACTAGAAGAATTGGAGGCATCATCCTATTATATGTAGCTATTTGTGTTATTTGAAAAATTGTCGCAAAAGTCACTGCAGATTGGGACAGGGACATTACAATTTGCACATAAAATCTTGTCTCTTATGTGTGTTGGATTTTTGTGATCACTTAATTGTGATTATAAGTTTAATTAGTTAAAGATTGTCTTATATTGATTCAACCCCTCGCCCCCCTTACCCCCCCTTTCTCCTTCAGTATAAGTGTGTATTTCATCAATAAGTATTGTCAAATGTATCTAAAACTTATGGAGTTAATATCCATGGCATTAAAACAAATATCAAAACTATATTTATAAGTCTGGCTCAGAGGAGCCTATATTACTCATCCCAACATTACTGCAAGCCATGTGTTGGCCTCTAAGATAGATCCTGGGTGGTGATGTAGCCATGATATTTTTTTTGTGTCTTAGTGACTGGTGTTGATATTTTCAGATTGGTGTTGATATAGAGACAAAATTGACAAAGAAAGGTGGAAAGATGGTACCAATTTTGTACACCAATTTATCTTGATAAGTCTGCCCTTGTTTTAGATCTGCAACTCCAATATTGATGTGATGTAGAAAATGCTCCCACACAAGTCCAAAAAAATCGCAGCCCTCTAAAGTGTTAAATTCGAACCCCAAGGCATGCGAATTCTGTCCAAGAATTTGCTCTCAAGTAATGTGTAAACTAGTAGATGGGGATCAAGCCCTAGGTAGGGTATTTCACACCCTTGATATGTATAATATTCTGATCCAAATCGCACACCAGATTTTGTATCAATTCGGACTCCAAGTAAATATATAAATTCGCTGATGAATGCCTGAAATAATTCGCTCCAATTCGCTGATAAATTTCACCCCAATTTGCTGATAAATTTCGCTCTATAATGGAAGGATAATTTGCCTTCTTTGGATTCTTGAGAGGAAGAACAAATGTTATGTTTTTGGTGTGTTCTTCTCCAAGAATCGAACTTGAATATATATGTGCCTTGGTAATTAACTATCCCTCCAAGAGATGGCCAACTTGGGCCCTTTTAGTTAATTATTTTATTTGATTATTTTATAATAATAATGCCTTAGTTATTATTATAAAATTGCACATGTATATATATATCGCAAGGGTGATAATAAATAGCAAATTATTATTATCTTCAAATGCCCGAGTTGATCTTAGCCGTAAGGGCTATAATGTTAACACTCCCTCTTAGACTTGAGGGTAAGATCAACCTATAGATCCCATCTATAGTAGGACACACCCTTTTAATTTGACTATTATCCTTGATAGTGGTAACAAAAACATAACCATCTCGGATACCTTATCCGGAGATGTCATAGATTCCACATCTATGAAGGTAGATCCCTATCTACCAAATAAGATGAAAACATAAGTCCATATGTATATCATCATTTAGTTCCATGATGTTATCCTTCCTGTTTGTGGATTGATCAGATCCACAAGAATATCAAGTCCATGATATTCATGATAACATCAAGCCACCAAATTCTCAAATAAACATGAATATCAATTCCATGATATTCAATGTAACATCAAGTCCATGATGTTAATTATTCACGAGTCACCTTAACTCAATAGATATCAAATCCATGATATCAAGAGCATTGGCCTAACGAATATCAAGTCCATGATATTCACCAAATGCTCGGAGTAATGGTCTCCCGACATCAAATCCATGATGTCACCAATACTCGAATGTGGATCCCTGATCCACGAGTCTTCAAGACTCAAAGGATATCAAATCCATGATATCCAGCAAATATCAAGTCCATTATATTCAACAAACATATAAGTGTGAACTGCCACAATCCACATATAAATCTAGGCATAAAAGAATGAATTCATATAACCTTTTCCACAAAGAGACATGAATTCATAAAACATAAAAGAAATGTTAGTGCAACAAACTCATATTTTCATCATGCCAAGTTTATTCCTGAAATGTTCAATTTTGTTCCTTGCTAGGGGTTTGGTGAGAATATATGCAGTTTGTTCATCAGTACATACATATTCTAATTGAATGACCTTTCTTTCCACCATATCCCTGACATAGTGATAAGGAATCTCAATATGTCTGGACCTATTATGGAAAACGGGGTTAATAGCAAGTTTAATGCAACTTTGATTATCACATTAAATAACAGTAGGTTCCATGGTTTGTCCAAACAATCCCACAATGAGTTTCCTTAACCAAATGGCTTCTCGAGCCCCGAGAGAAGTTGCAATATACTCTGCTTCTATTGAACTCTGAGCAACAGAATTTGGTTTCTTGGTGAACCAAGAAATCATAGCTGATCCCAAGCTAAAACAACATCCAGATGTTCTCTTCCGGTCTGTAATGCATCATGCCCAATCGGAGTCTGTAAAACCATGAAGTTCTAGTTTTACATTTTTGTATAGTAGACCATACTCAATGGTCCCACGAAGATATCTCAGAATATGCTCAGTGGCACTCATATGCAATTGTTTAGGTTCTACCATAAACTGACTTAGAGCATTTACAACATAATAGATATCAGGTCGAGTGTTAACTAGATACATAAGAGATCCAATGATTTGTCTTTATAAACTAGCATGTGTAGTCTCAGAACTAGCCATAGCTTCTCTCAACTTGAGAAGATTGGTTTCCATAGGTGTGGACATTGGTTTACACTCCATCATACCGAATCTCTTTAAAATATCAACAATATATTTCTCTTGATTCACAATAATTCCATGAGATTGTTGCCACACTTCTAAACCAAGAAAATAATGAAGAAGGCCTAGATCCTTCATTTCAAATTCCTTTGCAAGATCTTGCTTGCACTCTGCTATAAGGTACTCTTGTCCTATGATTAGGAGATCATGTACGTATAGCACCAATATCAGTAAATCTCTATTTGATATCGTGAAATAGAGATTAGGATCTGCATCATTCTTTGAAAATCCTAGATTTTGAATATAACGATCAATCCTTTCATACTAAGCTTGAGGAGCTTGTTTGAGCCCATACAAGGTTTTCTTAAGCTTACACACATATGATTGTTGATCTTTTGTGACAAATCCTTCAAGTTGCTCTATATACACTTCCTCTTCAATTTCTCCATTTAGAAATGCAATTTTAACACCATTTGATGGATCTTCCAACCTTTGGAAGCTGCAATGGCAATAACTGCCCTAACCGAGGAATATCGAGCAACAGAGGCAAAAGTCTCCTCATATTCTATACCTTCCTATTGAGTGAACCCTCTAGCTAGGAATCTGGCTTTATGTTTCTCAATACTACCATCCGCAACATGTTTGATTTTGAATATCCATTTTGATGATACCACGGATTTGTTCTTAAGTCTAGGAACAATATCCCACACATCATTTTTCATTATAGATCCGTATTTTTCTGTCATTGCATCTTTCCATGCCCATATTTTAAGTGCTTCACAAATAGAGGAAGGCTCGGAATCTATAATCTCACTCATGAATGCAAGATCGTTGTTATACCTTTTAGGTCTTTTACTTTCTCTGAAAGTTCCAGCAAGAGCTGCATAGTTGTTTACATCTTCCAACATTTTAGTGGCCCACAATGGTCTTTTCTTGTAGATGGAAGTGCTAGGTTCACTTATAGGTATTGGATCATATTCAATAACATCATGATACTCCCTTTGATTCTCAGGAGGGTTGGATTGAAATAGGTCATCACTTGCTATATCCTTAGAGGTCAAGAATGCAAGGTCTTCTTCGAATATAACATCTCTACTCAACTCAATATGCCTTTGCCTCGGAACATAGATCCTATAGGCCTTGGCAGATTCACAATATCCCACAAATATTCCCTTGTTTCCTGAGGGTTCCAATTTGGTTCTCTTTTCTTTTGGGACATGAATATATACAGGACAACCAAATATCCTAAGATGACTCACATCAGGTTTGTTTCCACTAACTGCCTTTTTGGGACTTTTATTTTTCAAAGCTGAATGAGGACCTCTATTTTGAATGTAAACCGCTGTGTTTGATGCCTCAACCCATAGTGAAGTATGAAAATTTTGATCATATAGCATAGCCCTTGCTGCTTCAACTATGGTCCTATTTTTCCTTTCAGCTGTTCCATTTTGTTGAGGGTTGTAAGGAACAATAAACTCCCTCTTAATTCCTAATTCTACACAGAAGGTGCTAAAGGTTTCAAAAATGTATTCTCCACCATTATCTGTTCTAAGAATCTTTATCCTCTTGCTTGTAAGATTCTCTACTAGAGCTTTGAACTCTTTGAATTTGTTGAGAACATCGACAGATTCTTTGTTCTTTAGGAAATATATCCAAGTCTTTCTAGAAAAGTCATCTACAAAGATGATGTAATAAAGATATCCACCAATGGATGGTACAGACATGGGTCCACAAAGGTCAGAATGTACTATCTCCAATATTTCCTTAGTCTTGCTTTCACTACTAGGAAAGGAGGATTTGATATTTTTTCCTAATGCACATCCTTTGCATACACTTTCATGTCTAGGAGATAAGTGAGGGAACCCTACTACAAATTTATTCATAGAAAACAATGTTTGGAAATTTAGATGCCCTAACCTCCTATGCCATAAATCACATGAGTCAATTGATTCAACCATGAGAGCTTGAGATGAAATAGTATCAAGTCTATAAAGACATTCATGTCTTAGTCCTATGGTATAGGCTTGTTTCAAGGTTGAATTTTTGGTCCAAGCCAAAACTTTCCCATCCATGAATGCAATTTTATAACCCTTATCATCAAGTGCTGATATTGAAACTAGATTTCTCTTTATGCCCGGAACATATAGGACTTGAGAGAGTTGTAAGGATATGCCGAACTTCATTTGAATGTTGCAATTCCCAAAGCCCATAATTGGATAAGAAGTATCATCTCCTATGGTAACTTCTTCCTTAATGTTTTCTAAAAATGAATCAAAGTTTTTCCAGAACCCAGTGATATGTCTTGAAGCCCCGCTATCAATAACCCAAAAGTATTTATTAGAAGTTTGGGTAGACAAGGCTGAATATAGGGCTGGATTTTCCATGTTTCAAGTCTTAAAAGTTTGAGACTGTTTTCCTAAAATCTGAATAAGATCTTTCCTCTACCTAAGCTCTGATACCATGTTGATATTGTTGTTCGGCAAATGGGTAGTTAGACGGTTAGCCCGTCCGAGGGAGTTACATGGATGCGACGGTTCGCTTCGCATCCCCTCGGACATTATATGTATACATTCTTCTCTTTGAGGAACACATGGATATGGTGATAGAGAAAACACTTGTACTCGATGTTTGTGATATGAATATAATGTTGTTATGTTTTCTATACATTCTTGTTGTAATGTCCCTTTTTTGGGGTACATTATATTGTGTCGTGTTGTTAGCCTTTTCACCTTGGTCCGGAGGGCTAATCGTGGTGTGGCAGTGCTCTAGGAGATAATTGGCCTAGGTGGTTTCAGTTCCAAGCCAATCGGAGCAGTTTCTGCAAGTTTCTAGGGTACTTACTATTTAAGTCAGCAAGGGTTCAGAATTCTTGGCTTTTCAGTAGTGGAGTTGGAGCGTCTCGTCGAGAGCTTTCCAGCGAGCTATCACACGTCGGCATCTGAGCTTGTTTCGGCCCCCGTTTTAATGCCGAAAGATTTCTTCACTTGTTTATTATTTTACTTTATAACTAAACGGTCATTTTATTTAAAAGTGACTTAAAGTGAAATTATAAAGAGACAAAATGGGTATACAAAGAGTCACAGTGGGGAAACTGAAGAGTCACAGCTGCAGCCATAAGAAGAGGTTTTGGAGTCTCATTCAGCATGCTTCAGTTTATGGATTTTTATCTCTCCTTGAGAATTCGAGAAGTTTCAGCTATCGAATCAGAAATCTGAGGCCGGAAACCTTCAGCATTTCTTGGTGGATTGGACAGAAACTCGATTCATCCCGACGCAAATTCACTTTAGAGTTCGCCATTGTTTTACCAAGTTCTTTATCATCCAGTCTTACTGTTATTTTCCTATAGTTCAGATTGGAATGTTATAATCTATGGTTTTGTATTGCTGTTTTAAAATACATACCATTTTCTAAGTTATTTCATGAGATTGTATTTGTTGGTTATATGAATATATTTGCTGGTTATTGTTATTGGTTCAACGGTTATTTGCATGTCCTATTGGTTTTCGAATCTTCATAAGATTTATTGGTAGAAATCAGTAAATGGCCGGTTAGGGTCATTTCAGTGGTATCAGAGCCTAGCTTTTTGCCAGCCTGTGAGGTTTTTAGATCAAGTGAGAAGTGTTTTGAAGAGATTTCCTGAATATTATTTGTTACGGAGTTTAGCAGCATATGAGGTTTTTCTTCAGATTCAAGTTACAGAGTTTTTAGCAGTGTTTGAAGGATCTTCTTTAGAAAATTTGTAGAGATATTGTAATAAAAGCTAACAGACAGTCAACCTACACATTCAGTAAAGAGAAGTGTTAGAGCGGTTATCTCAGATTGTGCGTATGCTGGGACCAAAAGAGTTTTTTATCTACACTCTTTGTTAATAATTCTTTCTATTAGCTAGGAATTTCAAGCTAGCATTCGTGTGAAGGAAGCCCCAGCTTTTGTATCGAAAGCCTCTGTTTAAGCACGCGACTGTAAGAAGAGACTGGGTGCGAAATTTGTGGGCCTGCGAGCCTACTCGGCTTTTAGCCATATTGTCGTGATTGGCTTTAGTGTTTAATATTGACAAGAAGGGAGAAATGTGACTGAGGAGCCACAGTTACTAGTGTGAAGTGTGGGAGGTACCCCAGCAACACACACGCGAGTAGTGAGCTCATGCTTAAGGCACCGATCTGGTAACGGCTTCCCAACGTGAATGGAAGGAAGTCTTGCGTGCTGAGGTTGTAGCACCCAGCTAAGAGAGAGTCACGAGATATATTTGAGATTGGCAGAGGTATCTTTGCGAGAAGGTAACTGCAGTCATCGAAGACTTGAGAGTTGCGGCTGGAACGTATAGAGGTCGCAGGGATTGAGAGATAGTCTTGTTTAAAACTGCCAAGCACCCGGTGAATCCCATGACTGGCAGAGCCAATACAAGTCGGGCCCTGAATTGACAACCGGTGCTAAAGCATAGCTTGGCCCGTGAGGCTCCCTTACGGCAAGGAGTAACGGGGAACGGAAGAGAGCTCGCTAGCAGCTTGCGGGTGCTACTTCTTTACTCGAGGCGGCAAAATCCTATTCCGTAAAAGAGAGTATCTGTGCCTAAACTTTCAAGTGCATAAAACATACTTGGTGCGATTAATATTTGTATAGGTTGCGAAGGTATCCAGTATATGGCGGTTGAATAAATATTAAAGTTTGTTGTGGCTCTAATGTTTAGCGTGCAATTTATAATAATATAAGTGTTGTTGAATATAAGTGCGGGAGAAATTATTGAGGCGTCAAATAGATGTATATTTTAATTTGGCCGAAGAAATATTGGTATTAAAGACAAACTATACGAATGCAGAGAACGATAATCATTAAGCGCCTTATTACTATTTTCCAAGCCCAATCTATCAGTGGCATTTTTTAATGAGTACCAGTTCATTGCGATCGTTATGTTCTTCCATATTCGGCAAATAAAATAAAGGAAGAAACGACACTAGTGGGAGTCAGGAATAATGCCTGCAGAGAAAAAGAAAGACGTCTCTACCTTTTTGGACACCACGAGCAACAACCATTGCCGTGAGCATACACGTTCTAAACAAGACCAGTTTTAAACGAGGTCCCTCCTAGCGCATAGAAGAATTCCCAACACTTCCAGATAAGGTGTTTTCAACGGCGGATGCAAAGGCAGTTGATGATCATCCAAGCTGAGGTAATTACAACTTAATAGTATCATGACTGGGCTGTGACCGAGTGTAGACAAAGCTCATTACCTGGCTACGCAACCACTACTGTGGACAACATTCTTGGTGCTTCTCACTTCGTAGGGAATCCCGTACGTGTGAACAACAACACTGCTTCATTTGCTTGTAACTTGGCAACCACAACTATTAGGAGACCGTGTAGAGCATTAGGAGGAAATCGGTTGGTACTTACTATGTCATTCTCAGTGTTTGATGTTAGAAGAGTTGAATAAATCAAATCTCTTCATTGTCGTATGGTCTCTATTTGGTTAGGAAGTTATATACTGTTTTTCTGAGATGCACAAATGTTATTGAATTTACTACCTTTAATGATCAGTGTTTACCCTATTATATTCTTTATCTCATCAATGCTCAAGCACTTTGTATGTTGAAGTGGGAAGTCAAATACGCAGAACTTCAGAGACAACAGTGAACTAGAAGTTTTAAGACTTTAGTGCCACCCATTCAACTACATGCATGTATAACTTTTGAAACCTCCTAATCAGTCCGGAATTGCAATACAAACACATTTACTGGATACACCATCTAATAGCTGATAATAGTGGTCAAGATCATTACAGTATTCAGAATTTCAGTGTCAGGCACAGGGAATTATTTGATACCCATAACAGAAAGAAGCAAAATTATTATTGCTGTGGCAGCACTTCATAGTTTTGGAAGTAAGTCAGTCTTTGGCATGAGCTTGGAGGAAAACTTAATCATGGAATCTTTGGAAAGTCTCATATTGTCTAAGGAGTTCAATGGCATGTTCTACGGTGTCCATCTCAGAGATATCTGGAAAGAAATGGAAATCGGGAATGAATTATGCTGCCTTGGATGGCAACTAGAGGAGCAGAAAATTACAAGCAACATGCTTGCCAAATTAAATGAAATAAATTCATACCTATCTAGGATAGATCAAGCTGATTGCAGGCTTTTTAATTGGGCCATGCAACCCACAATGGTTGCCTTAGTGCAACGCAGATTTATGAGTCATCCACTTCGAGATGTTAGGCTTTCAGTCGCCTCATGTCTCAGTGAGATCACTCAGATTACAACACCTATTGTTCCTTACACCGAGCACATTTGGAGACAGGTGTTACAGCTGATTGTAGACAGCTTAGATGGATTGAGATATAACAAAGACTCTACTTTTGATAGGCAGGTAAAAATCTTAGAGTTAATGGCAGGCACTAGAGTCTTCAGTCACATGTTGAATCCAGTTTATGATAAAATGATTCAACAACTATTTCAGTGTCTCCTAAATAATTACAAGGAGTGACATCCAGATGGGGTGAAGAAATGCATAAGGACTATCTTATCCTCGATCTTAGATAAGGACTATGACATATGCAAACAATTGCGATCTGAATTGTTGGCATTATGGAGAGGAGGATAAGGAACGCATCCATGACATATGAACTCTCAACTGAATTAATTAAGCTTCAATCTGAAAGATTCATGAGTTCATTATCTGAAAATGAATGAGAATTATTAGGCTTTCAGGTTGCAAGATCTCCGGTGATAGGTCATGACTTAGTGAGTGCAGGGCTGATTTGTTTCTTATGCCAGGAGGGCTAGTCACAAGGGCATGTTTGCACGATTGATCAAGGGGAAGATAAATGGCAGCCTAGTGATAGGAACGCTACAGTTGATACTACCCCACTTTCGGGGCATAGTGGTGAGTATTCAGAACTCTACTTCAGTGACTTGATGGCGGAGTTTGATAACTCCATGGTTATAGGTTCTAGTAACCAGATGGAGACCTTCAGCGATTCTGGTAATGAGGAATCATGTGACGTCTTTAGCAACACTTCACTTTTGCATCACATGGATATGGATGACCCATTTGGTAGTGCATCTCAGGGTAACACTGATGAGAAGTGTCTTAAAGAGTCAGCTGAAAGTTAGTGATGACGCCATTGTTGTAGCACTAGTTCACCACGATAGCACTCACCAGATCATTGATGATCTGTACAGGACAACTCAGAGAGATAAAGGGCAGGACGACATAAGGATTGGATCCTATACTACAGATTTACAGGGGGTCAAGACAGCATTTAAGAAGTGGAAATCAAAGTACTTGAGATTACTTACAGACTGTGACCACCTGTTACAAGTTGCCGAGAATTATGCTGAGCAGTTGAGGGATAAGGAGGTTGAGATCGATAAGCTCAATAGGGAGCTTAGTGCCTCTCAGGGCACCTTGGAGCATACTCATATCACTCTACAGGAGGCGAGAAATCAGATTGTGGTCTCTAGCCAGTTCCAAGAGCAGGATGACAGGGATAGGGCTGAATTCTATCAGGAGGTGATTCAAGAGCTTGACAACATACAACAGACCTATGACTTGGACAATTGTCCAAGAAGATCGTTGGGTCACAGAGAGTTCCTTGATGAGTCAGACCACTTCCAGATGAGGGATAACTCCTTGTTTGAGATGGGTGCAGAATTGACTTTTGACAATCCCCGCTTTGAGATAGATGAGGGAGATACTTCCTATTCCTTGGATGAGGACGAGTTTGATTGCAGGGTTTGGGACCCAGGTGCAGTTATCAAAGGTGAGCCTTGGTCATCAGGTTGGAGTAGTGGGATGAGCTCAATTGATGAGCAGTGTGGTTTGTGTACCCGCAGTCTAGGAGATGTAGCTATGTCTGGTGGCATGATGAGAGTTATGTCTTTTCTTACACTACCACTCGATGAGGATGTTGATCAGGTAGGACTTATTCAGTATGCAGCTATCGAGTTTGGTATGCTGGTTATGCTGGTTGGTGGGAATTTTTCACACAATGGTATACATTGTATGACCCCGAGTATTGAGAGACAGTCATGGAGTCCTTATGCTGATTTGGGGTTTCCAATAGAGCTATTTAGTGCATCGCAGGTGGAAGCCTTATCCGACGGTTTTGACAATTTGCCCCTTCAGTGCAGTTTCTGGCTTAGGTTACAAATCAGAGGGGCATACTTGAGGTCGGTTTTCATTTTTCCAGCCAATCGGTATAAGATTTGGTTTTCTCTGGCATATGGTCGTAGAGGCGCAGGAGAGCCCAGTTGGAGTGAGGTTCTTAGTTTGGTTGAGACTGTTCTTACAGATGTTAGCAGCACGGGGCAAATTGGTTCGACATATCCTGCAGTGATTTGGGATCTTGACATTATATGGGCTGCTGTTTGGTTATTGTGTGAGTGGCTTCACAAATCGGAGCATAATGATGGGGTCAGTTTCACACGACTGGTTGGTGGAGCCGCCTCCCAGAGGTTGGTTTGGGATCCTAATATTTGATCTCAGCTTGAATATACCGATTGCTCGAGGGCAAGCAATCTTCGAGAAGGGATGATTGTAATGTTCCCTTTTTGGGGTACATTATATTGTGTCATGTTGTTAGCCTTTTCACCTTGGTCCGGAGGGCTAACCGTGGCGTGACAGTGCTCCAGGAGATAATTGGCCTAGGTGGTTTCAATTCCAGGCCAATCGGAGTAGTTTCCACAGATTTCTAGGGTACTTACTATTTATAGTAAGTCAGCAGGGGTTCAGAATTCTTGGCTTTTCAGTAGTGGACTTGGAGCGTCTCGTCGAGAGCTTTCCGGAGAGCTATCACACGTCGACATCCGAGCTCGTTTGGGCCCCCATTTTAATGCCAGAAGATTTCCTCATTTATTATTTTACTTTATAACTCAACGGTCATTTTATTTAAAAGTGACTTAAAGTGAAATTATAAAGAGACGAAATGGGCATATGAAGAGTCACAATGGGGAAACTGAAGAGTCACAGCTTCAACCATAAGAGGAGGTTTTGGAGTCTCATTCAGCATGCTTCAGTTTATAGATTTTTATCTCTCCTTGAGAATTTGAGAAGCTTCGGCTATCGAATCAAAAATTTGAGGATGGAAACCTTCAACATTTCTCAGTGGATTATAAAACCCGATTTATCCTAGTGCGGATTCACTTTAGAGTTCGCCATTGTTTTACTAGGTTCTTTATCATCCAATCTTACTGTTATTTGCTTGTAGTTTAGATTGGAATGTTATAATCTATAGTTTTGTATTGCTGTTGTAAAATACATACCATTTTCTGAGTTATTTCATGAGATTGTATTTGCTGGTTATATGAATATATCTGTTGGTTATTGTTATTGGTTCAACGGTTATTTGCATGTCCTATTGGTTTTCAAATCTGCATAAGATTTATTGGTAGAAATCAGTAAATGGCCGGTTAGGGTCATTTCACCTGCTGAATACTTTACTTTCTGAATGCAATTAGTCTCTGTTACTCCACGAGGGTAAACATTTGTCGCCGTTGCCAGGGATCGAACCCGAGTCACCTACGTGACAGGCGGGAATACTCACCACTATACTACAACGACAAAATACAATCTATAGATAGTTTTTAAAACTGAAACAATATAGAGACAAAATTGACAAAGAAAGGTGGAAAGATGGTACCAATTTTGTACACCAATTTATCTTGATAAGACTGCCCTTGTTTTAGATCTGCAACTCCAATATTGATGTGATGTAGAAAATGCTCCCACACAGGTCCAAAAAAATCACAGCCCTCTAAAGTGTTAAATTTGAACCCCAAGGCATGCGAATTCTGTCCAAGAATTTGCCCTCAAGTAATGTGTAAACTAGTAGGTGGGGATCAAGCCATAGGGTAATTCTCACCCTTGATATGTATAATATTCTGATCCATATCGCACACCAGATTTTGTATCAATTCGGACTCCAAATAAATATATAAATTCACTGATGAATGCCTGAAATAATTCAGTCCAATTCGCTGCTAAATTTCACCCCAATTTGCTGATAAATTTTGCTCTATAATGCAAGGATAATTTGCCTTATTTGGATTCTTGAGAGGAAGAACAAATGTTATGTTTTTGGTGTGTTCTTCTCCAAGAATTGAACTTGAATATATATGTGCCTTGGTAATTAACTATCCCTCCAAGAGATGGCCGACTTGGGCTCTTTTAGTTAATTATTTTATTTGTTTATTTTATAGTAAGAATGCCTTAGTTATTATTATAAAATTGCACATGTATATATATATCGCAAGGGTGATAATAAATAGCAAATTATTATTATCTTCAAATGCCCGAGTTGATCTTAGCCCTTATTATTATCTTCAAATGCCCGAGTTGATCTTAGCTGTAAGGGCTATAATGTTAACAACTGGTGTATATATTGAAGTGAGAAATTTGTTATTAAAGTTTTCTTGAAGCTTTGAAGATTGCATGTTTTGTTTTTGAGTTCATTAACAAAGAGGAACAATTAAGTAAAAGGATAAATGGTTATGTTCTAGTTTGATCTTAGCTAGGATACTAATAAATGGGATTGTTCTATGAGTTGTCTATGTAGGGCATGATGCTACATTTTTGCATTATGAAAATGACATTTTTTGCCAACTATGACTTAACTTGTATTAAGTAGTACAATAACTCTAGTATGCCAGCTTTGCCTATGGCAGTCCTTGTATCCTATTTTTGTGAACAGTAGTATGAATGGTATATGTATTTCAGTTTGCGGTGAAGGCGATGTTGTTTTCCATGGTTTTGTATTTTCTAGGAATGACTGAAACAAGTCAGATCATGTATTACATTGGCAAGCATTTGTATCAAAATACTCCAATAGAAAAACAAAAAAATCAGGGGCATACATTATAGTGGAGTAAATCTTTCCTGTTAGCCTATGTTTAAACAATATCATTCAGCAACTTTCCTTCTACAAGTAAAAGAGAATAGAGGCATCTTAACAAGGAATAGAGGAGAGCTCAATGGTAGTCCTGACAAGTTCCAAAAAGAGAGACTATTTCAAGTATCCTTGGAATACATCAGGATTCTCCCTTAGACAGTGAAAATATTACAGGGAATATGGCAGAAAGGAATGAAGGGTGAGCTGGTTCCATTGGTCCAAATACAAGATGGAAAGAAAGCCAAATGTTATGATGGACATGATGTCACAACTAATAGGCAAGATAGATTAGATTATGCCACAGGGGGTAAAGAATAATTCATGGGGAAAATAGAACAATTCACAGGGCAATCAAGCACATAGTGGGGAAACTAGTGCTACCAATCGGCAGAGTACCAATGAGAGACAAGACTATAGGGGCAAGCTCAAGTTTGTTGATGTGAGTTTTGTACTACTACATAACATATAGCAATTGAATGACTTGATACAGCGTACCAAACACTCAACCCTCTCTTGAAAAGTATATAAGATACTCCAAGGTTCCTTACACCTGTGGATACTAACTCAGTTATATAAATGTGATTTGCTGGTAATCACTTCGGCGGGCTTACGTTGTTCACTTGAGGATGTCAAACTTTCGCTATGATGATGACAAGACTTCTTTCTTCTTTTATATCATTTCCAACTTTGCTCGTCAAACTTTCGAACTTCAACTTCTCAACTTCAACTACTGAACTACTGATTCTCAACTTCAACTACTAAGTTATTGATTACCTCTACTCCTAAGAATGGAAAGATTGGCAAATGGACGGGGATCAAACCAAATGAAAGCATACCAGCGGTGTTACCTCCACAGGTGCAATGATTCTAAGGAAAGAAGACTAGATTACCACACAAGGCTCCTTGACAAGCCGCCAAGATGCTAGTGGCCTAGTATAGGATCCCTATCAAACATCTACCAATATCACCATGCAATTAACCATCTATCACTACTCTTACTTTAACAACATGAAATGAAATCCTACTTTAATTTGAGAGATGAGAAGAAACATGCAATACACCAAAATGATCATGTATATCCACCATGCAAACCACAACAATGAATAGAGAACAATTTTGATAGTATTTTGGCAACAATTCTCCAACATAACTCTCTTTACAAATGAGTACAAATGGCCTTATATAGAGGCTCAAAATTACAACGAGTGGCCAAGATTAAGAGGCAAAATCAAGGACCAAGATTAAACCTTACAAACCCTAATTAGGGTTACCATCTTTCAACCAGTTACATGAGGGCACCAACTTTGTGGGCCAATGAGAAAATTACAATAATCTGTCAACCAATGAGAACATAGGACACTTGGCATGATTTGATTGCATGCACATGAAATTGCCACCTCATCAACCTTGTCTTATAAAGTTCATTAATCCTTGAGATGAGATGAAGCCTTGGATGCTTGAGCTTGTCCTTAGAAATTTTCTCACCACCACTTGAACTTGCTTGTACTTGATGTCCTGACCTCGAAAGGGTGAGGTCTTCATGCACTTGGGGTAATCTTGCCTTGACCTTGGTGGCTTGCCTAGGTGTGAACCTTGCAATTTAAGAGCCTTGCTCTTAGCCACCGCCTTGAAATCAAACTTGACCTCTCTCAACCTGTCAATCACTTTCCTCCTTACTTCAATACTTTGCCATTTTTAACCTTCCTATTTGGATTTGATCTGCATGCATGCATCTTTGTTTCAATAACCTTGGGTTTTGGGCACCTGCCCTCACCATATCTCCTTGATTGTTCCACAATCCACCCATCACTGAGTTCATCAACTGCTTTCATCAATGCCTTCCTCCTTGGTTAACCCTTGACTGCCTTCAACTGTTCGAACTGCCACAACCTTGCCCTTTTGGCATAAGTACTTGCCTCAACCATAGTGGTGCAATGCATCTCCCCAAGATTAGATTTGGTTCAACTGGCAAAGCATCACTAGTAGTCTTGCACCCGAATTGAAGAAGTAGGACCCCATGTAGATTTGCCCCCGATTTTGCACTATCTAAGTTGCAACTCTAAATTCATGCTAGTGATCCTAATCCAATCAATCTTTCTTTTATCATTTCCAATCTCTTCAATAAAATAAAACATCCAAGGATCAAACTGTGTACCTTTAGCATAACTTGGGATCCGACTGAGAAGCACGATGAGGTCGTTGCACTCTGATTTGCTGTATCCTGTTTGCTGCTAGGGTAGACTGAACACTTCCTTGTACAAATCCATACTATTTGATCCTCTTTGCCACAGAGGACTAGCTGTCTCTCAACTTCTCTCTTAATTGAATCATATCAAAGGTACCAATGTTGGTGTCTCCAACGTATTTCAATTTTGAGCGGAAGTTGGAATTGGGTATCATGACTTCCTTGTCTCCTATTTCTGCATTAATTCCTTTGGGTCGCTTGCTTGCATTAACATCAGCCATCCTAAACACTTATCACTCCCCGCCTTTTCTACAATGAATGTGGAACTACACTTATCACTCCAATCTTCGCCTAGGGGTGGAATACTACACTTATCACTCCCCGCCGTTGCCTTAAGATGGGCTACACTTATCACTCCAAATCTTCCCCTAAAATGAAATGCAATGATGCAAACTACACTTATCACTCCCCGCCTTTGCCTTAAGATGGACTACACTTATCACTCCAATCTTCGCCTAGGGGTGGAATACTACACTTATCACTCCCCGTCGTTACCTTAAGATGGGCTACACTTATCACTCCAATCTTCTCCCTAAAATGAAATGCAATGATGAAATGCAAGCAAGAACTTGAGGGAAAAAAGCCAATCAAGACAATCGAGTAATCTACTTAATATCCAAATACCTAACTCTACTCTTGAAATTAGTTTTCAACACCTAAACTAGCAACAATGAAATGAAAGCAATTAAAGAGAGAGGAAAAGATAGGCCACTCACCAACAAGGGCTAGGAATCCTTTGTCTAGGCAATTAGCTGGGCTTGATCTTCAAAATCTTCTATCTCCACAAGAAAATCTCCCCTTCTCCAATTCACTCTCAAAATCTGATTGCTATGAATCTTCTATCAATAAATTCTTCTATTACAAATCTGATTTGCCTCAACTCAAGCTTCCTCTCTTCATCAAACTCTCCAATTTTCGAATTTGCTTTTCGGATCTGCTTTTTTCGGACTGCTTTTTCGCTCTGCTTTTTCGGACTGCTTTTTCGCTCTGCTTTTTCGGACTGCTTTTTCGCTCTGCTTTTTCGGACTGCTTTTTCGGACTGCTTTTTCGCTCTGCTTTTTCGGGCTGCTTTTCGCTCTGCTTTTTGCTGCCAAGAGAAAAGGAGAGAAGTGAATGAGATGGTGAAATGAAGTGGGGGAGAGCTCCCCTTATATACCAAATTTTGCCTCCAAAAAAAAACAAGGCCGACTTTGTAGGAGGAGGAAAAAACAAAAAATTAAAATTGCCAAATTAAACATGAATTAAATGAAATAAATTGCCCAGCTCTAGGGGATTTTATTTTAATTTAAAATTGGGTCAACCTAGTGCAAAATTATCGGTTTAAATTAGCCAAATCCGAAATTATCATAGGCCCTAAAATTGAAATTTTGAAAAAAGGTCATTTAGGCCTCTAATATAGCTTTAAACCTTCCCCATTGTGGACCCAATAACTTGTCTTGAATTTCACACCTCTTAAGCCTCAAAATATGTTGAATTTAACACACAAAGGGGCCCAATTTAAATTTCTAAATTACAAACACTTAGCCCAAAAAATATGATTTTAATGCATTTAATCATGACAACCAAAATTAATTTTTTATTATTTTGCAACCCAAAAATCATTTTGCAATTTAATTTCCATTTGGCAATTTTATCCTTTTTTATTTTTGCAATTTATTATCTCTAATTGGCAACTTTAAATTTATTCTTTAATTTCCATTTTTCTCCACCAAAAAAATTTACAAGATTTTCCCCAAAATATCCAATTTCACAATTAAATTTTGAAAATCTCGAGTTCTTCAATTTCATCAATTTTCAAAATTCATCTAAGTCTGAAAATTTTGCAAATTTGCCCTGCCAGATATTTTTCTAACAATCGAAATAAAATATTCCTATTGAATTTCGTTTGGCCTAAAGACAAAATCAACTATTTAAGAAAATCAACGCTTCGCACAAGGTGAAAATAAGCAATACCCCCCTAGGCACTTCAAAAATATCCAAGGTGTAAAATTTTCATTTCAAAACCTCTGGATCACCCAAAAATTCGCTAAGGCACCCAAACTCTCGGATCTAGGAAAAATTGCCAAGGCTTGCCCGAAAAAAAAAATTGGGGGTCCCCAAATATTTTGGGGCGATGGTGTGAAAACCTCACAACAAAGTTCAGTGCCTAGGCCCTTTCAACTCACTCTCATACATAAGGATGAAGCTCATGTTGTTCATGAGACTCCACTACCATTGGCGAATGAGTTGGGGAATGCTTTCCAAAGTATGACACCTTCCTAATGTGATTAGACAACATTTGATGACACCCTCCATAGAATATTATTCACATGATGACTCAGCAGCTAATAAATCAGACCAGCAATCTGTCTGAAGAAAAAGAGGAGGAAAAATCTTCATATGAGTTAGTCAAGGAGGAGAGTGAAGGTACACTAGCCCAACTCTATAGCTTTCAAAAGGATGAATCATTTTGAGTTCGAGGAGTTTTAGGTGGACAATGTTTGGTAGCATTTATAGATGCAAAAGCCACTCATAATTTCATAGGTGAAGGACTTGTAGCATGCAAAGGGCTCGAAACAGAGGATGTGAATGGTTAGGGTGATGGTTGCAAAAGGGTTTACTATTACATGCACTAGGATGATTTCACAAATATGCCTTTAGCTAGGGAACTATGGATCAAGGATGGCTTCTATGTTGTTAGCATTGGGGAAACAAATGCATTGTTGGGTATTCAGTAGTTATGTTCCTTTGGAGGTATTACACATAATTTTCGGATCGTGGAGCTGACATTCAAACAAGAGGGGAAGAATGTCGTTTTGAGAGGGATGTCATATGGAGGGCCACATGTTGTCTTGTTTAAGTGCATGGAAAGGCTTTTGAGGCATTATCAGGTAAAGTGGGCAGCAGAGTGCATAGTCATGCCTATAGTTACAAAAGAGGAGAAGAGACTATGCTTTTCTATCTAAGCAAAGCAAGGTCTTTAATGGCATTCCTCCAAATAGGACTCTAGATAGGGGCATCGAGCATGTGATTGAGTTGGAGAAGGGGGCAAAATCTGTTATTACTACACCATACAGACATCTTAAGAGACAAAAGAATGAGATCAAGAAGGCTAGTAAGGAACTCTTGGAGATGGGGCTCATTAGATAGAGTAAGAGTAGATTGAGTCCATTTGCTTCTTCAATTGTTTTGGTAAAGAAGGATGGAACCATGCATATGTGCATCAATTATAGGGCCTTGTACAAGAAAATTATTAAGAACAAGTATCGAATTCCACGGATAGATGAGCTCATTGATGAGCTACATGGAGCAGTTTGTTTTTTAAAATAGAATTGAGATACAGATACCATCAAATTCAGGTTAGAGACGAGGACAAAGAGGAAAGAAACCTTTAGATGTCACTTTGGATACTTCAAGTTTCTTGTCATGCCTTTTGGTATGACAAATGCACCTGCTACCTTTCAGTCATGTATGAATAGGATCTTCAGTCAGCAGTTATGCAAGTTTGTGTTGATATTCTTTGGCTACATACTAATTTCAGCAGGTCATTGGAAGAGCATTTGAGGCACTTGGATGAGCTTTTAAGCATCCTTGAAGATGAATCATAATTTGCTAAGAAGTCAAAATGTGAGTTTGGGATGATAGAGTTATTGTATCTTGGGCACATAATCAGCTCTAAGGGAGTTCGTGTAGACTCTTATAAAATCAAACTAATACTTGATTGGCATCCACTAATCTTATGTAGTTGAAAGGGTTTTTTGGATTGTGTGGTTTCGACAGGAGGTTTGTCAAAGGGTTTTCACGGTTGGCTGCTCAATTCGTAGATTTGATCAAAGAGGGAGCCTTTACTTGGTCTAAATCAACACATAAATCATTTGATCACTTCAAGCACTTGATGAGCACATGCCTTGTTTTGGATACTTTGGTTTTCTCTAAACCCTTTGAGCCGGAATGCAATGCTTCAAGAGATGGTATTGTGCTGTCCTTGTGCAAAAAAACCACTCAATTGCATATGAAAGTAGGAAACTAAGAGGGGGTGAGAGGAGATACTCCATTTATCATAAGGAGATGTTAACCATTATGCATGCATTGCCTAAATTCGGATAGTAACTTGTTGGAGGGAAAATCATAGTGAAACCTAATCATATCCTCAGTACTTTCTTAATTAGAAGGATCTTAATGACTGGCAACAAAAATGGGTTAATAATCTCCAAGCCTATATTTTGACATTAAATATGTCGAAGGGAAAAGATTGTAGTTGTTAATGCATTGTCAAGAAGGTCACATTTGTGCTTGCTAACAAAGATAGCAGCAGATTGGAAAGAGCAAATTCATGTTGAATATGCCAAGAACACCATTGCCAATAACATTTTGGATGGTTCCTTGCATGATGATAGGGACAAGGTAACAAATGATCTCATATTTTACAAGGAGAGATTGTTTCTAGTTCCTAAATCTAAGCTTAAATTCAAGGTTGTAAAACCATTTCATGACACTTGTATGGCTGGCCATCTGGGGTTTTATAAGATATACATACAAATCTGTGAGAGATTCTCATGAAAAGGGATGAAATGAAACTTTCAATTATGTTCATGAGTGCCAAGTATAACAACAAAACAAAAATGAACATATTCACCCTGTTGGTCTATTGAAGCCCCTATGTATTCCTACTCAGAAAGGGGAAACCAACTCAATGGATTTTATTACAGCACTTAGCAAGGTGCAAGGGAAGAATTGTATTTATGTGTTAGTGAACAAATTTCAACATGATTTACAATATTAGGTGGTAAATTTGTTATCTAGAGAAGTTTTTAGACTTCATAGGACACCAAAGAGCATTATCTGTGAAAGCTACAACAAGGTTATGAGCTTGTTCTAGAGGATTTGTTTAAGTTATGCAAAACAAAATTGACTCCTAGCACTACCTACCATCCCCAAAGAGATAGACAAATTGAGATTGTCAACAAATGGGTGGAAGGATATCTACCCAACTATGTTTCAGGACAGTAGAAGGCATAGGTTAAATGGTTGCATTTAGCAGAGTATTGCTATAACTCCACCTACCATATGACCATTAGGATGTCTACTTTCATGGCATTGTTTGGCTATTAGCTCCCAGCTTCATTGATTTACTCTTTGGAGATAGAAAAGTACCTAAGGCCAAATATCTATTATAGGAGAGTCAGGACATCATGCTATCTTTGAGAGATACCATCCAACATGTTCAAAATCAGCAGAAGATGTATGCTGATCAGCAATGTATTGGGCATGCATTTGAGGTAGGAGAAATGGTCTAATTGAGATTGCTGCCTTATAGATAGTCCACTTTCAAGTATAGTGGGTCATAAAAATTGAAGTCTCATTTCTATGAGCTTTTTTGAGTCACTAGGAGGATTTGGGAGGTGGGTTATATGCTTTGAGCTACTTGATAGTAGCAAGGTGTATAATGTTTTCCATAGATCAAGGCTCAAAAAGGTGCTTGGGCATAGTGTGATTCCCAAAATTACCTCCTTTGGATTAGGAAGGCAAATCGATATTCATTCCAAAGGCAATGATTGATTTCAAGGAGCATACTCAGATGAGGACTACCATATAGTATTTGATGAAGTGGAAAAACTTACCAGATGCAAAATGGGAGAGTGAGCAGAATTTACAACTTCTATACCTGTGATTGCTCGAGGACAAGCAATATTGGGGAGAAAGGATTGTAATGTCCCTTTCTCACATATAGTAAGTAGTGCATGCCACTAGCCTACTCTTGGGTTTCAGAGTTTTGTAGACAGCATGCAGTTTCAATGTGTATTGACAACATTTCTATTTTTTACATATGCAATTCTGGTAAGTTCTATTTTGGGCACTTGGTCTTGGTTTCAGTTTCCTCTTCACTTATGTGTTAAGTGTTCTTAGATTCAATGCTTTGGTGAAGATTTGAAGGTGATGGAAATAATGTTTTATATTTCTCACTTTAGTGTTTGAAAAGAAACTTTATTTTTATAACTTTAGTGATAATTATTTTATAATGTATGTCTCCAAAACTAGGGAAGGTGTTTTTAGAAGTCTTTTTAGTGTCTTTTGAGGAAATAAAAAACTTAAAATTTGAATTTGCCCTAGTTTTCCCGTCAACTCTATTAATTAGAGTTTTGGCTCTCATTCTTCCATTCAGATTTGGCACACATATAGAGATGTTTTTCAAATGTACCTAGAGAGGTCTTTTGAGGATTGTTAAGGTGTAATGTCCCCATTTTTCAGAGTTTTGGGATTAGCTTGGTTTGGCGACCCTCGCAAGCTAATCAAGCGATCAGAGAGGGTCAGTTGGCGGAGCCAGTGCTGGGATTCCATTCTGGAGGTTCAGATTACTAGGTCTACTCTTCGTTCAGGTCAATTTGGTCAACTTACTATTTTTAGTAAGTGGTATTTTGGGTACGGCCAGGATTAGTAGGGCGTCTGCATGGGGTGTCAAATGTTTCAGGATCGAGTTTCAGGGGATCTTCAGTTTGAGAGACTTACTATTTATAGTAAGTCTATTTGTGGCAGTTGGCTCAGTTGGCTATTTCTGGCAGGGTGGTTGAGGTTTGAGGCTCTAGTGTCAGAAAGGAGTTTGTTGCAGTCAGTGGGATTTAGTGGCTTCTTATTTTAAAGTTATTGTTACTAAATTAAGTTATTTTAATTTAATAACTTTATGACTTTATAACTTTAATGTTGTAAAATGAAGTTGTGATTAAAAAGTCTCTTAAGTGAAAAAAGTGAAGTTTGTGAAGAGCCTTGGCTGGCTCTTGTTTATAAACTAGCTTTTTCCACAAATTAAATTGCACTTCTAAATTTCTTCCAAACATTTACAGAAATTAATGAATTACAAATATGAATTTCAATGATACTTCTCAGATTTTTAACCTGTTGATAAATAACTACAGCCATTAATATACCACTGAAAATTGCTTATAAAATATTAGAATTGACAACTATCAAATTATATTCCAATCACAAGTATTAATCAACAAATTTGGGGACCTTAATGAGTATGTGGCTGCATAATGAATTTTGGGACAGAATTTACAAATTGACACCTTCCATATTAAATTCTTCACGTTGCTGATGATTTCCTATAGATGCCGCAATATACAAAATGCTAATAGAACAATGCCAATGAAGAGACGTCCAAAGGGAGCCGATCTCCTGTGAAGGCACCACACGTGTGCTTGGTACATACAGCCAAGCTGAAGTCCGTACGGCCTGCTGGAAAAGTACGGCTCCTTTATTTAAATCGTACGGCAGCCTCTAAAGAAGAAAACACTGCTACTGCAAAACAAGTCGCAGCTTGTTGCTAACCATTTTGACAGTCCGTAGAGATAATTCCAGCCTCTAAGAAATTTGATAAATGAAGAGTTTCGAATTCCAGACTATAAACTCGCAGCTTTGATGCAACTGCTACAATCTTCTCACACTTGGTATAATTCAATACCAAGAACAATATCCAAAGATTCAGTAGTAGTTTTCAGAATTCAATTTGCAAAATTCATCATCAATTAGTGATGATTCAAATTGCAAGCAGAAGAATCAATCCTCAAAACCCTAGCCATTTCTCCCAGCCAAGAGACTTCATAAATTTTATCAAATCAATAATGAATGGTTTTCCTTTCAGAAAGCATTGCTTTTGTAATTCAAAAGTGTCTTCTCTCACACTCTTTTCACTTAAAACATTTTTTTACTTAGGCACATATTGAATAATATAATTTATTAATTCATTTGGCTCTGAAAAAGGCCTTTTCACCAATATCACGAAATTATGACACGCAAGGTCCCTGTTTCTTGTGCCTAAGATTTAAAACTTTTCATCCTGGTTCCAACGAGCTATAGCACTAAGGTATCCAGCATATAATACGAACAAAAATGGCAACCTTAGCAAATAATAATAATAAACCACTTGTCTTGCGAAAACAATTGAAGAAGTGTCTGAATCGAAATCTGTCTGCACAGGATTGATCTAGATGATGAAAGATGATGAATGAACTTGACAGGGTGACTTACTAAAAATAGACGCTCTCTCCAAGATTCTTGGAGCCCAGAAGCCAGAAATGAAAACCGAGAGCATCATTCAACTCCTCTAACTCATTTGAGCTCATTAGAACTATCCATTGACTTACTATAAATAGTAAGTTCACACCAAAGACCCTCTAAACACCTCGCCATACCACGAGGATCACAATAATGACCTAGCACCATCAGATCAATGACCTGCAAAAAATGGGGACATTACAGTCCTCCCTCCCCAAGATTGCTTGTCCCCAAGCAATCACTGGAACAAGAAACATCACAATCCACGTGGATCCCATAGAAAAAAGTATACCGTGCCACTGACATCAACTGTAGGCTCCTGTAACATCACCCAAAATACAAATCGGATAACTCTGTATAGAGACCCAAAACAACCACTCACCCAAACTCCTGTACTGAATCTGTCTCTGCCCGGATCCCGAAAGAAGTGAACTTCAAGATCATCAAAAACCAAGATGTATGGGAGACTCAGATCCCATACACCTTGAACTCCCCTTGTGCTCCCAAGTGACATGTACTGAGTGTGTAGACCA
Organism: Chamaecyparis obtusa; assembly: GCA_027943335.1. Lineage (NCBI taxonomy): Eukaryota > Viridiplantae > Streptophyta > Pinopsida > Cupressales > Cupressaceae > Chamaecyparis > Chamaecyparis obtusa. The sequence continues at coordinate 279,394 of BSBK01000097.1, forward strand.
TTTGCACAACAATGATGAATACCCCTGAACAAAGCTGTACCAGGACTCGGATATCCACACACTGCATAATCTTTGCAGTCACCATAACTCTGCAAGTCACCTGCTACTGACTTGCAACCAAAATTCCCATCAACTACTGATGGCAAGAACCCATCCCATAATGGATGATAAGGACTAGGAGCCAAACTACCCTTGCAAGAGATGAAATCTTCTACCTTTGGGCCAAAAAACAAATGATGAACATGCCCTACTGTATACAACCGGTCGGAAATCCAAATCTTTGTCAATAGCTCATCATTACCAAACTAGGGGTCATGAGATGGCTCCAATCTCTGACTCCGCATAACTGTAGGCTGGGTAGGCTCCTAAGCAACTCTCTCAACAAGCCCAACCTCAAAATCCTTGTGGGGAAGCATTGTAGATAGTCTTCACAATCTTCCCTACCAACCTCCGGATAGCACAAGAGCCTTGGATGAGAGTACCCTCAGACACTCTATAAGAATCCTGTCGCACATCTGCACTCTCAAGTAAATACTCCATAAATGACTTGGTGCACTAGAAATTATACGTGGAAGCGTCAACTTGCTCCCCCGCAATCCACAACTGATCCCTCTGAAAATGTGGCACAACCAACTGTCCCATGCTATCAGCTATGTGAGATGATGAAATAAATTCACTCCCAGCTAAGGAAAGCAAATCAACTTGAGAGCTCGACTCCACTGGTACTCCTACCTCATCCGAACCAAGAGCTCCCATATCTTGAACATGTGTGTCTGTCACATCATTATGTTCCTCATCACCACCCGTAAGAGCAAACTCACCACCAACCACCTCAATGTGCAATCGAACTGGGTCTGGGGCTGGTGTGGACCGCAAATGCTCCAACTCCACGGTCACCTCCTCTAACTAGATCTGCGACTCTTGAAGGGCCCACTGAGTGTCTTCTAAAACCTCAGTAGTCGCTTTGAGCTCCTGGGTAAGCTTACTCACCTCCTCTCTGTCCATCAGTGCCTCATAAGTTGTACTCCACCACTCCACTAGGTGATCTCAGTTGGCGACCATCTGTAAGTAGTTATGTCTCAAAATCTTGACAACCTCATGCAAAGTATGAATCTCTGTCAATGAGAGGTAACCACCACTGGCCCCATTTGTCATAGGAGCACCCCAACCATAAACAACCAACAACCGACGAGCGACATCAAAATGATCGAGAGTAGAAGTAATATCTCTCTCATCAACTCGCAACTGGCTAGTCACATGATGACTCTGCACAACCGGCCTCGTATGAACAACCTCAAACGCACTGTCTACACTATGAGAGGAAGCTATATCCAACAAACTCCCCCCAAGATCACCGTTTCTCTGTGTACTGTCATCTGAGTACACATCTACAAACTGAGTACAGGCATCGAACACGTCCTCATCCAACCCCGGGGAAATTGTTGCTGAATCCGACTCAACACAATCTCCAGCTCCCTCGTCCTCTGCGACTATCTGACAGTCCAAATCTTGGAATACATCCACATGATTTACCGACGAGGTTAGCCCCTCTCTAGAAGTGGAAGCCCTGGCTATAACAAACTCCTACCACTCATAAGCTTCCCTGTCCTCATCTGTGAGTCCTTGTAACACAGAATCCTAGAATCCACCACCACCATATGACAACGCTGACTCTACACCCAAAGTCAGATATAGAAAGCCAGAAATACTACAGCGCTCATCATCCTCGCTCTCAGCATCAGAGATATCTGCAATGGTAGTGTACACATCATCGATCTGCATCTCTTTGATTGCCCGCTGGGGTAAACTTAGTATTGCACTGACATAGTACAGGAAATATAATAAACACAGAATATATTAGAGAATAATAAATACTTTCATTAATCATTCCAGACTGGCAAGTACATTTACATAATAATGATCATACAATCATATCTCCCATGTCCAACCTCCAAGAGAGTATATAAAGTACCCGAAGGGTGACGATCGAAATGTCGTGACGTAACTGTCCAACCTCTCGGTCACTAACGACCGAGACTAACATAATACTTTATTAATATAATAACCGGTACATTCAAATATCCCGACAACATCATCCCCCCCAGAAAAACAAGTCATCTCCGACGACTTACAACAACAGGGAGATGAAATACACTACATAGAATAAGAAAATCACTGAGAAGAGGCAAAGGGGTGTCCCTGAACAGATGAAGTGCCGCCCTCCCCATCAATGCTGCGTCCAGTAGGTCTTTTCCCTCACATCCCATTCCTCCCGTGCCTGCACCAAACTTGTCTCCAAAACATACTGTTCAGCTATAGCCTCCGCTAACACCATACTATCTCCCTAGCCAATCTGACCTTGATAGCCACCTGGGTTGCCTTCTCTACTTCCAACTCTTGGGTACGCTGAGCCAAGTGTCGCTCTACTGCCTCCAACTGGGTGGTTAGCTCCTCCCGAGCTCTCTGTGCATCCATCAAGACAGTCTCACGTCTAGCCAACACCTACTCCAAGTGCCTCAAAGCGTAGTATCCCTCTTCAAAGACTTGCTCTAGTGCTCTCTTCACCTCTGGCATGCAGACACTCCATGCCTGTAGTAGCTCCGATCTCATCAACAGGTCACACTCTCCAAGGGCTGATAATTGAACCGACTGGGGGTCTAGGGGGCAACGCCCCCAGCGGGGTCGAGGGGCAGCGCCCCCGCCGCCAAGACCAATTTAGCACTCTCAAACCCACACAGAAGTCTATGGAACACACCATTTTGTGATTTTCTTCTGATCCCATACTCTTTTCTGTAAAGCGCTTATGTTTTCCTTACTACCTCATTATGTCGTACCCTTCGGTACCATACGTTATTCATTTTGAACTGTTTTGATTTGTCGTCGTTTTTTTTTTGTTTTGTTTTTTAAGAACCTTCTCCTCCCTGCTGCCAGTCCTTCCTTGCTCTTATTTATTTTTCAATTCTCAGGCCGAAATGCAGCCGTACATCCCTTGGACAGTATCCCCATTACACATTTCAATGTCGTACAGCACCCAAGCTCTTTTGTGTGCGGTAGTCCTTTGGCTGTATGGTCTTGCAATGTTCCATACGATGCACAAAACAGCCTATCTTCCTGTCCGTACGGACCGTACGATGGATATACCAACCCTTGTTTGCGCCAATGGCCGTACGGCCAGTGTTAACAACTCACGCACGTTTCCTTGTTTTAATTGCCGTACGATATCACTAATACACGCTCTCCCTTCCGTACGGTGCCGCATGATTTGCCTAGACGCATATGCTTCGTACTTCATGTGTTGCTCTCGTACGGCGCCGTACTAGCCTATATACCGTACATTGTTTTATACTTCGGTTATGTCTACTGCTAATGTACGGTGCCGTACGACATGTTATTGCTTTGCTTGTACGATCTGCTTCAATTTGTAATGCCTTCTCTCGTCGTACGGTATGGCTTGTCCTTGTCGTACGGCACTATCAACTTATCTTTTCCTGCCATACGATGTTTATATACCGTACGGTACTGTACATTGCCTTTGCTTTTTTCTTTTTCTTTTTTTTATATATATATATATTTTTTTTCATTTTTTTTTTTTAAATTTTTTTTTTTTCCCACCATACGGTCATGCATAGCCGTACAAGTAGTTTTCAATTTCTTGTCCGGAGACTTCTCTGGTCGCTCGTACGGATGGCTCTCGGGTCGCCCACCTGACCAGTCGAGTCCTTTTCCATCCTCTCGGTTGATCTATCCCTTGTCTCGAGTTCATCTTCTCCAGGTAAAGTTTCAATTTGGTCCCATTGCTGCCGTCATGTATCCGTTTGTCGAGAGTCCACAAAGTGTGCAGTCGTTCCCTCTCCTTGTCGCCGAGTCTGTTTTCAATGGCGATCCAAAAGCTTGGAACCATAAATTCTACAGGGACCACAGTCTCCTTCCCGTACATAATAAGGAGAATAAAGAGTTTGAAGGTTACAGTCTTCCACATAGAATTCCAGTCGTCTCCCGTGGCGATGGTTTTCAAATTTCTCTCATCCGTCTCCGTACCCAGATTCAAAGGTTTCACCGTCGGTTCTTCATACTTCATAGCCTCCTTGTTTTTAAACTGATGTGCGGGTATGGTGTCCATTGTAGCTTCTCCTTCCTTATACTCCTCGTACTCTGGAGGATATTGATCTGGCTCTTCTTCTTCGACGCTTAATACATTGCAGGAGGGTGAGAACATCTCATAGTCCTCCTGCTGCCAATGGAACAATCCATTTAATGAGTCTGTGTCATCCTCCGAACAGCATCCTCCGAGTTTTAGTATCCCTTCAGCATCCGAATCCATCCCCTCTTTGCCTTCGTCTCGTGGGTCATTCTCCCCTTCGGATTCGGATCCCGAGGAAGAGGCAAGTTCCTCGCTCACCAACTGGGTCCGGAGATCAATAGTAAATTTCTTGCCTCCGCTCTCCATCGAGAGTGTATTCCGTTTCCAGTTGTGGTTTGCCTTCTCTGCCACCAGCCATCCTCTTCCGAGTATGGCATCATACCCTTTCTGTTTCAACGGAATGACCACAAAGTCGAGCACAAAAGGTTGTGCACCCACGGTGACTTGTTGCGCCATCAACGTGCCGAGGGGTTTGATCCCGTGCTGGTCGGCACCTAGCAGATTAAACGCAGGTGGCCACAGAGTGGGCTTTCCTAGCTTTTTCCATGTGTCCTCTGGGAGGACGTTTACCCTGGAACCGTCGTCTACTATAGTATCCGTCAGGATGGTGCCTAGGATGCCCATCTCCACCACGGTTGGATGTTTGCCATTGTTGACAGCGAGCAGCATTGGATTTGTCACCAAGTTTCCCAGTACGGAAGCATCCATGTTTCTCGGTTTGGGTTTATCAACCTTTGTACCCAACAGCACTGTCCCCAATTGAGGCATGGTGTATAGGAGGTCCTCCAGCTTCACAGGCAAGTCTAGTTGAAGCATCTGCCGTACAATGTTCCTCTCCGCGTTTGTGCAGTAGGGTCCGGATAATTCGTGTGTCTCTCCCCGTTGGGCTTTCATCGCCCTTTCTATTTCCTCCCTTGCTTCCGCCATTCTCTGCTTCTCCGTTTGGGGATGAGGGTAGTGGGCTTCCTTCGCTTGCCCTCAAGTAAGAGCAAGTATAGCTTCTTTAATCCGTGTGTTTCCTTCGATATCAATCAGATTGGCCCCTACGCCAGACTTCGGACAATTAGCATCTTCATGGTCCCCAGGGCCGCACCAACGACACAGCTGTTGAGGGGTGTCATTATTGTTACACTCACTTGCGTAATGACCCCATTGGTTGCATGCCCAACATTGGATCATTGGGCGTCCCTTCGGGTCATACTGGACCCTGTTATGGGTGGAATTATTATTGTTCCCTCCACCTCGCCGGTTGCCACGGTAACCTCCTAAAGATGCATTATTGTTTGGTTCCGTCCCCCTTGATGTGGATGGTTGTTCTTGTGTATAGAGCACTTGCTGGTTACGCGCCTTCAGATTGTATGGGCATTCCTTCGTAGAATGTCCCATAATCTGACAAATGTCACAAAATGCCTTCTTGGGACAGGCATCCTTCGTGTGGCCACTCTCCTTACAATCCGTGCACCACAGTTCATCATCCTTGCTTGTTGTCCCCTTCATTGTCTTAAACTCTTTTAACATCCGTTCCATATCCTTCTGAAAGGCCGTGACTTTCTTCTTTGGCTTCTCGTTGCTGATACTCTCCTCTTCGGACGTATCGTCTTCGGATGACGAAGATCTATTCTTCTTCTTTTTGGCCGTCTTATTTTCGCTTTCCAGGTCCATGGCCCGGTTGTATGCATCATTGTAGGATGTCGGAGGCACAATTTTCATCTTCCTTCGTAGCTTAGGATTCAAGCCCTCGACAAACCACCTCTTCTTTAGGCCGTCAGCCGGTTGGCTTTCCATCTTTCCGACTAATTCCTTTAGCCGGCGACCATACGCTCGTATGGTCTCCCTCTTCCCTTGCTTCGTTCCATAAATTTCTGAGACTATCTCATTATCGTCTCGTAGTAGCCGGAATTCCTTCTTGAATCCCTCCTTCAGGTCATCCCATGTGGTTATGTTCGTTCTATCCAGATCTGCGTACCAGTCAATAGCCACGCCTCTCAGTGTGGCGGGGAACTGCCTCATCCATTCGTTCTGGTCAGTCACCCCATTGGCTACCCAAATGGTTTCACACGTACGGCAATGCCGTACTGGATCGTCCTTTCCATCATCGTGGAATTTTGGCAACTTCTCCTTATGTGCCGCCATGGTTGGTCGGGCTGATTTTGGTTGTTGCATGCGCGGTGGATTTTGTGCTCCTGCACCGCTTGTGCTAGAACTGGCGCCCACGTTCCCTTGGCCAATTACTAATGGTACTTGTATCTGTGTAGCGGGTGGAACCGTATTGTGTGGAGTCGTTGGCTCCAATGGCGGGTTCGCCTGCGCGTCCCGTGTGTCTTCGATCGTACCTTCCCATGTGGCTTCAGCTGTGCTTCCCTGTGTGCCTTCGGCAATGCGCTCACCTTCGTAGTTCCCTTCCTCCGCACGCCACGTGCGGTTCAAGTCTTCAAACTGGTCTCGCTCTTCCTGAAGCAAGACTTGTCTAAGTCGTGTTTCTTCGAGTAGTTCTTCTCTACTCCGCACTCTCTGATGTTCCGGCGAGATGAACGATTCCCAGTCGGCCCCTGCACCTTCGGTACCACTTCCGAGGTTCCCTTCGAGCAACCCTCCGGCAAGCTGGTCTTTGGCAAGTTGCCTTAGCCTACACCGACGTTCACGTTGTTGCGCGGAGATCAAAGCCTTCTGTGCGGTTTCCCCTTCGTCATCTCGTGCCTTTTTATTTCTATCTTTATTTAAGACATTGGGCATAAATCCTTCCCTCAACTCTCTTCCCGAGTACGTCTAGGCAACGAGGCCAGATGTTTGCCTGCTGGGGTAAACTTAGTATTGCACTGACATAGTACAGGAAATATAATAAACACAAAATATATTAGAGAATAATAAATACTTTCATTAATCATTCCAGACTCGCAAGTACATTTACATAATAATGATCATACAATCATATCTCCCATGTCCAACCTCCAAGAGAGTATATAAAGTACCCGAAGGGTCACAATCGAAACGTCGTGACGTAACTGTCTAACCTCTCGGTCACTAACGACCGAGACTAACATAATACTTTATTAATATAATAACTGGTACATTCAAATATCCTGACAACACTCTTCTCCTAACTCCAGCTACCTACACGACTCAATGTTGTCATGTGAATCAACTAAACTGTGGCATGAAACTATGTAGCCCAACTCAATTGCAACACTCCCATCCTGAGTGTCATCACTAGATAGCTCCATGCTAACATCCTCAACACTGGAAAAAAAATTGTATCCTGTATTGATCCCACACTGCGACTGCTATCATAAATTTCTGAGCTGTCATGGTTCATACGCTCCTCGCAATCATCACCCAACATCTCACGGGGGGTGTCATCTCCAATGCAACTCACAACATCCTCAAAAGTGTCATCAGATGTGTCTATACTATCAGCTCCCACATCTCCCGTTGAAATCTCATCTGCGGACACATGTCTCTGCTCACATGACTCAACGTCAAGCTGTGCACCAATAATGCTAGAGCATGAACTGTCATCAATTGACCCCGTTGTAATGCCCAGATTACCAACCTCACCATTGGGAGACTCCGTACATGCCTCGGTCCTATCTGAGGAAGCAACTGCCTCCTGAACTGGAGCAACACTACTACAGCTTACATAAACATCTCCAATAATAACTCCCTCCATGAAAGAGTCTGAACACTCAGTGATAACTGCAACATCAACTGCCTCTGTACAATCCGTAGTGATTGCTTTGGGAGCCTCAACCCGGTGATGCTCAACACTGCTGTCATTCAATGGCACTGAAACATCCACTGGTTCCGGTGCAATAAATCCATCATCAGCACTGCGTATGGGAATAGCAAGTGCTGAACTATCTGTAGAAACATCAGCATCACAGACAACTGTCGGAGAAAACTCTAGCCTTCTCCCCTGCAAACTCGATGTCGGCCTTTAAAAGGCAAAGACCATATATCTCGTTGCCCTATCTACTGTAACTGGATCCAACAAACTCTCTTCCAATCTCTGTTGATGCAGTCTAAGTTTCTCCATGCTTTCTACTAAAGCATTTAATTCTGCTCTATTTTTCTTAATGCTATGACGACTTCCGGAGCTAGATATCTTGTATTTATCCATAGCTAGGAAAAATGGAAGTGCTGGTCACTTTTAAAATATTTCAGAAAATAAATGAATCCAGACCTCATAGGATGGCAGGAAAAATGCTCTGATACCACTATGAAGAGCCATGGCTGACTCTTGTTTATAAACTAGCTTTTTCCACAAATTAAATTGCACTTCTAAATTTCTTCCAAACATTTATAGAAATTAATGAATTTCAATGATACTTCTCATATTTTTAACCTCTTGATAAATAAGTACAACCATTAATCTACCACTGAAAATTGCTTATAAAATATCAGAATTGACAACTATCAAATTATATTCCAATCCTAGGTATTCATCAACAAATCTGGGCACCTTAATGAGTATGCGGCTACATAATGAATTCTGGGACAGAATTTACAAAATGGTACCTTCCATATTAAATTTCTCACGTTGCTGATGATTTCCTATAGATGTTGCAATATACAAAATGCTGATAGAACAATGCCAATGAAGAGACGTCCAAAGGGAGCCGATCTCCTGTGAAGGCACCACACGTGTGGTTGCTGCATACAGCCAGGCTGAAGTCTGTACGGCCTGCTGGAAAAGTACAGCTCCTTTAATTAAATCATACGGTAGCCTCTAAAGAAGAAAACACTGCTACTGCAAAACAAATCGCAGCCTCCTGCTGACCATTTCTACAGTCCTTAGAGATAATTCCAGCCTCTAAGAAATTTGATAAATGAAGAGTTTCAAATTCCAGACTATAAACTCGCAGCTTTGATGCAATTGCTACAATCTTCTCACACTTGGTATAATTCAGCACCAAGAACAATATCCAGAGATTTAGTAGTAGTTTTTAGAATTCAATTTGCAAAATTCATCATCAATCAGTGGTGATTCAAATTGCAGGAAGAGGAATCAGTCCTCAAAACCCTAGCCATTTCTCACAGCCAAGAGACTTCATAAATTTTATCAAATCAACAATGAATGGTTTTCCTTTCACAAAGCATTTCTTTTATAATTCAAAAGTGTCTTCTCTCACACACTTTTCACTTAAAACACTTTTTATACTTAGGCACATATTGAATAACATAATTTATTAATTCATTTGGCTCCCAAAAAAGGCCTTTTCACCAATATCATGAAATTATGATACACAAGGTCCCTGTTTCTTATGCCCAAGATTTAAAACTTTTCATCCTGGTTCCAACAAGCTATAGCACTAAGGTATCAACATATAATACCAACAAAAATGGCAACCTTGGCAAATTTAATTAAATAATAATAATAAACCACCCGTCTTGCGAAAACAACTGAAGAAGAGTCCGAATCAAAATCTGTCTACACAAGATTGATCCAGATGATGAAAGATGATGAATGAACTTGACAGGGTGACTTACTGAAAATAGACGCTCTCTCGAAGATTCTTGGAGCCCAAATCGGAAGCCAAAAATGAAAACGAAGAGCATCATTCAACTCCTCTAACTCATCTGAGCTCATCGGAACTATCCATTGACTTACTATAAATAGTAAGTTCACACCAAAGACCCTCTAAACACCTTGCCAGACCACGAGGATCACAATAATGACCTGGCACCATCAAATCAATGACCTGCAAAAAATGGGGACATTACAAAGTTAAAGCTTTTTCCAAAAACGCTATTTATGAAATTCGAAAAAGCACTTTCATTAACCATTGATGATTTGATAAATTGTTTTGTGAGAGAATTCTGCTTGGCTTGGAAAAGTTAGGGTTTTGAGCTTGGTCTTCATTTTTGGAGAGAGTTCTGTATCAATTATCGCGCTTGGTCTTCTTCTAGGAGAGAGCTCATTCAGCTCTTGAATGCTAGATTGTTAGTTGTTCATATGCTATGGATTTTGGACATTTTCAGAAAAGGAGAGAGAAGTACAAGTTTGGGAAATAAGGGTTTGAGACGAAAATTCCTTGAGAAACGAGAAATTCTCAAAGGATTGCATTTAGAGTTAGATTGAATTGCCAGTGAATCGTGCCACCATTATCAAGCAGAGTTTGCAGATTATAGATCACTCTTTGCAAAGGCCGTACAACATTCTGGAAAGCCATAAGATTTTATCTTAGGCCGTACGATTCTCAGCCTGGATCCACACGTGTCTGCAGTCATAATTTAGTGCAGCCAGTCGAGGGTGTATTGGAATCGCAGGAGCTTGTTTAGTGCCGTGAAGGACTATTGTGTTATGGTCTTCCAGTTGACGCCAGTAGCAGGGTTCGGATTTGAGCTGGTTGTCACATTTTTCTTGTAGTTGGGTTATTTCCTTCAGTAGCCACAAGACCTTAAGCTACGTTTAACCTTCAGTAGCCACAATTCTATGAGTTTCCTAAGTGCTGTGTGGATAACAATGGAAGAAGTTGAGGTTTCCAGCTATGGATGTCTCACAATTGTTTGGTGTCTATTTGATAATTAAGGTGCTCTTTAATAATTGTTTTTGTCAATTAATAATTGCAAGCGTGGAGTTAGGAATTAAATTAAAATTGCTGTTGTGTTATTCTTGAATTTGTAATGCATTGTTAAAATTCATTTATGTCAAGAACACTCAAAACAAATTGCAATTCAAACTTAGAAGAAAAAAGCCAATTTGCATTGAGAGCCAGTTGGGTTCTTCACAGTGGTATCAAAGCACTGATCTTGTCATCCTAAAGGGTATGAAAATAAAATAATGGCAGACAGATTTATACTAGGAGGGTACTATACCCGCAGGGATAGAAATTCACCACCTCCTGAAGGTAATGAACAGGGCCCACAGAATGAATAGGCAGGAAACAGGAATAAAACTAGAAATGATATTTTGATAGGGAGGCCAGAGATGCCTTCAGAAATATTGCAGATGGCTAGCATCATGTTGCACTTGTATTGCAACAACTTTCAGACACTCTTCAGCGCATGACATTACCAGGTGATCATGCTAGAGACAGAGGTGCGCGGAGTGCTTCAGTCAGCTCATACAGGTCAGTAGTTGATGACAAGCGAGATTATAGAGTTGACCATACTGGTACTTATGACAGGCCTCATCGTTTGACTTTCTTGAGGCCAGAGCTGGATGCAGTTAGTGTGGAGTTAGAGCCAACACCATTTGTCGATGACATGGTGGCACATTTTGCAAAGTGGGATGCTCTTCCTGAGGCACTAAAAATAAATTTAAATTTTGACAAATATTTGACACAGAAATGTGAGCATTCCAGAGGCAGGCCAGCTCCTGACATAAGGCCAAGACCTAGGCAGAATGAACTCAAGTAGGCAACCAGCAAGTTGACATTAGACCACTTCGATGGAAGTGGGAAGACCATAGCTAGAGCATGGGTCCACAAGCTGGATACTTATTTATCACTTTGTCCTATGTTTGAGGAGGACGCTATTTGATTTGTTGTTCTTCATTTGAATGGAGATGCTCATGATTGGTGGTATCATGGGTTAATGTCTTTGCATCATGATCATATTGTGCAGTACCAGGAGTTCGTAGATACTGATAGAGCGGTTTGACAGGAAGGATCCTGAGACTTACTTCAGAGAGTTAGCTCAGCTGAGACAAATAGGTGGCCTTGAGGCCTCTATCAGTGAGTTTCAACGCTTATCAATTATGGTATATGACATCTCCGAGAAGAGGAGAGTCATGCTTTTCATAGAGAGTTTGTCAGAGCCGTACAAAGGATGGGTCAAGTCCCTGGATCCACCTACCTTGCGAGATGCTATGAAGAAGGCAAAAAATCTTGAGCCTTCTATTTCACGGGCCAAGTCTACTCCTAGTCCTACTATTCCTCCTGCAGATGAGGTACCTCCACTAGTTGTTGACAGAAAGAAGCCAGCAGGTAGACTTGATGATGTCACGCGAGAGGATTTGAGTAGGAGGCAGCTTTGCTATTGGTGCAAAGAGCCTTATGATAGAGAAAATACTTGTATTATGAGGCCTAAGGGCAAGGCGAATCGCTCTATGTGGGTTTATTCTGGTGAGAGTGAGGCTGAGTCTTCTCATCAGATTGATGGTTTTGATACAGAAGAGCAGAGAGTTACTCTAGAGTTTGGTCCTGACGCCAAACTATCTCCGATTGTGTTGTCCACCTTTGTGCCACTTCCCTCTGCTTTCAGACTGAAGGGATTAGTGGAAGGACAACCCTGTGTTGCTATGTTGGACACTGGAGCCATGCACAACTTTATTTATGAGCGACTTGTTAGTTAGTGTGGGCTTTAGGTAGAGGAGTTTGCAGGGTTTAGAGTCAAGGTAGCTAATGGCTACAATTTTACCTGTACCAGGCGCATTCAAGATCTCTCCTTGTTTCTTGGTGATTATGAGCTGATAGTTGATTTCTATGTGTTCGATTTGGGGTTGATGGATGTGGTGTTAGGGATGCAGTGGATACAGGAGATTAAGGAGTTCTGCCTTAGTGTGAGCCCGATGCAGATCAAATTTGAGTGCTAGGGCAGAGAGTATGTGTTGTCGGGCATTGCTGAGGGGAGTCTACGCACTGTCTTTTTGTGCAGTAGATAGTGCCGATACACAAAGACATGAGCCCATACAGGTTGAGCAGATTACACATCACGTCTCTCAGTGTTCACCGTTTTATGGCTCAGATCAGCAGATGGGTGTTGTTCACTTTGTGAACAACCCTTTATTTGATGTGGATGTCGTCATGGCTTATGACAATCCGTTGTTTGAGCTTAGTGATGATCCCTTACAGGTGTTGTACGATCATGATGTTGATGACGTTTGGGATCCGATTTGTACACTTGCTCATCAGGCAGATTACACAGGAGGCCAGTCAGGCCTAGCTGAACAGTTTACAGAGGTGTACATGGTGAGGAGTGCTTATAGCTTTACATTCGATCCTCACGTTCAGGACATCTATTAGTCACACAGTTTTTCAATGCATCCTTTTGATGACTGGTATGATGATTTGGTTAGTTCGAAGACTGGGAGTAAGTCCAGTCTGAGTTACTCCCAGTTGAGTTACTCCCATGTGAGTTACTTTTGGTTGAGTTTCTCCCACGAGGTGATTCGGTTATAGCATCATTAGTTTGGATGTTGAGTGCAGATTTCCCGTTACTGACGTTGGTACTATTGATGTTGTTGGCTTCTTCACAGGAGTATGAGGTTGATCGGGACATTACTCATGACCATCCTTGGGATCCGGGTGGATTGTGATGTTGCTTGTTTTCCTAATTGCTTGAGGACAAACAATCTTGGGAAGGGAAGATTGTAATGTCCCCGTTTTTCAGACTTTTAGGATTAGCTTGGTTTGGCAACCCTCGCAAGCTAATCAGGCGATGCGAGGGGGTCAGTTGGCGGAGCCAGTGCTGGGATTCCATTCTAGAGGTTCAGATTACCAGGTATGCTCTTCGTTCGGGTCAATTTGGTCAACTTACTATTTTTAGTAAGTGGTATTTTGAATATGCCCAGGATTAGTAGGGCGTCTGCACGGGGTGTCAGATGTTTTAGGATCGAGTTTCAGGGGATCTTCAATTTGAGAGACTTACTATTTATAGTAAGTCTATTTTTGGCAGTTGGCTCAGTTGGCTATTTCTGGCAGGGCAGTTGAGGTTTGAGGCTCTGGTGTCAGAAACGAGTTTGTTGCAGTCAATGGGTTTTAGTGGCTTCTTATTTTAAAGTTATCGTTATTAAATTAAGTTATTTTAATTTAATAACTTTATGACTTTATAACTTTAATGTTATAAAATGAAGTTGTGATTAAAAAGCCTCTTAAGTGAAAAAAGTGAAGTTGAAGCTTTTTCCAAAAAAGCTATATATTAAATTCGAAAAAGCACTTTCCTTAACCATTGATGATTTGATAAATTGTTTTGTGAAAGAATTCTGCTTGGCTTGGAAAAGCTAGGGTTTTGAGCTTGGTCTTCATTTGTGGAGAGAGTTTTGCAGCAATTATCGAGCTTGGTCTTCTTCCAGGAGAGAGCTCATTCAGTTCTTGAATGTCAGATTGTTAGTTGTTCATATGCTATGAATTTTGGACATTTTCAGAAAAGGAGAGAGAAGTACGAGTTTGGGAAATAAGGGTTTGAGATGAAAATTCCTTGAGAAACGAGAAATTCTCAAAGGATTGCATTTAGAGTTAGATTGAATTGCCAGTGAATCCTGCCACCTTTATCAGACAGAGTTTGCAGATTACAGATCACTCTTAGCAAAGGCCATACAGCATTCTGGAAATCCGTACGATTCTCAGCCTGGATCTACACGTGTCTGCAGTCATAATTTAGTGCAGCCAGTTGAGGGTGTATTGGAATCACAGGAGCTTGTTTAGTGCCGTGAAGAACTGTTGTGTTATGGCCTGCCAGTTGACGCCAGTAGCAGGGTTTGGATTTGAGCTGGTTGTCACGTTTTCCTGTAGCTGCGTTATTTCCTTCAGCAGCCGCAAGACCTTAAGCTGCGTTTAACCTTCAGCAGCCGCAATTCTATGAGTTTCCTGAGTGCTACGTGGATAACAATGGAAGAAGCTGACGTTTCCAGCTATGGATGTCTGACAAATGTTTGGTGTCTATTTGATAATTAAGGTGCTCTTTAATAATTGTTTTTGTCAATTAATAATTGCAAGCGTGGAGTTAGGAATTAAATTAAAATTGCTGTTGTGTTATTCTTGAATTTGTAATGCATTGTTAAAATTCATTTATGTCGAGAACACTCAAAACAAATTTCAATTCAAACTTAGAAGAAAAAAGCCAATTTGCATTGAGATCCAGTTGGGTTCTTCACATAAGGACAAATGTCAAAACCCTCTATAGTTGATTTGGATTCAGTGGTGCAATATTGACCCTAGCTGGTTGTTGTTTTTAGTTATTTGCTTGAGTGTGTCAAGAAGGGTTTGTTGCGAAATGAAGATATATGAAGTTTTCTGATTGGGAAATATTTTGTTGTGTTTAATCATTTTTGTATTGCTTTTTGAGATTTGCCAGGTTTTGGACTCTTTCCCAGTGCTGGCTGTACCATTAGCTACTTAGAAAATTGCCTTTTGGCATGTATCTTGAGAAAAAGTCAGTATTTGCTTATGTTGGTTTCTTGGACTTCTAGCAGCTGAGCAACATCATTTCATTGGTCATTTGCCTTGTTTGATGTTTATTTTATAAGTAAATTCGCCCAAGGGAGGTAATCCACTTTTGGGTCTTTGGCATGTGGGAGCTAGAAGAGGTGTGTCTGCCCTCTTTGGTCTGCATATTCATCCTCTTTTGAGGTGTCTAGGCCTTCTAAACATACCTGGGAAAAGTCAAATCAGATATATGGATAAAGTAGGTGACTAACATTATTTGTGTGAATTGGCCCTGCGCTTGCCTTATGCCAGTTTGCTGGAGCAGATTTCTGGGTGAAAGGGTTGAATGATGATCGGGGTATGACTGAAATGTTATGGAAGACCTGTGGTAATCTTTGGATGAGCATTTTATGGCGATTTGGGTGGCATTTCAGACCTGTAGTAGCAATAAGACTCAATATTTTGAAGGTACTCATGTTTTTATTTTATTGTCAAGATCATACTTGATTATAATGTACTATTTGAATGCCATAATATCCTAATTTTGTGAACAGAAGTATGAATGGCATATGTATTTCAGTTTGGGGTGAAGTAAATGTTTTTTTTCATAGTTATGTACTTGCTATTAATAATTTAATGAATGAAACAAATCAGATCGGTTATTGTAAGTATTTATTATATTGGCCCGGGCTTGGGGATTCTAGTAGACTCAGCAAGTCTCAAGGACTTGCCTAGGACCCGAGTTTTCAGTCTCCAGGACTCGTTTGGCATGGCTTGCCTAGGGACTTGCAGAGTCTGGGCAAGTCTTGTAACTATTCTCGAAAGGTTACATTTCATCTACGTCAGGCATCAAGATCAATTGATCTATCACACAGCTGGTGGGTTTGTTGATCTGGATTTGCACTCAAAGATTTAAGATGTTCTACTGTTCTACATACATTCATGTATTTTTAATATTCCCAGCTATTGTATCTATCTATCTATCTCTGGAAGATATATCTTTTCCATTGGAAGTGTTTGTTTAATGGCAATGTCTAATAGTTAATTAATTTGATTCATTGTTAAAAATCAGGCTAAGGGGATTGGTTATGCAATGAGCAAAGTTGAGGAGCTTAAATGTGTATGTGAAATTGCTGAAGCAACAGGCGTGGTCCTTGACCCCGTTTACAGGTTTTTACAAATTCACTATTTATAATTTGCAAGGATTACTATCTAATCTGTTTGAACTGTAAGCATTCAGTGTATTTTTGTAGATAGTTTTGCATGTAGCTAATCTTCATTTCTATACATTTGTACCTAAAGTACTACTTCAATCATGCTTTGTGACTTTGGTGAGGTGCACCAAGTATCCCTAGAGTTGCACTTTCTAATATTAGCTGTGTATGGTATCTTCTGAGAATGCAGTGTTTCTTGTTATTTTCATGTATACCAGCTGCAAAACATATACTTATCTGATGCAGACATGGACAGTGGGTCAATCTGATGACAGCCCATCCTTGTAGCCACATCTCAAAACCTGTCAGTCACATGTTATTTATTGCAAATGTTGTTGGGAAATAACACGGTGCACCGCTTTTATTATTGCTGTTAACTGAAATTGTTATAGGCACATATTGATTGCTGCAGACAACTGAAATGGTTATAGGCACATAATGACTGCTGGTGAACAGAATTATATAACAGACATCCTTCATCAGCTAGCTGTTGCAACTACCACAGACCCTATCAAAGCTATAGAATGCAACCAGTAGCTAGTGAAATGCATGCAAATGTCTCTCTTATTAGCTCTTCATCCATCTTGATTAATCTCCCTTTCACTTTTTTATCCTTTCTTTTTATTAACTATTTCCTCTGCCGTCTACAAAATGATCCCAAAAACCAATCTAATGTTGGATATGTGACTCTTTTGCTTCCATGTAAACTGTCTGTATCCTGCTGGCTTCTCATCTTCCTCCATCATTTCTGGAGTGTAGCCACTGTAAAACACTCCTTTCAAGTAATTATGAGCTGTCTGACTACAGGTTTCACCTTTGATTTCTTTTTTTGTATATAATCATTACCATGTCCACAATATCCTTAGGGTGCTCCTGTTGTGAGGTTTTCACACCATCGCCCCATTGCAAATGGGGACCCCCTCTTTTTGCTTTAGCAGTAGGAGTAGATGGTTTAAAGAGTCTTAGCTAGTGGCAATTTCAAGTCTCCAGAGCATAGTAGGAGGTAATGCTGAGTTTGGTAGTGGAGAGTTTAAAACCGGTCAATTCCTTGGGTTTGAGTTTGAGCATGATGAGGATAGATAAATGAGGATGTCAGCTTTCAGCTTGGCCAAGTTCAACTAATGGGTGAGTCAATCCCTTTGCATTTCACTTTGGTATGCTTGAGAAGGCTTTCGGGGAATGGCAAAATCGGTGTGGGGACAGCAAAGTGTATAAGACAAAATCCTGAGATGTTCATGATCTCTGCCTGCCCTTGAGGATTCGAATCCTCTATTCCCCCAAAATTCTGCCCTCTCCCATAACTTGTAATCCTGGTCTACCCTTGATTTCCGTTTAGGGGTGTAAGCAATGTGGTCATTAGGGGCAAGTTGGCATAGTTTAAGGGGCAAATATCAAAGGGAAAGATGAATATCAGACTTAAAGAGTGGAGATTGACACGAAATCAGACCTTAGAATGGTTTAATTCAGATTGAAAGGATCACCAATGCACCTTAGAGTCTTAATGACAATTGAGAGGATGTAGAATGGCCTGGAATGGCACCAAGAGACAAAGTTTTGAGTTGATGAGATAATCCTCAGGAGGTGGCAGATTCCACCATCCTCCTAGGATTCTAAATCCTGGTAAAGGTCAGATTTATGCCTTCAAATGGAAAACTATTTGGGGGCAAGATGTAATGTCCCCATTTTTTGCAGGTCATTGATCTGATGGTGCCAGGTCATTATTGTGATCCTCATGGTCTGGCGAGGTGTTTAGAGGGTCTTTGGTGTGAACTTACTATTTATAGTAAGTCAATGGATAGTTCCGATGAGCTCAGATGAGTTAGAGGAGTTGAATGATGCTTTCGGTTTTCATTTCCGGCTTCCGGTTTGGGCTGCAAGAATCTTGGAGAGAGCGTCTAGTTTTAGTAAGTCACCCCGTCAAGTTCATTCATCATCTGGATCAATCCTGTGCAGACAAATTTCGATTCGGACGCTTCTTTAGTTGTTTTCGCAAGACGGGTGGTTTATTATTATTATTTAATTAAATTTGCTAAGGTTACCATTTTTGTTGGTATTATATGCTGGATACCTTAGTGTTATAGCTCGTTGGAATCAGGATGAAAATTTTTAAATCTTGGGCACAAGAAACAGGGACCTTGCGTGTCATAATTTCATGATATTGGTGAAAATGTCTTTTTTGGAGCCAAATGAATTAATAAATTATATTAATCAATATGTGCCTAAGTATAAAAAGTGTGTGAGAGAAGACACTTTTGAATTATAAAAGCAATGCTTTGTGAAAGGAAAATCATTCATTGTTGATTTGATAAAATTTATGAAGTCTCTTGGCTGTGAGAAATGGCTAGGGTTTTGAAGACTGATTCCTCTTTCTGCAATTTGAATCATCACTGATTGATGATGAATTTTGCTTTTGAATTCTGAGAACTACATTCTGATTTTGAATTCATAATCCAGTGCGGATGTATACTGGAATTGTGAGAAGTAATTGTTTAGAGAAGAATTTCGAATTTCTTGAAGTGTGCTAGGGTTTGGTGACATTTGGTTTTCATATCTGGAGGAAACGTCAATCCTCTATGCTGGATTTGTAGTGACTGGTTAAAATTCAGAGAAGCTTGCTGATAGTGTTTCTCCTTGCATGGAGCTGTACATTAATTTGGCTATTGTACTGAATGTTTAGAACTGTACGGATCTACTGGAAAAAAAACTGTACGGAATTTGTAGGGAATTCAGTAAATTGCAGTCTGTCTACCGAATGGAGAATTGTTGAGGGAAAGAGATTGTGGAAGGTTACATAATATGTAAGTTTGTCATTGGATGAAGGAGCTGGTTATTCTTTAGCAAGGACGTTCTTCCTTTCAGCTAGCGTCAACAACAATAGGCTGCGTTTCATTCATAAGGATGTGATTTGATTACCAATGCAACCACGTTTTTTCATTAAAGGTGCAAGATAATCTTATTTGATTATTGTAATAATCTTTGTCAAGTTTTTCATGTTCAATATTATTATAGGTACTTTTCCAAAGTTATTTGAATTTGCTATTGTTAAATTTATTACTTGAAAAATTACAAAATGGATATAAATATTTTGGGATCCCTGTAAGAATTGCAAATTAAATTGAGAGAGCCAGTTGGCAACTGAGAGCCAGTTAGGTTCCTTACAGTGGTATCAGAGCATTTTTCCTGCCATCCTGTGGGGTTTGGATTCATTTATTTTTTGAAGTATTTTAAAAGTGACCAGCACTTCCATTTTCCTAGCTATAGATAAATACAAGAGATCCAGTTTCGGAAGTCGTCATAGCAGTAAGGGAAATAGAGCGGAATTAAATGCTTTAGTAGAAAGCATGGAGAGACTTAGATTGCATCAACAGAGATTGGCAAAGAGTTTGTCGGATCCAATTATAGTAGATAGGGCAGCGAGATATATGGTCTCCGCCTTTAGAAGGCCGACATCAAGTTTGTAGGGGAGAAGGCTAGAGTTTTCTCTGACAGTTGTCCGTGATGTTGATGTTCCTACATCTAGTTCAACACATGCTATTCCCATTCGCAGTGCTGATAATGGATTTATTGCAACAGAATTAGTGGATGTTTCAGTGCCATTGGATGACAGTAGTGCTGAGCATCATCGTGTTGAGGCTCCTAGAGAAGTCACTACGGATTGTACAGAGGCAGCTAATGTTGCAATTATCACTGAGTGTTCAAACTCTTTCATGGAAGGAGTTACTATTGGAGATGTTTATGTCAGCTATAGTAGTGTTGCTCCAGTTCAGGAAGCAGTTGCTTCCTCAAATAGGACCGAGGCATGTACGGAGTCTCCCAGTGGTGAGGTTGGTGATCTAGGCATTACAGTGGGGTCAGTTGATGACAATTCGTGCTCTAGCATTATTGGTGCACAGCTTGACGTTTAGTCATGTGTGCAGAGACACGTGTCCGCAGATGAGATTTCAGCAGGAGATGTGAGAGCTGATAGTATAGACACATCTGATGACAATTTTGAGGATGTTGTGAGTTGCATTGGAGATGACACCCCCTGTGAGATGTTGGGTAATGACTGCGAGGAGCGTATGAGCTCTGACAGCTCAGAGATTAATGATAACAGTCGCAGTGTGGGATCAATACAGGAGACAATGGTTTCTTCTTCTGCTGGGGTATACTGAACACTTCCTTGCACAATTCCACACTTACTGATCTTCTTTGCCATAGAGGATTGGCCTCCTTTCAACCTATCTCTCAATTGTATCATGTCTATGGTACCGATGTTGGTGTCTCCGACTCACTTCAATTTCGAGAAGAATGTGGTCTTTGGCATCATGTTTTCCTTGTCTAATTTTTTGGTATTAATTCCCTTTGGGTTCTTGCTTGCACTAGCATCCACCATCCTAAACACTTATTTTTGCCCCTTCTTTCTATAGTGAGGTGGAACTACACTTATCTTTGCCTCTTCGCCTAGGGGCGATCAAACATATTTCTGCCTCGCCAATTCCTATCACACTACACTTGTCTCTGCCCCTTTGCCTAGTGAGATGGACTATCACTTATTTCTGCCTCTTCGTTACCTATGGATGGACTACACTTATATCTCCCAACTTCTTTCCTAGGGGTGGGACTACAGTTATATCTCCTTTCTCCAAATCCTAAACGGAAACTACACTTATATCTCCCAACTTCAAGCCCTAATGAGATGATGAGGTGATGGATGGATGATGCTAGCCTTCTCTCAATCCTGAAACTTATCCTCAACACCAAACAAACAACACCAAAGAAAAGATAACAATTAAAGAGATAAGTTAAGTTACTCGCTAAATTTTGCCAATTTATCCTCAAAATTAGGCAGGGCTTGGGCAAGATCTGTAGCCTTCCGCTCCTTAAAATGGCATGCTTCTCAAATCTCGTCTTCTTTCTCTGTCAAATAGCAGGCTTCCACTCTTATCAAACTGGTCTGCTCCAAACAGTGATCTCCTCTTAATATTTTATCAATCTCTATCGATAGGAGGTCCTCCAATCTAGCCTATTTGTATACTCCTCAACCTTCTAAACTTTGCAAGTGCTACTTGAGTTAGCAGGTCCTTCACACAGCAGTCTCCTTGATAATTTGTGGCCCTCTAACTCCAATTCGCTGGCTTTCCACTCAAATTTATAGCCTCTCAAACTGCTCCAGATCTGCCTTTCATTGTCTTCTAATGCTTTGAATTTCCTCCTCTCAAACAAGTTCGCCAGTCCTCTTGACAAAGTCCAAACAATTTCACTTCCTAAAGGCAAATTCGCTGCCTCTGCCTAATGATTTTCACTGCCTCTGCTCCTTGTTTATTGCGTTGCCTCTGCCTTTGATGGATGTCGCTGATGTTGGATGAGGGAATGGAGGCGGGGAGCCTCCCTCTTATACCAAGTTTGGGCGCCAACCATGGGGGCTGACCTGCCAAGAAACAACCGAAAATTACAATTAGCGCCAAAGAAAGAGGGACGACACTGCCATACAATTATTTATTTTGCATTGAAATTTTAATTAATATCCAGATTTTCGAATTAAATGGGGAGGCATGGGTCACGCCACCCATAAGGAGACCCCAATTCATCTTTTAAATGCCTCATGCTACCCAAAAGTAGGCCCCATTTTTTATTTCTATGCCATGCGCTATATACAAAGGGGCCCTAATCTCGATTTTGATGCCTATATTTCCATTTTGCAATGCAGATTTTAAATACATTAGCCCAGATTTTCAAATTTATTTGCCAAGAGTTTATTTTATTAGCCCAGACCTCACATTTATCAGCTCAAATTTCGAATAAATGACCAAGATCAAATTTAAATGCCCAGATTTTTAAATAAATGGATAGATTTTATTTTTCAAAGCTCAGATTTTAATTTCAATTGCCAAGACTCATGATTTATTAGCCCAAATTTATTTTCAAGTGCCCGGAATTCTTAGACCAAGTGTCTAGATTTTCAAATTTATTTAGGGCGATGGGCCCAAATTAACCTCAAAATTCCGTTTTGCAATCCAAAATAATTTGACCATCTAATTTTCTATTTGATCCCAATTTCATCATCCAAAATTTACAAAATTTTCCAAAAGATGGCCAAATCAACGATTAAAATTCGAAAACGAAATCAAAGCTTTTCAAATCCAATAGTTTCAAAAAAAGTCATCCGTCCTAGCCCAAAATTTGCTAAGGCATTGAGATATCCGGATTGAGGAAAAAGCCAAGGCTTGATCGAAAATGGGGGGTCCCCAAATATTTTGGGGTGATGATGTGAGACTTCACAACATCTGGCGACTCCACTGGTGAAATGTTCCTGAACATTTCAAGAACAAAATAACTTAGAACAAATATCTTAGGATGACCTATCCGAAAATCTACTTAAGGACAAGCACTCAACCCGGGAAAAGAACTCTCAATTCGAACCTAAGCACCCTGACCATAAGTTACTCACGTGTGTACAAATGATTCGTTCCCCGCTTAACAAACTTGATAATCTCTCGGATCCGTTAGACTTAGCTATTATAATATCCTTACTTCAAAAGCATCCTGGATAGAGCCTCGCTGCCAGTTAGGCGTCCATAGCCCCGATGGAGTTATCATTGTGGGACCACAATCATGGTTCTACCTTTAGTGACTACTTAGTAGCACCGGTAGAGATGATTGCATGCCCTTTAAAGCCAATTTTCACCTTTCTTTTCACTTTGATATTGCCTTTCATTCTTGCACTTTTTTCATCATTTTTTTTTTCTCATAATATTTCTTTCTTTTCTCTTTTCAATCTTTTGTTTGGCTTGCAGGCTATGAAGCCCGCGGAGGGTTTGGAAGACCACAGTGGCGCTGAAGTAGCTGTATGATTTTCACCAAGTCCGACTTCACTTAGAAATACCAAGAACTCGGAGCAATTAAGTGTGAGTATATTGTTGTAACCATGTCAAAGGTAACTCAAGAACCTCTATCGAGCCTGACCCAAATTTAGTACAAGTCCTACTATAGACTATCGACTAAGCACACCCAAAAATCTCCGAACCTCGTCAAAATATTCAAAAAATGAACGAGACAGACTCCTGTTTTGTCACCAAATATGTAAAATCTACAAACCTCGCCCATGAGTGATAACATGGACCCCCTTTGCACCCTCAAAGCTTCAAAACCAAAACTACTCTCCAACTGAGGGAAGCTAAAAGATCCCAAGTCAACTGACTTGGTGCAAATTAAACTCGAGCTCCCTCAAACACCTAAACTAAACAACTAAAGGAAATCTACTCTAACCAACTGAAAGGAAAACTACTCTAACCCTTGGACCAAGTGGTCCAAGACAAACTCTACTCTAAGAATAGGAAGCAAACTAAACTACTATGTACAAACGGGCTCCAAGTGGAGTCCTAGGCTTGGAAATAATGCTTGAGGAATTGCCTGTTGACAGGCAATGGGACATCCCTACCAGTGAGTGTCTTAAGCCGAAATGCATTATCCCCGACAATTTCCGCAATTTGAAAAGGACCTTTCCATAGTTTGTCAAATTTGTCATGTCCTTTCTTCTCATGGGCTTTATCCCAATATAAGACCAAATCAGAAATCCTGAAGGCCTTGTTTTGTGTTCTTCTGTCAAACCAACATTTTATTACCCCTTGATGTTTAGCAAATTTTTCTAGGGCTTCATCTCTTCTCTCATCTAACTGCATCAGTTGAGCCAACCTAACTTGGACTCTGTCTTCATTCTCATCATAGTATTCTTGTATGAACCTCAAAGTTGGGATTTTCAATTGAATAGGAAACACAGGGTCCTGTCCATAAACTAGGTGGTAAGGAGTAATTCCTATGGACTCTTTAACTCTTGTTCTATCTGCCCACAAAGCATATCTCAGCTGAGTGTGCCAATCCCTTGGGTTCTTGTCTAAAAGTTTTCTTATCACAGTCAAAAGGTTCTTATTTGTAGACTCGGCTAGGCCATTTCTCTGGGGATAGTATCCTGATGAAAATTTTAAAATAATCCCATGATCAAATGCCCAATTATGAAACTTCAAGGAAATGAAAGCAGAACCATTATCACATACAAAAGCAGAAGGACATCCAAACCTTGTAGTGATTCTTTCCTCTAAGAACTTAATAACCTCAACAGTGCAATTCTTGAAAGCTTGAGCTTCTAACCACCGAGTACAGTAGTCAGTCGCGGTTAGAATATACCTGTGTTGCGCTGAGGAAAGGGGATTAATTGGACAACCGAAGTCAAGTCCCCACATCGTGAAAGGTCTCACTTCAGTAATCGGCTGTAAAGGCATTGCTGGGTTCCTCTCCCTCTTTGCCGAAGTCTGGCAAACATGACAAGTCTTCACATGATCGTGAGTGTCCTTGAACAAGGTTGGCCAATAGTATCCTGCTCTTAGTATCCAATGTGTTGTGGCCAAATCCGATCCATGTCCTGTTCCCCATTTATCATGAAAATGTTCCAAAATATTTCTAGCTTCTTCCTTTCCAACACAGCTCAAATATATTCCCTCATGATTCTGTTTATACAACACTGCTCCCTGCAACATGTACCTTTTACTCTTGAATTTCAATGCCCACTTCTATACCGGATTCAAATGTGAAGGGCACCGATGATTTACCAAATAATTGATTATGTCCTAGTACCATTCATCAGGACGCACATCCTCCAACTCATATACTTGTTGTACAAGTCCAGGTCCCTCTGACGCCATGGTCTGTGCCAACTGTTGACCTCTGACCAACTTCATTGGTTGAATCTCTATGTCATATTCCTGGATAGTGGCGACCCACTTTCCTCTTCTCTCTCCAAGTTCATTTTGCATTAAAAGGGTCTTTACTGCTATGTCAGGCACAATTGTGTGGACTTTGCTTCTCAAGATGTAATGCCTGAACTTCTTCATTGCCTTCACCAAGGCGTAAGCTTGTTTTTCCACATTTGGATAGTTCAATTCGGCTTCTCTGAAAGGTGCACTCATGAATGCAATCAGATGTGTAATGGACACCCCTGAATGCCCCCAAAAACTAAACCCACTGCTGAAAGGAATTATGTCAAACAGTTTGCATTCAACTTCTTATTTCTCCATTTAATGTTTTAAACCCCTTATAACACTGGAAATCAAACATTTATTTGTTTGTTGTGTTTTGTGCATGGAATAGGAATCATACAACATAAACAAGAAATAAACTACAATAATATGCAAAGTGGACAATGAACTGCTGCCGATAAAATGTTATTTTCAGAATTAATAAAACCAAATACATGGCAGATTTATCAACTCACTAATTACTCCAGCATTAATGAAATAATACTCCAGCCCATGCTTTCAAACTTGCTGCTACAGTGACGTGAATAGTACCACGTGAATAGTGCTGTGTGAATAGTGTCGCATGAATAGTGCCGCATGAACAGTGCCGCTACAGTACTTTGTCCTTCAATCATTCCACTACCTTCATAAAATCATTCCCTCAAAGCGGCATAAGCATTGGACAAGTAGTGAAGAAGATATGAGCAAAATACCAAATCTGCCTGTAGCTGGAAATGCAACTAAACTGCCTGATAATGAAACTGATAACAATGGATTCCAAAGGCCAAACCCCAAGGGAATGACGTCTAGAATGTCACAAGAGAGGATAAACGTCCTCAAATGCCAAGAACGGATCTGCAACTCACACACCAATTTCTTCTCATATTCAACCTGTCTAATGAAGCCACAAACGCTTCCTTTTATTCTATTTCCAAGGGTCAGTTCAACTCTCATGGGCAATGTGGGATAAAAGATGAGCAATATAAAACATATATTAAAATATCCCCTTATGTCTCCCTTGGGTACACATCCCCATAAAATAAATATTAAAGTAACACTTTAATACTTTACAATTAAATTAAATGTTACTTTAATAAAACTTCAGGCATTAAAATGTATTAGCAATCAGACTCCGAATAATGCAAGTGATAGCTCGTCGGAAAGCTCTCACCGAAGAGTATCAAATCCAATCACCAAAACTGGCCTCCACTATGTCCTGTTGACTTACTAAAAATAGTAAGTATGCCTGAAATTGAGTAAATCAACTTCATTTTGGCCCAAACTGGAAATGACTAGGCCAAAACACTCCAGGATCCCCTTAAACCCTTCGTTAGCCCTCGGGACCATGTAGAACAAGGCTAACGCACACACACTTGGTCAACTGCTAAAGTGGGGACATTACAGTCCGCCCCCCTTGAAATTGCTTGTCCTCAAGCAATCTCAGTCCAGCCTGCTGAATAACCTGCTCACTCTCCCATGTAGAATCCTCCTCCGGCAGGTCTCTCCATCTGACCAAATACTCCTTCACTACCCTGTTTCTAAGCTTCCTCTCTCTGGTGTCCAAAATAGCCTCGGGTACTAACACAAGCTTCCCCTCCTCATCCAAAGGGGGTAAATCTGCAGAAGGCACTACACTCTGACCAATGGCTTTCTTAAGCCTAGACACGTGAAACACATTGTGCACCCGACTGCCCTCTGGAAGCTCAAGCTCATAGGCCACTTCGCCCACTTTGCGTATTACCCTGTAGGGACCATAAAATCTAGGTTTCAACTTTTCAGCTCCGCTCTTCTTGAGCGATGACTGTCTATATGGTTGTAGCCTCAAGTAAACCATATCCCCTACATAGAAACTGCACTCTATTCGGTGCTGATCAGCGTACAATTTCTGTTGATTCTGGGCCTATTGTATATTCTCCTTGAGCACTTTCAGGATGTCCTGACTATCCTGCAATAAGTTTTTGGCTTTGGGCACTCTGCTGTCCCGCAAAACTAAATCCATGAAGCTAGGTGCTTCATAACCATAGAGTGCCATGAAAGGAGTCATCCTGATGGACATATGATAAGTGGTGTTATAACAATACTCTCCCATATGCAACCATCTGATCCAAGCCTTTTGTTGTGCAGTTACATAGTTCCTCAAATATCCCTCCACCCATTTATTCACAATCTCTGTTTGCCCATCTGTCTGTGGATGATAACTAGTGCTAGGTGTAAGATCTGTACCACACAACCTAAACAACTCTTGCCAAAAAACACTCATAAACTTACTATCCCGGTCACTAACAATGAATCTGGGCAGCCCATGTAACCTGAATATCTCTCTAAAGAAAAGATCTGCCACCTATGCTGCTGTGTAAGTGGACGGAATAGCAAAGAAGTGAGCGAACTTCGTCAAGCGGTCCACCACCACATAGATGCAATCCCTTCCCTGCACTCGTGGTAAACCAGTGATGAAGTCCATCGAAATACTTTCCCATTTCCTATCAGGAATGGGCAAGGGCTGTAATAACCCTGCAGGAAATGTGTGCTCTCCCTTATTCTGTTGACAAACTGCACACTCCCTGACATACCTCTGAACATCATCCTTGAGCCCTCTCCATGAGAACCGCTCTCGGATCTGCCTATAGGTCTTGAAGACCCCTGGATGCCCAGCTGTGGGTGCATCATGAAATGCCTTCAGTATCGCCTCTCTCAAGTGTGACGACGGAATCAAATAAACCCTGTCCTGAACTCTGATCAATCCATCTATCACCTCATAGCGATCATCCTGTATGGTACCTGAAATCAATCCAGAAGCCCAAGCATCTCCGACACACTCTGCTATAATCCGATCTCTCCAATCTCCTGAAATCTCTGCTAGAGCACATAAGTGAGGTCTCCGAGATAAGGCATCAGCCACCACGTTTTTCTTACCTTTGACAAACTCTATGTCAAAGTCATAAGCCTGCAATTTAGTAACCCATTTCTGTTGCCGGTCATTAAGATCATGCTGGCTCATGAAGTATTTAATACTGTTGTGATCAGTTTTGATCACAAAACGCCCACCTACCAAATATGATCGGAATTTGGCCAATGCATGCATTATGGCCAACATCTCTCGGTCATAGATAGAATAACTCTTCTCAACTCCCCGAAGCTTCCTACTCTCGAATGCAATGGGATGCTTCTCCTGCATCAATACTGCTCCAATCCCATCACCCGATGCATCACAATGAAGCTCAAAAGGCTTCGTGAAATCCGGTAGAGCTAGAACTGGACATGAAGACATTACCTGCTTGAAATGCTCAAAACACCTCTGTGCTGCCCCTGTCCACACGAAGGCCCCTTTCCTAGTAAGATCTGTCAAGGGTGCAGCAGTCTGTGAGAATCCCTTAACAAACCTCCTATAAAAACCACATAAACCAAAGAACCCCTTAAGCTGTGTAAGGTTTGTGGGAGTAGGCCAATCTACAATAGCTCTAATCTTTTCGGGATCAACCCGAACACCATCTGCACTAATGATATGCCCAAGGTAAAGGAGCTCGGTCATGCCAAACTCGCATTTAGATTCCTTGGCATACAATGACTCTCTCTCCAGAATAGATAACACCTCCAAATGATGTAAGTGCTCCTTCCAGGTCTTACTGAAGACCAAGATGTCATCAAAGAAGATCAAGACAAACCTCCTCAACTGCTTCCTGAATACCTGGTTCATACAACTCTGAAATGTAGCGGGTGCGTTGGTTAGTCCAAATGGCATCACCATAAACTCAAAGTGGCCATAGTGACATCGGAAGGCTGTTTTCTCAATGTCCTCTGCTCTCATCCTGATTTGATGGTATCCGGACCGCAAATCAATTTTGGTGAAGAAGCATGCCCCATGCAACTCATCAATCAGCTCATCAATCCTAGGAATGGGATACCTGTTTTTAATTGTTTTCTTATTCAGTGCCCTGTAATCGATGCACATGCGCATTGTCCCATCCTTCTTCTTTACCAAAACTACTGCTGAAGCAAAGGGGCTCTTACTAGGCCTGATATGCCTCATCTCGAACAAATCCTTAATCGCCTTCTCTATCTCATCCTTGTGTTTCTTAGGATGATGATATGGAGTAATCATAACTGGTTTGGCTCCCTCCTCGAGCTCGATAACATGCTCTATCCCTCTATCAAGAGGAACCCCATGAGGAATATCGCCAAATACTTTAGCGTGTCTATCAAGTATCTTCTGGATATCTGGTGGATGACTCTTTTCCTGTGGCTCTGGTGAAGCTGGCATAATATAGCACTCTGTCGCCCACTCTATGTCATCATGACGAAAAAGTCTCTGCATTCTCCTCAAGGACACTAGTCTGCAACCTCCATCCGAAAGTCCTCTAAGTACCACAGTTCTGCCCTCATGCTGGAATCTCATCTCCAATTTCGCTAGGTTGAGTGTGAACTCAACTAGCGAAGCCATCCATGTCATGCCGAGGATGACATCATAATCTCCCATGTCCACAACATAGAACTCATCCTCCAACTCATAGCCATCTCCAAACCTAATGTGAAGATTAGATATCTTCCGAGTGCACAATAATTTGTCACCGTTAGCCACCATGACTCTAAACCCATCATGCTCCTCGGTCTGTAACCCTCTCCTAGCTACCAACTGTGCATCTATGAAGTTATGTGTAGCCTCAGTGTCAATGAGAGATATCACTTTCTGCCCCTGGATAGTACCCCTGACCTTAAATGTGATTGCCCTTTGGGCCCCTGTCAAGCATGCCAACGATCTATCATCCTTAGGAATGCTGCTCTCCTCTATAGTGTTACCTTCATCTGAATCGGAGTGCTGATCCTCCCCTTCTGACTCTGACTCTTCTGCTGAAAAATACTCCATTTGATTTGCCTTAGCCTTGAGAGGGCATTTATGAGATAAGTCCCAAGGCTCTCTACAGTGGAAGCACAGCTTCTTTCGAAATTCATTCATGGTTTCATTGTCTAGTCCTTTTGATCCTTCTTTGGGTTTGTTATACTCTTTCTGAAATGGTTTTTTGTCTTTGTCCTTGCGGTAGGAAGAATCTGTTGAATGGTATTTTCCTTTGTATACCGAAGGGGCTAAATCTCGTGCCTTTTTAGTTACTTCAGCTAAGGTGAGTGGATCATGTCCCTTCACCCAACCTCGTAATGGATCAGCAAGCCCATCACAAAATAACACCACCAATCTCCTAGGAGAGATATCAGTAACAAGTACAGACAAGCGCTGAAACTCAGCGATGTAAGCATCCACAGAACCTGACTGTTTTAACTGTGCTAGCTCCTTGAAATGTAACTCGGTATCCCTAGTGTCAAATCTCTCAATCAATCTGTCGGTGAATTCCTCAAAGGATGTAATCTGATTATGCCCCAGAGTCACCATGCCATGATGCCACCATTCATGTGCAACGCCATCCAAGTGCATAGCCGCATACTTGATAGCCTCCTCCTCAGGCATAGGATTTAGCTGCAAGTATGTATCTACCTTCTGCACCCAAGCTCGTGCAGTCATCTTCCCTGAAGCATCATAATAAGGTAAAGAAAGTTTTCCAACTTTCTTTCTCAGCTCAAAGTTTTGATTCCTCCCTCGTGCTCTAGGCATGTGTCTCATCCTCAAGTCCATATAATCTCTGAGGGAAATATCCGCCTGAAACTCCGGTCCACTAGCCTCCCAGTCCCTCCTGAACTGATCCTGTAACTCGGTAATCTGCGGTTCGTTTACTAGTTGAACCGGATCCCTGGGTGGGAAGGTGGGTAGAAGAGGTCTCGAGCTCGCTGTCCGAGCTGGGCGTGCAACGTGTCTAAAGTTATCAGCCTCATTCCCATTGTTGCCGTGTCCATTATTACCATTAATGTTATTCTCAGGACCATTGTTGTTACCTTGGCCTCCATTATTATCATTGCCCCCATTGTTATTGTTTCCCCCATTGTTATTGTTTTTGTTGTTGGCATCACCTAGATTAATATTGACACCCATCTGTCTAGCCATGAGCTGCAACATCATGTCCATTCGCCTATTCTGCTCCTGCTGCATACGCTGCCCCTGCTCTAATGTATCCAATAACTGTCTGAACATTACATCCCCCTGATTTGGACCAGCGTTCCTGCCTCCGCCTAATCCTGTATTCATGTCATCTCGGTTACCCATATTGCTGTCTTGATCAAAGAATATCTCCTCTGTGTCTGTATGACTGGATTCTATTTCCACCTGCACGGATGAACTAGACTGTTCGCTCTGGAAGTCTAAAATCCTGTTTTGTCTTGCTTTAGTATTGCGAAAATTATAAGACCCCTGTCGCATGCTCAAACATAAATGCTTAGCCTGTTTTTCGTTTTTTTTTTAATTCTGATTTTAGTGTTTTGACATTTCGTCAAACACTTTTCCCTCTATCCGGCTGTTCCAAATTCCCTATAAGACCTCCACAGGATGGCAGGACTTATAGCTCTGATACCACTATAATGGACACCCCTGAATGCCCCAAAAAACTAAACCCACTGCTGAAAGGAATTATGTCAAACAGTTTGCATTCAACTTCTTATTTCTCCATTTAATGTTTTAAACCCCTTATAACACTGGAAATCAAATATTTATTTGTTTGTTGTGTTTTGTGCATGGAATAGGAATCATACAACATAAACAAGAAATAAACTACAATAATATGCAAAGTGGACAATGAACTGCTGCCGATAAAATGTTATTTTCAGAATTAATAAAACCAAATACATTGCAGATTTATCAACTCACTAATTACTCCAGCATTAATGAAATAATACTCCAGCCCATGCTTTCGAACTTGCTGCTACAGTGACGTGAATAGTACCACGTGAATAGTGCTGTGTGAATAGTGTCGCGTGAATAGTGCCGCATGAATAGTGCCACGTGAATAGTGCCGCATGAACAGTGCCGCTACAGTACTTTGTCCTTCAATCATTCCACTACCTTCATAAAATCATTCCCTCAAAGCGGCATAAGCATTGGACAAGTAGTGAAGAAGATATGAGCAAAATACCAAATCTGCCTGTAGCTGGAAATGCAACTAAACTGCCTGATAATGAAACTGATAACAATGGATTCCAAAGGCCAAACCCCAAGGGAATGACGTCTAGAATGTCACAAGAGAGGATAAATGTCCTCAAATGCCAAGAACGGATCTGCAACTCACACACCAATTTCTTCTCATATTCAACCTGTTTAATGAAGCCACAAATGCTTCCTTTTATTCTATTTCCAAGGGTCGGTTCAACTCTCATGGGCAATGTGGGATAAAAGATGAGCAATATAAAACATATATTAAAATATCCCCTTATGTCTCCCTTGGGTACACATCCCCATAAAATAAATATTAAAGTAACACTTTAATACTTTACAATTAAATTAAATGTTACTCTAATAAAACTTCAGGCATTAAAATGTATTAGCAATCGGACTCCGAATAATGCAAGTGATAGCTCGTCGGAAAGCTCTCACCAAATAGTATCAAATCCAATCACCAAAACTGGCCTCCACTGTGTCCTGTTGACTTGCTAAAAATAGTAAGTATGCCTGAAACTGAGTAAATCAACTTCATTTTGGCCCAAACTGGAAATGACTAGGCCAAAACACTCCAGGATCCCCTTAAACCCTTCGTTAGCCCTCGGGACCATGTAGAACAAGGCTAACGCACACACGCTTGGTCAACTGCTAAAGTGGGGACATTACAAGATGCTCTTCACCTTCTTCATTCTTCTGTGTTAAGATGGTAGTGCATGCATGATCAGAGGCGAAAGAATATATATTGAATGGCCTCTCATAATCTGGACTCACTAAAACTGGTGCATTGACAATAGCTTGTTTTATCTCTTCAAATGCCTTCTTAGCTGTTGGAGTCCAATCCATCTTTGCATCCTTCTTCAACATGCCGTTCATCGGCTTCACTATTTCTGCAAATGTTGATATAAACTTTCTCACAAAGTTGATCTTTGCAAAGAACGACTTGAGTTCTTTCTTGCTAGCTGGTAGGCCAAGCTTTGAAATCGCCTCCACTCTTTCTGGATCTATCATGATTCCCTTCGCTGAAATTACATGCCCCAACAGTTTCCCTTTGGTCACTCCAAACATACATTTCTTTGGATTCAAAGAAACTCCGAACTTCCTGCATCTCATGAAAACTTAAGTCCAAAATGTGATCCTCTCTATTTTTTGAAAATATTGTGATATCAGCCATGTAGATGATGATACACTTGTCTTTTAAGTCCTTGAAGGCATAATCCATGGCCCTTTGAAATGTTGCGCCTGCGTTGATCAGGCCAAAAGGCATTCTCTTGTATGCAAACATCTCCCACTTCGTGGTGAAAGCTGTTTTCAGTCTATCTTCTTCTACAATAACTTGGTTATATCCTAAATATCCATCCATAAATGTCATCATTTGTGCTCCATTCACAACTTGCAAAACCTCATCTAGTGAAGGCAATGGATAATTGTCCTTTTCCGATGCTCTATTCAAATTCCTGAAATCAACACATAGCCTTATTTCTCCGTTTTTCTTCCTGACTGGGACAAGATTGGCGACCCACGTTGAATGCCTTACTAGGAAGATGATACGTGCATTCAGCAGCTTCTTCACCTCTTGGAAAATCAATGGCTCTAGCAAAGGATTAACTGGCCTCTGCCGCTGTCTGAATGGCTTACTTCCTTTCTTCAATGGGATTGTATGTGATGATGGAAGGATCATATGTTTTCAAATCTTCATATCCCCAAGCAATCACATCTGGGAACTCTCTCATCAAACTAAGTATATCAGCTCTCTCCTTGGGTGTACAAACTTTCCCAATGTGGACTATTTTGGGACTATCCTTTGTTCCCAGATTTACCTTCTCGCACTCATCACCCCTTGTGGGTTGATATGGCATTTTGTTGAATTGGTCCATGTCGAATATTCTTTCTAACTCAATCATTCCCTTTGGAATACTGTTTGTCTTTAAGTTCATAATTTCTTCTGAATTGATCTCCACTTCTTCATCTACTTCTCCGTCAATGATTTGTGTTGTGAAAACGTCTGAATTGGTCAAGAACTTGAGGATATGTCTATCATCTTCAAACACTTGGAAGTTCTTGACATTATTGGGCACAGATGGGACCGATGCCAACTCAACTTTAAATTTCTTCAAGCCTTCCAAATTGATTGGTGCTAGTGAGCTTGCAGCCTGCGCGAGGGCATTAACCACCAGGTTACTTGCTCTATAGCTAAACTTGATATTGAAGGCATTGAAGTCTTCTATCAGATCCCATACTCTATTCCTATATCTTTTCAGTCTTTTGTCATGGCAAGCAAACTTCTGCTTCACTTGCTCAGTTACCAAATATGAGTCTCCAAGCACATGGAGTATCTTAGCACCCTTCTTTATAGCACACAACAAGCCTAGAATCAAGGCTTCATACTCCGCCATGTTGTTGGTGCATGGAATGTCATGTCCCCATTTTGGCTGACATCGTTTGGCGTGACGGATTTGCCTATCATCGACTCTCGTAGGCAAATGGTTTTGAGAGAGGGTCATTATGTTGATCATTTGATTGCATATTGCTGACAGAGCCTACATTCAGTAGAGCCTACATCCAGTTTGAGCCTACATGCAGTTGTAGTGGAGCCTACATCCAGAGTGAGCCTACGTTCAGTCTTAGTTGGGCCTACATTCAGTTATGAGACATTTGGGCCTACATTGTTATAATTTTTAGTTGAGAAATGTACTTTATTATTATAATGTTATTTTATTATAAAGTACTTTATAATTGGATGTTTTTAGAAGTTCTAGCAACTTCTCAAGGAAAAGAATAAATAGAGGGCTTGGGCTTTCATTTGGACATGCTTGGATTTGGGATTTCTTCTACTTCTTCATTGTGAAGCAATTTGTAGCCTTATGGTCTGCAAATACTATTCGATCTTTGGGAACGAATCACTCCCCTAGATTGGCATAACTGAGGTAGTGAAATATCTATTGAAGGATTGCAAGTTTGGAAATGGTATTCAGTCATTTCAAGTTGAGCTTATTTGGAATCCTCAGATTTACCTGAGCGTTTGAGTTTTGGTTGCAAGAGGAAAAAAGCAGTCCGAAAAAGCAGATTCGAAAAAGCAGTCCGAAAAAGCAGATCTGAAAAAAGCAATCCGAAAAAGCAGTCCGAAAAATTATTGCAGCCATCTACAATCAGGTTCCTCATTTCTCATTTGGCATTTGGCATATTTTCTGAGAAATGTATGTTTTCAGCTGAGTACAAAATATAGCTTCAACACTTTACTATTTTACA
This sequence comes from Chamaecyparis obtusa, assembly GCA_027943335.1. Taxonomy (NCBI): domain Eukaryota; kingdom Viridiplantae; phylum Streptophyta; class Pinopsida; order Cupressales; family Cupressaceae; genus Chamaecyparis; species Chamaecyparis obtusa. The sequence continues at coordinate 314,883 of BSBK01000097.1, forward strand.
TTGTACTTGTCTTTGTTTGCCATTTGGCATTATTGGTAACAAAGGAAGGCTAGGATTTTGCAAGTGAAAGGGCATTGTAATTTTCAGTCTATCTATATTACAAACCTAGGGTTTGATGATCATATCATTGACTGAAAAATGTATGGCATTGTTGCAAATTGTTGATATATGAATGGCATATGGTTTTGAGCAATTTCCTACATCATTGATAGTGTTTTAGATGGTATTTGGTTGCTATCTATTATTCTAAAATTTTGGGACAGCGAACTCATATATTGCAAAATAATTTCCTATATTCAGTATTTTTCTTTCAGCAGTGTATTCAGTACATGCCAACTGTTTGACGAATTTTCTCAGTTCAGTATTAGTGGTTTTTAGTGGCCTTTATAGTAAGGGTCATTACATGGAAATTGTAATCTATGTGCTGCCAAATATGTTGCCCCTGTCGGGCTGACTAACTCAAATCCGGCCCCAGCTCCTTGCTTAGTCTTAGAACCATCGAACCTTAGTGTCCATACTCCATCACTTTCCAAATGACCCCTTTGGGAATCCTTGGACTTGTCCGATTCATCATTCTTCTTCACTTCGATATTGGGTGGTGCGACTTTATTCTTTATTTCACCCATCATACTACTTTCTGCTTCATTAGCTTGTGTAACTTCAACCTTTTGTTTGCCATGTCGATCATCTTGTTTCAGTGCCCCTGGGATTCTCTTCTCCACTTGTTCTAATGCAGCCTTGCACAAGGAGCAAGATAATTCTGAATGGAAGGCGTTGTGAATTTTGCACCAGTTGGGCAATAACAAGTCTCTCACTGATATTCTGTTACCCAACTCTATACCTTGTTGTACAGCTCTAATCACAAAGTTTCTAAAATTTTCAAACATGCCTTCACCTTCGTCGGATGAAGTGTTGGGATCAGACTCAATTAGCATTTCTGTGGATTCTTTTGCTTCACTTATGACATTCAGTGTCAGCACCTCTGCTTTCCTAGGCCTATAGACACCCATGCTTGTCTCTGCAAACAATATTTCATTCGGCTCCCCATTTTCAGTAACAGTCAATCTCAACCTTGGGGTGCGATCAAAATTAATTTGGTTGGCAAGCCCTCTCCATGGGAGCCACATGTGAGAAAAGTCAGTTGCCATGTATCCATTCAACCTTCTAGACCAATCTCTTCCTAGAATCAAACCATAGGAATCAGCCACATCCACCACTGAAATATCTACCATGTGCTCCATCCTTGGATCAGATGCCAACTGCATATGTATGTTATGTAGCTCACCTACCACTGGGATCTCAGTCTTGTCCAATTGAGTAACCTTCTTGTTTGATCCCAAAGGTGTGATTCCCAGCCTTCTACAAATAGCCAAAGGCATGACATTACTCGAAGCTCCTGAATCTATCAAACAATTATGAAGAAGCTTCCCAAATATTCTTACTGAGAGCAAGAATGGGGCTGGTTCATCTTTCCCCTGATAAAATACTACTGGTGTCATGTGTACTTGCTTAGGCTTTGTCCCGAAATCTGTTGGTTGGACCGCCTCCTCTATTTTCACTGTTTCTTTGTTCTTTACCAAATCTTGACTCCCTTGAGTCTGTCGTGCCAGTGGCGTTGATCCTTGAGCCACATAAACTCGTTGAGGCTCTGGTTGTCTCTTGAAATTACTGATGTCGCCATATGCAACCTCTTGTGTGGAGTTCTCCATCTCACCAAATGAAATTCCTTGAGATGAATTTGATGTGTTCCCACATGGAACGTCTTGAATCACATGTACTAGATTGGGAGGAGGCCTCCCTGCTGCATGAGTTGCTTGGGTGGGTGCTGTTGCACCTTGAGTGTGAGACCCTTGTGACTTGTTGTCCTTCAAGCTATTAAGGAATGTATCCCTAATTTCCATTACCTTCAACAATTCAAACAAAGGGAGACTAATTTTGATCTTCTTCATCTCCTCTGTCAAACTTTGTCCTAATCTTTTCAACTCATCATTATTCATAGAATTGTTTACCATCCTTCCTTTGTTTGCTTCTTGTGTTGTCACAACACTTTGTGACCCTTGAACACCTTGATTACTTTGTTGTGTGCTCTGCTGAGAACTCTGTTGTCCATTACCATGGTTGTGGTTACCTTGTCTATATTCAGGTGCATCCCTTGGAGGATTTGGTACATTACTTGCATTGGGATGTGGAGGCGTATTGTAATTATTCGGAGGTATGGAGGATGTGAAAGGTCCATCATTCCTCTTACTTTTATTGTTCCTCTGATAAAACCTTGTATTGCTAGCCGGTTGTTGAAATGTCTGGTTCCCACTTGTTCCTTGAACTAGAACAGAGTCACCCAATGGTGGGAAAGAAAAATCTGACCCATTGCTATACCCATTATGATCTATTACTTTGCTAATTGGTCCATTGGCTGACTCGGGAGGGAATCTCCCTTGATGTTCCTCATAAGCCTCAAATTCTAGTGGAAATGAAACCTCTTCAAAAGTCAAGCATTGAGCATAACTTGAGGATGGGACAATTTCATACCCCATAACCTTAACATCCTCTTGATTCATTGATTCATATACAACCTTCTGAAACAGGTTAGATGCCCTCTTGAATTCAGCACATCCTAACTCCGAATGTTGATCAGTCTCATGGAATCTACAATATTGAGACAAGGCAGACTCAACTAGAAATATTCTCTCCACTAGCCTACTATCTGTTGGAGCTTGATTATCAAGTGGCGACACCACATTTCCATTGTTAGGGCCAGTGTTCCACGTCCTCTTTTGAATAGACTTATTGTTGTATCCTTGATCTTGTGACTGGCTACCACCTTGTTGATTGTTATTTTGATTGTTCCTCTGATAACCACCACCTTGGTTGTTTCTTTGATAATCTCTGTCCTGATGGTTCCTTTGGTATCCACCCTCATAATTATTCCTTTCATACCCTCCTTGATAATTTCCACTCTGATAATTATTTCCTTGATAACCTCCTTGATTGTTTCTCTGAGCGGCTTGGAGTTGATTGTTTTGATTTCTCAAATAAGTGACCTCCGTAGACAGCTTCTTGACTTGTTCAATCAATTCCTTTAGTTCATCTTTCTCCTCTTGTGTTCTAGTTGATGAACTTGCACCTTGCAGATAGACTGGCATTGATGGTGGTGCTTGAGACAATGGATGTCCCGGGTGTACCACAAGCTGATTTGTTGGTGCTGGGTATGTAAGTTGTGGAACTGGATTGTTCGGATATCTAATACTTGGAGGTTCTAATCCTTGTTGGCCTAACTGCTTCCCTATTTCAATTGCTTTAGCATAAGCCTCATTTAGCGTTGTAGGGGAGGGGTTCGCCATCCTTGTAAACATAGCTGTCTGACTGTCTAAGGCATTGTAGTACGCTTCCAAAGCACCCGCCTCTTGAATTGTATAAGGGGCTTGCAATCTTGTATAAGCCTTGTGGAAACGATTGTTGAAGGAACTTATTGATTCTTTATCTTGTCTTCTTATGTCCACAAATAACCTATGTAACTCCAATGGTGTGGTGGGCATGCCAAATTTTCCTATAAAAGCATCTCTGAGCTGAGTCCATCCCATTATAGATGACATTGGCAGATTGACAAACCAATAATAGGGCTCTTCCGCCAAAGAGTAAGGGAAAAGCTTACATGCTACATCTTCATGTTGAATCCTTCGGTTGCACAATGCATCTTCAAATACTTTGATATGCTCCTCAGTTGTGCGGTTGGGGTCATTAGCGAAGAACTTAGAGCAAAATCCTGATGGATTCTTTGGTAGGTCACGGTATTGTTGAAACAAGATAGGTCAGGCATTGTGTTGAATCCATGGAGGTTGTTGTTTTGGTGGTGGTGGTTGTTGTGCCATTGCAACTTGACTGGCTTGAGTTTGAGCTAGCTGACCTACTGGGTTTTGTATGCTTAAAACCTTTGGAACTTGAACTGGACTACTCGAGGAGTTTGCCAAATTCGCAGTATTAGCTACCCAATGATTCCTTCCTTTCTTGTGAAATTGCAACTCAACTAGGTCCTCCTCTTGGTGTGGTGTAGACCTCAGTAACCTTTGCTTCCTATCTGATTGTATTTTCTCAAACCTTTCGGGGGAGAAAGACCCAATTCTTTTATCTAGCTTGATTACAATTCAGTTCGTTTGACCTTCCCAAATTGGCTCTTCCTCAAGGGTGAGCTGAGCTAGTATATAAGCTTCTCTCTCTTTTTGAATCCTTTCTACTAGTTCTCTTTCCCACCTACGTCGAATCTCAATTTCAATCCTTTGTTGCTCTCTTTGGAATGCAATGCCAAATTGTTCCTCTTGGTCTAAGATAATTCTAGCAAATTGGTAATGTGTGTTGTCTTCTTTGTTATTCCAAATGAACTCCCCTAAATCAGAAATGATATCTCCCTGCGTCCAACTAACACCTAGTCCTGGTTGTCCAACTGGGAAATGAGCATAAGAAGGCAGTACCATTTTAGTTCATCTCTTCAATTTCGTTCTCACCACTAGACAGGGATAACCTTCGTGCTTTCCTTTCTCTTTCAAGTTTCCTTTCTAGCTCTCTTTGGTGTTCCAATCTTTTCTGAATTTCTCTTTCGATTCTCTGAGCCTTTTCTTCTTCTTCTTCTAACACAAAGCTTACTCGCATGTATTCAGGTGCACTACTCTTAACTCTCCAAGCGAGTGAGTTCAATCTTGAGATGATATCTTCTTGGTCGTCTTCAAATCCGAGGTTAGGCTGCAAGACTGGTACAATGTTTCTAGGCGGAAGCACCATCTTTCATCATAGTTTAATGCCAACAAGTTCTCAAAGAAACACTATCAGGGCCCTCCTTCTAGCGCCAAATAATGTTGATGTCTTGGTGACTCCCTTCTTGCCTTCGTGCAACCAATTCTGCTTTAGTAGAGCAAAGTAGGCATCCTGACTGTCCTAAAAGAACCTAGCTGCTTGATCCATTAACATTACTATCATTCCCTTCTGCTGGGGTATACTGAACACTTCCTTGCACAATTCCACACTTACTGATCTTCTTTGCCATAGAGGATTGGCCTCCTTTCAACCTATCTCTCAATTGTATCATGTCTATGGTACCGATGTTGGTGTCTCCGACTCACTTAAATTTCGAGAAGAAGGTGGTCTTTGGCATCATGTCTTCCTTGTCTAATTTTTTGGTATTAATTCCCTTTGGGTTCTTGCTTGCACTAGCATCCGCCATCCTAAACACTTATTTCTGTCTCATCTTTCTACAGTGAGATGGAACTACACTTATCTCTGCCTCTTTGCCTAGGGGTGATCAAACATATTTCTGCCTCGCCAATTCCTATCACACTACACTTATCTCTGCCCCTTCGCCTAGTGAGATGGACTACCACTTATTTCTGCCTCTTCGTTACCTATGGATGGACTACACTTATATCTCCCAATTTCTTTCCTAGGGGTTGGACTACACTTATATCTCCTTTCTCCAAATCCTAAACGGAAACTACACTTATATCTCCCAACTTCAAGCCCTAATGAGATGATGAGGTGATGGATGGATGATGCAAGCAAGAAATTGAAGGGAAAGAATCCAATCAAGGCAATCAAGAAATCTGCTTAATGAGCCAGCCTTCTCTCAATCCTGAAACTTATCCTCAACACCAAACAAACAACACCAAAGAAAAGATAACAATTAAAGAGATAAGTTAAGTTACTAAATTTTGCCAATTTATCCTCAAAATTAGGCAGGGCTTAGGCAAGATCTGTAGCCTTCCGCTCCTCAAAATGGCATGCTTCTCAAATCTGTGGTCTTCTTTCTCTGTCAAATAGCAGGCTTCCACTCTTATCAAACTGGTCTGCTCCAAACAGTGATCTCCTCTTAATATTTTATCAATCTCTATCGATAGGAGGTCCTCCACTCTAGCCAATTTGTAGACTCCTCAACCTTCTAAACTTTGCAAGTGTTGCTTGAGTTAGCAGGTCCTTCACACAGCAGTCTCCTTGATAATTCGTGGCCCTCTAACTCCAATTCGCTGGCTTTCCACTCAAATTTATAGCCTCTCAAACTGCTCCAGATCTGCCTTTCACTGCCTTCTAATGCTTTGAATTTCCTCCTCTCAAACAAGTTCGCCAGTCCTCTTGACAAAGTCCAAACAATTTCGCTACCTAAAGTCAAATTTGCTGCCTCTGCCTAATGATTTTCGCTGCCTCTGCTCCTTGTTTATTGCGCTGCCTCTGCCTTTGATGGATGTCGCTGATGTTGGATGAGGGAATGGAGGCGGGGAGCCTCCCTCTTATACCAAGTTTGGGCGCCAACCATGGGGGCCGACCTGCCAAGAAACAACCGAAAATTACAATTAGCGCCAAAGAAAGAGGGACGACACTGCCATACAATTATTAATGTTGCATTGAAATTTTAATTAATATCCAGATTTTCGAATTAAATGGGGAGGCATGGGTCACGCCACCCATAAGGAGACCCCAATTCATCTTTTAAATGCCTCACGCTACCCAAAAGGAGGCCCCATTTTTTATTTCTATGCCATGCGCTATATACAAAGGGGCCCTAATCTCAATTTTGATGCCTATATTTCCATGTTTCAATGCAGATTTTAAATACATTAGCTGAGATTTTCAAATTTATTTGCCAAGAGTTTATTTTATTAGCCCAGACCTCACATTTATCAGCTTAAATTTCAAATAAATGACCAAGATCAAATTTAAATGCCCAGATTTTTAAATAAATGGATAGATTTTATTTTTCAAAGCTCAGATTTTAATTTCAATTGCCAAGACTCATGATTGATTAGCCCAAATTTATTTTCAAGTGCCCGGAATTCTTAGACCAAGTGTCTAGATTTTCAAATTTATTTAGGGCGATAGGCCCAAATTAACCTCAAAATTCCGTTTTGCAAACCAAAATAATTTGACCATCTAATTTTCTATTTGATCCCAATTTCAGCATCCCAAATTTACAAAATTTTCCAAAAGATGGCCAAATCAACGATTAAAATTCGAAAACGAAATCAAAGCTTTTCATATCCAGTAGTTTCAAAAAAAGTCATCCATCCTAGCCCAAAATTTGCTAAGGCATTGAGATATCCGGATTGAGGAGAAAGCCAAGGCTTGATCGAAAATGGGGGGTCCCCAAATATTTTGGGGCGATCATGTGGGACTTCACAATAGGGAGCAAGTTGATGCTTCCACGTATAATTTTTACTGCACCGAGTCATTTATTGAGTATTTACTTGAGAGTGCAGATGTGCGACAGGATTCTTATAGATTGTCTAAGGGTACTCTCATCTGAGGCTCTTGTGCTATCTGGAGGTTGGTAGGGAGGATTGTGGAGACTATCTGCAATGCTTCCCCACAGGGATTTCGAGGTTGGGTTTTTTGAGAGAGTTGCTCAGGGGCCTACCCAAGCTACAATTATGCGGAGTCGGAGATTGGAGCCATCTCATGACCCCCAGTTTGGTAATGATGAGCTATTGACAGAGATTGGGGTTTCCGACCGGCTGTATACGGTGGGGCATGTTCATCATTTGTCTTTTGACCCACAGGTAGAAGATTTCATCTCTCGCAAGGATAGTTTGGCTCCTAGTCCTTATCATCCATTATGGGATGGGTTCTCGCCATCAGTAGTTGATGGGAGTTTTGGCTGCAAGTCAGTAGCAGGTGACTTGCAGAGTTATGGTGACTGCAGAGATTATGCGGTGTGTGGATATTCGGGTCTTGGTACAACTTTGTTCAGGGGTATTCATCACTACTGTGCAAATGGTCTACACACTCAGTACAGGTTAGTTGGGAGCACAGGGGGAGTTCAGTGTGTATGGGATCTGAGTCTCCCATACATCTTGGTTTTCGATGATCCTGAAGTTCACTTCTTTTGGGATCCGGGCAGAGACAGATTCAGTACAAGAGTTTGGGTGAGTGGTTGTTTTGGATCTCTTTACAGAGTTATCCGATTTGTATTTTGGGTGATGTTACAGGAGCCTACAGTTGATGTCAGTGGCACGGTATATTCTTTTCTGTGGGATTTAGGTGGATTGTGATGTTTCTTGTTCCAGTGATTGCTTGGGGACAAGCAGTCTTGGGGAGGGAGGACTGTAATGTCCCCATTTTTTCAGGTCATTGATCTCATGGTGTTAGGTCATATTGTGATCCTCGTGGTTTGGCAAGGTGTTTAGAGGGTCTTTGGTGTGAACTTACTATTTATAGTAAGTCAATGGATAGTTCAGATGAGCTTAGATGAGTTAGAGGAGTTGAATGATGCTCTCGGTTTTCATTTCCGGCTTCCGGTTTGGGCTCCAAGAATCTTGGAGAGAGTGTCTATTTTTTAGTAAGTCACTCGTCAAGTTCATTCATCATCTGGATCAATCCTGTGCAGACAGATTTCGATTCAGACGCTTCTTCAGTTGTTTTCGCAAGATGGGTGGTTTATTATTATTATTTAATTAAATTTGCTAAGGTTGTCATTTTTGTTGGTATTATATGCTGGATACCTTAGTGTTATAGCTCGTTGGAACCAGGATGAAAAGTTTTAAATCTTGGGCACAAGAAACAGGGACCTTGCGTGTCATAATTTCATGATATTGGTGAAAAGGTCTTTTTTGGAGCCAAATAAATTAATAAATTATATTATTCAATATGTGCCTAAGTATAAAAAGTGTTTTAAGTGAAAAGTGTGTGAGAGAAGACACTTTTGAATTATAAAAGCAATGCTTTGTGAAAGGAAAATCATTCATTGTTGATTTGATAAAATTTATGAAGTCTCTTGGCTGTGAGAAATGGCTAGGGTTTTGAGGACTGATTCCTCTTTCTACAATTTGAATCATCACTGATTGATGATGAATTTTGCTTTTGAATTCTGAGAACTACATTCTGATTTTGAATTCATAATCCAGTGCTAATGTATACTGGAATTGTGAGAAGTAATTGTCTAGAGAAGAATTTCGAATTTTTTGAAGTGTGCTAGGGTTTGGTGACGTTTGGTTTTCATATCTGGAGGAAACGTCAATATTCTATGCTGGATTTACAGTGACTAGTTAAATTTCAGAGAAGCTTGCCGATAGTGTTTCTCCTTGCGTGGAGCTGTACTTTAATTTGGCTGTTGTATTGAATGTTTAGAACTGTACGGAACTGCTGGAAAAAACTGTACGGAATTTGTAGGGAATTTAGTAAATTGCAGACTGTCTACTGAATGGAGAATTGTTGAGGGAAAGAGATTGTGGAAGGTTACATAATGTGTAAGTTTGTCATTAGATGGAGTTGGTTATTCTTTAGCAAGGACGTTCTTCCTTTCAGCTGGTGTCAACAACAATAGGCTGCGTTTCATTCATAAGGATGTGATTTGATTACCAATGCAGCCACGTTTTTTCATTAAAGGTGCAAGATAATCTTATTTGATTATTGTAATAATCTTTGTCAAGTTTTTCATGTTCAATATTATTACAGGTACTTTTCCAAAGTTATTTAAATTTGCTATTGTTAAATTTATTACTTGGAAAATTACAAAATCGATATAAATATTTTGGGATCTTTTTAAGAATTGCAAATTAAATTGAGGAAAGAGCCAGTTGGCAGCTGAAAGCCAGATAGGTTCTTTACACAAGATTTGATGGCATGACGAAGGGCAAGTACAATGAAGTGAAGGAAGATGTTGGAAGGAGGCGAGTTTATGTTTTGATGAGTTTTTAAGACAAGGAGATAATCCTCAATGCATGGCGGAATCCGCCTTCCCTTGAGGATTCAAAAATTCGTTACCACCCCAAACTTCCGCCCTCAATCTGATCACTTTAATTGAGCCAAGTCGGAATGAGAACTCAAGGCAAAACAATGCTCAAAGTTGCCCAAAACAAAGATAGGTATTTCAAGCCGAAATGATGAAGGTTGAGGGGGACAAACTGAGTATAAGTGAACTAGGAGGAATCCTTGGGAAGCAGCGGATTCCGCTACCTTCCCAGGATTCAAAATCCAGAAATATCCTCAATTTCTGCCCCATCAAACATATGCTATTTGACATCTTTTGTGGGGGGGTCGGGGGTTGTGATGCAAAGTTAGATGAGTAGAGGGTGAAATCGTGAAATTGGTAATGAATTGAGAAGAAATGGGAAAATTTTTAAAGAGAAACAAAGGAATCCTTAAGGGGTGACAGATTTCACCACCCTCATAGGACTGGAATCCTCGAACATCCACAAATTAGGCCTTGAGTTTAGAGGCCTCTTTTTGCATAATTAGGAGAAAAGTGAACATCAAAACACAGACTGATAAGGAAGACCATGATGTCTTTGGGGAGGCCGAGATTGGAATTTCAAAGCATAAAGATTAAAATCCTCGAGGATGTCTAATCTCTGCAATGGCATGAAGAGGCTCTGTAAAGAACCCAACTGGCTCTTGATTGTTCACGCATGTAATTTTTAAACAATTTAACAACTTCAAGAAATAAAATAGTGATATAATTTAATTTGAATCTTTTCAATACAGATAATTGAAACTACTGTAATTAACAATCACTCTGAATTGTTCAAACATCTGTCACCAATAACAACAATTGCCATTATCTAAATTTATAACTTTATTGAAAACATTGGCACCTGACAATGGAAATGACTGTACGGTGATTGAATTACATTCAATTTTTGTTTGTTGCAGTCTCCAAGATCAAGTCGCAGCTCCTATGGTAAGTCACGCAACCTTCTGGAGAGTATTGCAGCGTTCTCAAAAAGCCACACAGCCAATACAAAATGAAACGCAGCCTTCTGGATACCTCACGCAACCAACAGAAGAAGTGACGCAACCTTCTAGATACAACACGCAGCCAAGGAAAAATAATTACACAGCTTGTACTTGCAGATTTCAGCTTATTGGAAGATATATCAGCCTTCCAACATGAACATTATTAAAACACCAAAGAGAAATCGATCCAGCCTGGAAACCCTCTGTATCAAATATAAATTGATAATTCTTCCTCCAATTTGGTATACCTTAGCACAAAAATTTAAATTCACAGATTCAGTATAAATTTCTAGAATTCAGTTTGCAAAATTCACCATCAATCAATGATGATTCAAATTGCCAAAATAGAGGAATCACTCCTCAAACGCTAGCCCTCTTCTTCACAACCAAATTTTATCAAATGACCAATAGATGAGTAAAGTGCTTTTTCGAGTTGAATATATAAGCTTTTTGAAAAAGCTTCAACTTTACTTTTTTCACTTAAGTAGCTTCTTCAACACAACATCATTTTATAACATTAAAGTTATAAAGTCATAAAGTTATTAAATTAAAATAACTTAATTTAATAACGATAATTAAAATATGAAGCCAATGAATCTATCTAACTAAAACAAACTAACCTCTGAAAACAGAGCCTCGAGCTCAAGCTGCCTTGCTAGAAATAGCCATATGCCAAAAATAGACTTACTATAAATAGTAAGTCTCTCAAACTGGAGATCCCTGATAAACGATCCTGAAACATCTGATAACATTGTGCAGACACCCTGCTAAACTAGGCCATACCCAAAATACCACTTACTAAAAATAGTAAGTCGTCCAATCTGACCCAAACAAAGAGCAGACCTGACAACCAGAACCTCCAGAATGGAATCCAATCACTGGCTCTACCACCTGACCCCCTTTGGTCACCTGATTAGCTTACGAGGGTCGCCAAACTAAGCTAATTCCAAAGGTCTGAAAAACGGGGACATTACAGTCCTCCCTTCCCAAGATTGCTTGTCCTCAAGCAATTAGGAAAAACAAGCAACATCATAGTCCACCCGGATCCCAAGGCTGGTCATGAGTAATGTTTCGATCCTCACCATACTCTTGTGAAGAAAACATCAATATCAGCAATACAAACATCAACATTTGAGAAACTGCACTCAATACCCAAATAACTAACATCACTGAAAACATCATCTGAAGACCAACTGTAGATGTCGATGGAGGAAACAACTTAGTGGAACTCAACCCAACTGAAACATCAACTCTGTCACTACTCGAGTCCGAGTCTAACTGACACTCACACCCAACTGCATTGTGGATATGATAACAACCATAGGTACCTAAGTCACTACCACCAAATCCAACCTCTGATAAACTGTCCTGGGTGTGTCGATACTACAAGTGGTCTAACTTGCAACTGCCAATTCCATCTGCAAAAGATGGTGCTAACCCATCCCATAATGGATGGTAAGAAACTTGAGCCAGTCCACACCTACGTGAGACCAAATCATCTACCCGTGGGTCAAAAGAAAAATGATGAGCATACCCCACCGTATAATCTCGGTAGAAAGCCCCAATTCTATCAATGGCTCATCATTACCAAACTGGGAATCAGGAGATGGCTCCAATCTCTGACTCCGCATAACTGTAGGCTAGGTAAGATCCTAGGCAACCCTCTCAGCAAATCCAACCACAAAATCCCTGTTCGGAAGCATTGTAGACAAAGTCTCTACAATCTTCCCCAACAAACAGCGTATAGCGCGAGAGCCCCAAACGAGAGTACCCTTAGATACTCTGTATGAATCCTCCCGCAAATATGCACTCTCAAGTAAATACTCCATGAATGACTCGATGCAGTAGAAATTATACGTGGAAGCATCAACTTGCTCCCGTGCAACCCACATCTGATCCCTTTGAAAATGTGGCACTGTCAACTGCCTAATGCTATCAGCTATAAGAAATGTAGAAATAGATTCGCTTCTAGCAAAAGGAAGCAAATCACCATGAGAGCTCGTCCCTAGTGATGCTCCCACCTTTGTACCTGTTGCACCCATATCCAAGATAGTTGTGTCTGCCACATCATCATGTCCCTCATCCCCAACCATAGAAGCAAACTCACCATCAACCACCTCAATGTGCAACCGAACTGGGTCTGGGGCTGGTGTGGACCGAACATGCTCCAACTCCATAGTCACCTCTAATCATGACTGTGACTCCTGGAAAGCCAACTGGGTACACTGCATTGAGTCCACAGTCACCTCTAACTCATGGGTGAGATCAACTACCTCCTCTTTCCCTAACAATGTCTCATAATAGGTACTCCCCCACTCCATAAGGTAATCCCTGTCAGCGACTAACTGTGAATAATTATGCTTTAAGACCCTGACAGACTCTCGAAGTGCATGAACCTTCGCTAGGGAAAGACTACTATCACCGTGCTCATCTGACATAGGAGCACCCCAACCAGATACGGCCAACATCTGACAAATAGCATCATAATGCTCAATAGCTGAAGAGATGTCTTTGTCATTCACCTTCAGCTGACTAGACACATGATGCCTATGTAAGCCTTGCCTCCTATGCAAGCTCTTTGTCTCACTAACTGCACTCTGATAGGAAGCTGAATCGGAACTGCTCACCACAAGATCGCTCATACATGAGCTATCGTCCCCGCACAACTCTGCATCCGAGATACAACTACTATGTACCTCAACCAAATCCTCATCCGCAGAAATGGAAGCCCTCACAATATCAATCTCCTCGCATGTCTCAGCATCCACCTCAATAGTAAGATCCTGTAAACATCGATCCTGGGACTCATCCAAAACCTCCTCGGAGTCATCACCCAACATCTCATAAGGGGTGTCATACCCAGTGCGGCTCGTAGCATCATCGAATTTATCATCAGATGTGTCCATACTATCTACATCCACATCTCCTATTAAAGCCTCAATTGCTGACACCTGACTCTACACACGTGTCTCAACGTCAAGTTGTACACCAATAAAGCTAGAGCATGAACCACCATCTACCAACTCCGCTATAATGTCCAGATCACCAACATCACAGCTAGGTGACTCCATACATGCATCGGTTCCATATGAGGAAGCAGCTGCCTCTTGCACTGGAGCAACACTACGATAGCTGACATAAAAGTCTCCAATAACAACCCCCTCCTCGGAAGAGTCTGAACACTCAGTGACAACTACAACATCAGCTGCCTCTGAACTAACTGTAGCAACTACTCTGGGAGCCTCAACTTGTTGAAGCTCAGTGCTGCTGTCAACCAATGATACTGATACATCCACATGTCCCTATGAAATAAGTCCATCATCAGCATTGCGGATAGGAAATATAGGTACATCTGCATCATGGGCACCTGTCGGGGAAAACTCAAGCTTTCTTCCCTGCAATCTCGATGTCGGCCTTCTAAAGGCAAAAACCATATACCTTGCTGCCCTCTCAACTGTCTTTGGATCCTGTTAAATTTTTAAGAATCAGATCTAATCTAATAACATAAGAGTAAATGAGACAAATCAAAGTAAGACACAACACAGTTTTACCCTAGGAAACCTTTATTAGGAAAAACCCAGCATTTAGATCCAGTTGATTATCGTTTCCAATTTACTTACAACAATATCGCTGAGAATTTGCTAAGGATCCCCGATCCCCGAAGCAAATTAATTAGAAGAATAGATGCCAACAACTGTCTAGATCTGACTTCTGATTGGAGATGTAGCCTAGATGTACTGTGTGATCAGATGTGAAATGGATCTCCAAGATGTATTCACCATGAACCAGACCTTCTGTTAATTAACTTAGGGCAGATTGCTATTAAGGATCACCGATCTTAATATATAAATTGCTGTCAAGGTCACTGATCTTCAGTTGGATATAACTCGCTGTCAAGCTGAATATATGCAATCTTATTTACTGCTGTGGCAGTTAGGTTGATGATGCCCACATATGAATTGATGAAGTCCGCCTATCAAACTGAGGAATTCGCACATATTGATGCACCAGGAGAAGAAGATCGCATATTAATGAGACTGCATATAGCTTAGAGATTAATTCGCTTGTGTGTTATGATATGAAGTGTTTATTTGATGCTTGCGACAGTCCCTTATATACACTGCCCAAATCTTAAACCATGCAGGCCGACTTATGAAGAAGTAAATACTTTTGGCGCCAAGGAGAGAAGAGGGCCGACCTAGAAAACAATTGCTGTGAGGGCCGACTCAAGAAAGAACATTTTATTATGAGAGCCGACTCAGGAGAAATATAAACTAGGTAAGCTGACCTACTTAGAATTGTTTTAGGCGCCAAAGGGAAGGGCCCGAGTGCAAGAACTTGATTGTATTCACAAATACAATTTTGATTTATTTAAATTAAATTAAAGATATAATTAAAATGTTTTAGATTCCGAAATAGCTAAAACATTAACACTCCCTCTTAGCTATGAGGGATCTAGCTATTACCTTACCTTTCCATCATACCTACTCGCAGAGGATGGATGCATACCTCAAAAAAAAATCAACCATTCCCATCATGCCTACTCGTAGAGGATGGTCAAAGCTTATCCACCATACCTACTTGCAGAGGGTGGAAGCATCATGCCTACTTGTAGAGGATGGTCAAGAATATCCACCGTACCTACTCGCAGAGGGTGGAAGAGGACAAGCCTCAAAAGGATCACCTTGCATTGCCCGCAGAGGGTGATTGCCACCATACATTGCCCGCAGAGGATGGTATTATCCATTATTACACTTGCCACCTTGCATTGCCTGCAAGAGTGGACTTTAATTCAACACCATCTTGCATTGCCCGAAGAAGATGGTTACAATAATAAATACAACTTCACCTTGCATTGCTCGCAAGGGTGATTACAAGTATCTTCACTCAAGGAAGTTTAAAAAACAACAAGATACAATGTCCACCTTGCATTACCCGCAAGAGTGGTACACAAGATACATCAATGAGGCTAAGACTCCCTCTTAGTAGTAGCTGAGCCCTACATAACTTCCTAAGCACTCGGACATCCTTCAAGTGACAGAAAAATCAATCCCAATAGCTTCTCTTGAAGAAGCAATATACCCTGATTCTGAAGCACTCCAAGCAATTGACGATTCAACCAATTTCCTGTACTTAGAGTTAGGAAATCATATACTCAACCTTCCAAGTTAGTTCAAAAATCAATAGATCCAAGATTACTGAGCCAAAAGAGACACTTCTAATCCAAGAGAGTTACCATCACATTACCACATAGGTTAGACTATACCAAACTCAAGTAAGATGAGAAAGTGTGTGACTCCCTCTTGATCCTCGCTCCTGCACAACTAAAAGAAATCTACAACACATATCCTTTCCCTAAAGTTAGTTTCAACAAAAAAAGTTAGATCTCAAACAACATTGATTCTAAACTATGTAACACAAAAATACTTAACGGAGAAAGTCTTCCTTATCTTCAAGGTTGACAACTTCGCTTGGGTTAGCCTTTTGTTGAAAGAGTTGAACCTGACAATCCTTGGCATAGTGGCCAAATTTGTTACATTTGAAGCATTGGATACGAGAGAGATCTCTTGCCTTCTTCCTTGAGCTGTTAGCATCATTGGATTTGAAATCGACGTCCTCTTGAAGTTGTTCTTCTTCCAATGATCGCCTTTGACCGATTGAGTAGCAAGAACTAAGTTTTCTTCATTACGGGTAGACTTGATCCCTCTTGATATGAGCCTAGATTCCTCTTGAATGCAATCAGCACGAAGGAGATATGAGGGAAAGTTACCTCTACCGCTTAAACCTTGAATGAAGGGTTCCCATGAGGAAGAGGGAGACCATTGAGTGCAAGCATGACGAGATCCTTGTCTACAACTTCACTATCAATAGCACTTATTTTATCTCTTAATTCTGAAATCCTCATGAAGAAATCCATGGCTGACTCATCCTCTTTCATTTTGATTTGAAGTAAGTCTCTTCTTAAGGTAAGTGCCCGGCTCATGTTGTTTACTTCGAACATATCTTCCAATTGTTTGAACATATCTCTAGCTGAAGACATCCTCGAGATGACAGGAACAATATGATCTCTGACAGAATCTATTAGGATCTTCTTGGCCTTGATAGCTTTCTTCTTGAATTGACTAAGCACTTCCGGATCTGTAGGTGTTTCAACTTTTTCACTTTGAACAAATTCCAGCAAGTCATGTTCTTCAAGACCAATTGAAATTCGTGCTTTCCAAGAGATGAAGTTGAGGGCACCTTCAAGTCTATCTTCCACCTTCAATCCTGTCACCATTTTGACACAAGAAGGAAACACACAAAGACAACAAATCCAAAGAATACAAGTTAGATCTGATATAGTTAGCAAGAACTTGGCTCTGATACCATGTTAAAGTTTTAAGAATCAGATCTAATCTAATAACATAACAGTAAATGAGACAAATCAAAGTAAGACACAACACAATTTTACCCTGGGAAACCTTTATTAGGAAAAACCCAACATTTAGATCCAGTTGATTATCGTTTCCAATTTACTTACAACAATATCGTTGAGAATTTGCTGAGGATCCCCGATCCCCGAAGCAAATTAATTATGAAGAATAGATGCCAACAACTGTCCAGATCTGACTTCTGATTGGAGATGTAGCCCAGATGTACTGTGTGATCAAATGTGAACTGGATCTCCAAGATGTATTCACCATGAACCAGACCTTCATTGTTAATTAACTTAGGGCCAATTGCTATTAAGGATCACCGATCTTAATATATAAATTGCTGTCAAGGTCACTGATCTTCAGTTGGATATAACTCACTGTCAAGCTGAATATATGCAATCTTATTTACTGTTGTGGCAGTTAGGTTGATGATGCCCACATATGAATTGATGAAGTCCACCTATCAAACTGAGGAATTCGCACATATTGATGCACCAGGAGAAGAAGATCGCATATTAATGAGACTGCATATAGCTCAGAGATTAATTCACTTGTGTGTTATGCTATGAAGTGTTTATTTGATGCTTGCGGCAGTCCCTTATATACACTGCCTGAATCTTAAACCATGCAGGCCTACTTATGAAGAAGTAAATACTTTTGGCAGCAAGGAGAGAAGAGGGCCGACCTAGAAAACAATTGTTGTGAGGGTTGACTCAGGAAAGAACATTTTATTATGAGAGCTGACTCAAGAGAAATATAAACTAGGTAAGCCGACCCACTTAGAATTGTTTTAGGCGCCAAAGGGAAGGGCCCGAGTGCAAGAACTTGATTGTATTCACAAATACAATTTTGATTTATTTAAATTAAATTAAAGATATAATTAAAATGTTTTAGATTCCAAAATAGCTAAAACATTAACAGATCCGACAAGCTCTCTACCAACCTTTGTTGATGAAGCTTAAGTTTCTTCATACTTTCCATCAAGGCATTTATTTCCTCTCTTTTTTTCATACTGCTACGCCGACTCTCAGAACTAGGCCTCCTGTATTTGTCCATAGCCAAAAAAAGCGAGAGTGCTGGTCACTCTTAATATAACGTCAGAATTAAAATGAATTTCATACCCCCTCAGGATGGCAGGAAACACGCTCTGATACCACTGTAAAGAACCGAACTGGCTCTTGATTGTTCACGCTTGTAATTTTTAAACAATTTAACAACTTCAAGAAATTCAACAGTGATATAATTTAATTTGAATCTTTTCAATTCAGATAATTGAAAAAACTGTAATTAACAATCATTATTCTCTGAATTGTTCAAACATCTGTCACCAATAACAACAATTGCCATTATCTAAATTTATAAATTTATTGAAAACATTGGCACCTGGCAATGGAAATGAGTCAATGACTGTACGGTGATTGAAATACATTCAATTATTGTTTTTTGCAGCCTCCAAGATCACGTCACAGCTCCTAAGGTAAGTCACGCAACCTTCTGGAGAGTATTGCAGCCTTCTCAAAAAGCCACGCAGCCAATACAAAAATGAAAAGCAGCCTTCTGAATACCTCACGCAGCCAACAGAAGAAGTGACACAGCCTTCTAGATGCAACACGCAGCCAAGGAAAAATAATTACGCAGCTTGTACTTGCAGATTTCAGCTTATTGGAAGATATATCAGCCTTCCAACATGAACATTATTAAAATACCAGAGAGAAATCGATCCAGCCTAGAAACCCTCTGTATCAAATATAAATTGATAATTCTTCCTCCAATTTGGTATACCTCAGCACCAAAATTTACATTCACAGATTCGCTATAAATTTCCAGAATTCAGTTTGCAAAATTCACCATTAATCAGTGATGATTCAAATTGCCAAAAAAGAGGAATCAGTCCTCAAACCCTAGCCATCTTCTTCACAACCAAATTTTATCAAATGATCAATAGATGACTAAAGTGCTGTTTCGAGTTGAATATATAAGCTTTTTGAAAAAGCTTCAACTTTACTTTTTTCACTTAAGTAGCTTCTTCAACACAACATCATTTTATAACATTAAAGTTATAAAGTCATAAAGTTATTAAATTAAAATAACTTAATTTAATAACGACACTTAAAATATGAAGCCACTGAATCTATCTGACTAAAACAAACTAACTTTTGACAACAAAGCCCCAAGCTCAAACTGCCCTGCCAGAAATAGCCATCTGCCAAAAATAGACTTACTATAAATAGTAAGTCTCTCAAACTGGAGATCCCTTATAAACGATCTTGAAACATCTGATAACACTTTGCAGACATCTTGTTAAACCAGGCCATGCCCAAAATACCACTTACTAAAAATAGTAAGTCGTCCAATCTAACCCAGACGAAGAGCAAACCTAACAACCAAAACCTCCAGAATAGAATCCAATCACTGACTCTGCCAATTGACCCCCTCTGATCATCTGATTAGCTTACGAGGGTCGCCAAACTAAGCTAATTCCGAAGGTCTAAGAAACCGGGACATTACAAGCTCAATGAGGATGAAAGGTGCGAATGGGCTAGGGACTTAGAATCAAAACCTATATCTAGACTCTAAGTTCGCATGAAAAGAAGAACAAACGAATGATAAGTGGCATGTTAACATAAAGATGGAGGGAGTTTGGTCAAATTGAAAACAAGGAAAATCCTTGAAGGGTAGTGAATTAAGCCACGCTCCGAGGAATCGTAATCCTCCCTATAGTTATAGTCCGCCCAGCCAACAATTGAAATCCTCGAACAACTATGATTTCTGCCTTGCTTTGTTAAGGCTAAAGGCTTGTTTTGGAGAAACTAAACCACATGAAATTGGAAGAGAACAATCGGGAAAGTGAAGTGAAATAAACAATCAAGGTTGAAGTCGATTAAAACTAAAGTGAGTTTCCTTGAAGGATGGCGGATTCTGCCATCCTCCAAGGATGAAAATCCTGAGATTACTCTTATTTCCACCCCGGGTAGATAGTATTAAACTCGTTTTGTGCGATGAGGAAAGGAGCAAGAACTGAATCTCATGAAGGTGGTTGATTTGATATAAAAATGAGTTGTGGAAATGAAAATGCAACAAGAGGAAAATCCTCTAGGCTAGGGGGATCCGGCCAACCTATGACGATTAACTATGGAAAATTTCCACCCCAAGTAGAAGCTCGACCAAACAACATTTAGAAGGGCGATTTCATTAAGGAAATTAAACATATTAAAAAATCGTTACCTTTCCTAATTAGGCCGGCCTATGGGGCTGAAAAAAACAAATTAATTAAAATAATTTCATTGGCTAAATAAAGCCAAGTCGGCCTATGTTGAGGGATGTGCCTCTTCAAACCTCAATCGCCTATATAAGAGAGGCAAAATCCAATCATTTCAAAACCAAAACAAAACGATTTCATCTCTGCCAGTAGACGACTTCTTTCTTCCTGAGATGGCAGCGAGATATCTCCTTCTTGAGGCAGTGAACTATCAAAATGAAGGAGTGAATTACCTTGAAGAAGCAGTGAGTTAACTTGTGAGAACAACAAATTCACACCTTGAAGCATCAAGAGGCAACAAGTTTGGATACCAAAGGCAGTTTCTCCCCAATATCAGAGATAAAGATGGCAACGAAAAGCGAAATCTGGGCATGATATATATGGAAAAACTTGTTTATTTCCCAGATTTAAGAGGAATTCATGTCAAGTTGTAGGGACTAAGACCATTTCAACAATAAAATCAGAAGTAGAGATATGCAAGAAGAAATAAGATTTGGTCGAGCTTGAGAAAATCTATATTGTCCTCTCTTGCTTGATGACAATGTAATTTCATTTCATATAATCTTTAAGATCTCTTTCATTTTCTTTATATCCTCTCATCTTGTGAACTTAATGCATTTCTCTCTTGTCTTGCAAGGTAATCGTTGGAGCAAGGAAATGATGGCGAGGTCAAGACGCAAGACTTCAAGCAAGAGGATGGAGACAAGCTCAAGCTCAAGGATTTCAAATGAGAAGAAGATTATCAAAGTATAAATCCAAGTCAAGATCAAGATAGAATGCAAGACAACAAGAAGGAAAAATCAAAGATGCAAGTAAAAGAAGAAATTCTCATCAGCTTGAAGTTCCTCTGGAAATCCAAGTTTTCTTTGAAATGATCCAAGTGCATAAAGATTTCATCACTTCAAGAGGCTCAAGTTCAAGTTTCAAATACAAGCAAATTCAAATCATGGTAACAAGAAAATTTCCAAGAATAAATGGATAAAATTTGAGAAGATGAAGCAATTTGGGAATATGCCATCACAATTGAAGGCTTGATAATGTTGAGTATCAAGAGATATTTTCTCATCACCAAAAGATTGATCAAGTCTACAAGATGATCATGCTGAGGAGGCACCTACTTGTCTTCTACCAATCAAAAAATTTCAATTACAAGCACATTCAATCACATTATGCCAAGTGTACCATTTTCTCATTGGTTCTCAAAAACATTGTAATTTTCTTATTGGTCCACAGGGTGGTGCCTTCATGTAATTGGTTGACAGGGTGGCAACCCTAATTAGGGTTTCTAGGGATAAATCTTAGCTCTTGATCTTGAATTGATCTTGGCCCTTAATTGTAATTGAACAACTATAAAAGGCCAAGGCCTTCTCATTTGTAAGGGGTTAGATTGCAGATTCACTAGAGAGGAGATTAGATTAGATTAGGTTAGCTAAGGGGGAGACTTGTTGAAATTGTTGACATAATGCTATCAAAGTGATTGATGATTCATTGTTGGTCTTCATGGTGGATTATTTAATGTTTCTTTGAAGTGTTGCATGGTTTATTCAATCCCTCACTTGGATTAGATTTCATTTCATGTTGTTTAGAAGTAGCTTAGTTGAATGAAAGAAATTGTGGATGTTTACTTGTTTGACTTGAACATAAACTAGGCCACTTGTGAAGAGCCTCACTGGCTCTTAGCTCTAGGAAATTCAATTCTTTGAAATAGATAACACTTCCACAGAATTTTATCAAGGAAAATATATAACTTAGATATTTCTTCACAATTATAATATCATAAATTTCAAATAATCCATTTATAAATTAAATTCACAGGTATGAATGTACAAAGAATTTGTAAATTCAAATTCTGAAAAAAATTTCCATAAAAAATGGCACCTAGTAAGCAAGGTATGCATGTTGAATGATGAATAAACTCCAGGTGTTATCACGCAACCCTAGGGAGAAATTCGCAACTCAAGGAATAAAAACGCTGCCTCCTAGGAAGAACTCGTAAGCAAGAAAGGACTCCACGCAGCTTTTTGAAATCAAAACGTGGCTCCCTGAAATTGAAACACAGCTTCCAAAATAATTAATGCAGCCTGTATTTATTGGTAGGCAGCCGTACAGTCAATGCAGCAATCATAACGAGATACATCAGCCTCCCTTACTCAGCAATGGCATCCAGATAAGAGAAAATCGAACCCAGCTGTAGAAGTAATGAATTCAATTTATTCTTGAACCAAATTGATATACATCAACATCAATTCGCAGCCATGAATTATCAAAATTTCTTCAGTAGAATCAAATGCACAATTCACCACCACAGGAATGATTCAAAGTGCAGCAGAGAGGAATCAGTCCTCAAACCCTTGTTGAAAGCTCTCAACAAAAGACTTCATAATTTTTTATCAAAATGAACAATGGATGATTTTCCTTTCACAAAGCATTGCTTTTATAATTCAAAAGTGTCTTCTCTCACACACTTTTCACTTAAAACACTTTTTATACTTAGGCACATATTGAATAATATAATTTATTAATTCATTTGGCTCCAAAAAAGGTCTTTTCACCAATATCATGAAATTATGACACGCAAGGTTCCTGTTTCTTGTGCCCAAGATTTAAAACTTTTCATCCTGGTTCCAACGAGCTATAACACTAAGGTATCCAGCATATAATACCAACAAAAATGGCAACCTTAGCAAATTTAATTAAATAATAATAATAAACCACCCGTCTTGTGAAAACAACTGAAGAAGCATCCGAATCGAAATCTGTCTGCACAGGATTGATCCAGATGATGAATGAACTTGACGGGGTGACTTACTAAAAATAAACGCTCTCTCCAGGATTCTTGGAGCCCAAACCGAAAGCCAGAAATGAAAATCGAGAGCATCATTCAACTCCTCTAACTCATCTGAGCTCATCGGAACTATCCATTGACTTGCTATAAATAGTAAGTTCACACCAAAGACCCTCTAAACACCTCGCCAGACCACGAGGATCACAATAATGACCTGGCACCATCAGATCAATGACCTGCAAAAAATGGGGACATTACACCACTAGCCTCTTGCTGATTGTAAGTGTGCCTTGTGTGGTTTAGTCATTGTACTTCAATTGATACTCAATCTTTAGTTTGCATACATTGATTGGATTGAAGAGGAGATATTGATTTGAAAACCATTTGAGTATACCTTAGAAGCTTGCACTAGGTGGGTGGAGTCGCTGACAAAATTGCATCTAGTAGAGTCCAAGTTCATCCATACTTCCTTGCATTCGTAGTTAGAAGTAGAAATAGTAGAAGTTAAGGTTAAGTTTAAGTTGAGAGTTCAAGAATTGGAAAATCAAAAAAACTATATTTTCATTGCATATTGTGAAGCCAAATCTTTAGAAGCAAGTTGATGAGTATTGAATGAATAGCGTAAGTCCCCTTAGCGATTACCAGTAAATCACATTATTTCACCGAGCGATTATCCACGATAGAAGGAACCTTGAGGTCATTTCATGATCTTACTTGGCAAGCTTAGCATAATAAGTGACCTTATTCAAGAGAGGATTGAGTATTTAGTGTTTCATTCCAAAACATTGGATGTTTGATTCTGCATGTTGTAGTGGAACAAAACTCACATCAACAGCTCCCTTGTCTAAAGAGCTCAAGTTCTACTCAATCAGCTAATAGAAATTAATAGAACTGGGTTATTTATCTTTGAATAGTTCTTTGTTTATATTGCCACTAACATCTTTTTGTAGCAGCTGTGTAGCCATTGCAAGTGTCTTTTTGTAGGAGTTGTGCAACTGTTGTTATGTCTATTGTAGCAACTATAGGACTATTGCAGGCATCTTTCCATGGCAAGTGAAAAGTCTTCCACATAATGAATTTCTACAACAATAATAATTTTTTTAAAACTATTTCTCTTACAGTCGCTTCTACAAACTTTACTAATGCTTGTGCTTGAAACTCACCATTCTTTTGGGGTGATGCAAGTTTGTTGTTTCACTTAAGGCTTCCTGTGTCAAAACCAAAGAAACGAGAATCGCCCTTGAATCACCGGAATCGCCAGTTTCGCAAGTCGATTCGAGGCAAACGATTTTTTTTGAATCGTGAATCGGCTCAACCGATTTTTTGGCATGAATCGCCTGAATCGCCTAAACCGGCGATTCATACCAAAAATTGCATGAATCGCCCCAAAATATCAGACGTGAATTGGCGGATTGCTAAAAAGTCAAGTCAAAATTTTAAAAAACACAAATATTTTCAATGTTTTTCTTTGCCTTTCCTATTTGTTGTAAGTGTATACAAATATAACATTTAAGTATAAGTTTGATTTATTTAATTTCTTATACTTTAAGTTATATTTGTATAAATACTTCCAGAATGTTTGAGATAGGTTCTAGCTTCATAGGAGTTAAGATGCAGATTCTAGATTGTGGGGGTTTTCGAAAAATTCCAAACTTAATCAAATTTCAGGATTCAACAAGCCTTTAGCAGGGTTACCTCCCACAATCCATCATGGCTTTCTAAGGTCAAACTGAAGCTGGAAAAAGGATTTTCAAAGGGTTTTAACTCGTTTTATCACAAATCACTTGGTTTCGACCCCATCTCTATGACAAACTTAGCTTAGCTCTCGCCCAAATCCCAAATAGACATGACTTCCCAACAGGCCAAAATCATTCAATCCTCATTTGCCGGACCTAGGGACTTGAGAACAGCCACCAATAAAGACTACCTAATCTAGTTATGAAGACTTTGACATTTGGCATTGATCAATGATCAAGCATCACAGATTCATACTATGAAACGATTTAGTTTTATGGATCTTACAGATACTGATAGACATACGTTTCATGGATCTTCATCTTACATACATTTATGATTTGATGTCTTATGGATCTTCATCTTACATACATTCTATTATTTGACTCATTATGATCCTATGATTTCTATTTACTTTAGCTACAATTTACATTTTACATGTAACGTATGTGATGAATTTATCATTTATGTATATTAGCTTCTATTTGATGATGTTATAGTGTGTTTAAGTTATATTCAATAAAGGGTGCATGAAATAAGTTTTAAATTGTTAAAATCTCTAAATTTCAAGGGTTTTTTAAATTTGCCAATTCGTGGCTGATTCGATTCCGATTCATGGCCGATTCACGATTCGATTCGGCCTTGCCGATTCCGATCTGATTCCGATTTTTCGTTTCTTTGGTCAAAACACACTAGGTAATAAATAACACAAGCTCCTATACCAAACAATTAGGCTAATTAAAAACATGAGCTCTTGCATCAAACATCCTAGGTAATTAAAAATATGAGCTTCTACTCACAAACCTTGATTGAAACCTTTGAGAGCATACTCGTGTTGACCATCCAAATGCAGTTACTTGTGCCATTATTTTGCCACTTGACCAAATATTCAACATATTCCATACGTTTTGTTGCTTGACAACTTTGTCATAGGCTTATCCCCATTTCCTGTAGGCTAAAGGATAGAGAAAGGGAAATAAAAATAATAATGTTCAAAGTGGGCCTGATCATGTTATTTTCAAAGTAGCAACTTAAATATTATTTTTGGTTCTATGTAATATTTTAAAAATGGATTTTAGTTTTAACATTATTCAAAACATAATTAAAAAGGGGGCATATGCATGTTATTTAAATGTATTTTTAAATATGTAGATATAAAAACAAAAGAAATAAAAATAAAATAAAATAGAGGATCTGATCTAAATCACCTATAGAAGAAAACTCTAGGCTCATGTCAAATCATCATTTATCAGTGTCATTTTTCTAAAACTTTCCAGAATTGAGCTTTGTGTTCTATCTTCAAAAATCCTCGGTTGTTCATAGATCTTGGAGGATGAAAACGCCCTTGTATTTCTACTATCAAATTTGAGAATGAAACCCTCATCTCCAACTTGGACAATTCCATCGATGAATTGCTTTTGAGCTAGAAATTGGTATTTGCATTCAAGTTTCAGGTTTGAGGTGATTGGTATTTGCAAGCAAATCTTTGATACCACTGATTTCCAGAGTTCAGGTTTTGCTGTTCACATCATTCATGGTTAAAACTCAAGCCCGTGTTGAAGAGAAGTTGCCAACATCATCCATCATTGGTTTCAGGAATCCATGCATTCTTTTTGTTGTTTACCTATCATCTATTGCATATTCTTGAGACACCATCATACATGAAGGTCCATATCAAATTTGGAGGCAAATTTCGGAACAGTTGTACAACATTCATTGCATTTTTTTGTGGCAATCAGCATATTTTCAGCCATCCTTGCAGGTTTACAAGTATTAGAAGGACAGATACAATTTACTACTGCACAGGCTTTTTCCAGCCTTGTCAGGTCATAAGTCCTATTATAGCCCTATCATCCCAGCCACCAAGTATTCCAGCTGTCCGTTCTAGTATTTTAGAGGTTTTAACTGCTGTACCTTCACCATTCTTAGTCATTTTATCTATTGTGGGTGGAATTTGCAGTTTGTCAAAATAAATGAGTTGTTTTGTAATTAAGGGATTAGTTCCCGATGATTGTCACTTGGTAGTTACCAACGATGAGCATTCTCAGCCAATGTCAGCTTTGCTATTATCGTACTCATAGATGGGGATAGCATGAAATGAATTCTTGTGTCTAGTGCACATCCTATAAATGATTGAATAAAAATACTTCTGTCTGGAACATTGTTGCAAGAAATTGTAATATTATGTTGCTCTGTTACATTGTTTACTCTCTGTAATTAGTCAAGTAGAAATATTGAGCAAACATCTGGTGTTGAAATGAACCTTGGCAAAGTGTAACTCATAGATGGGAATCATGGCAATGTAATGCTACAACTTGTAGAGGAACCTCTACAAGCCAAAAGGGAACGGGACAACCAGCTTACACAGGACTTGGTGAAGTTGTCCAACATCTCGTTTAGGGATCACTTTTTAAATTCTTTTACTTTAAAAATAGTGAGGGAAAAAACATGAAAGAACACAAGAAAACAAATAGAAACAACTATTAAATAAAAGAAACATTTAAGTACTTGGGTTAGGAATAGTAATAGATAACATATTAAATTTATACAAACTAAAATTATATTATATATTTCATATATTGTAATTTTTTATTTTAATTTATGTTAATTGTATTTTTAAATTTATTTATTATATGTATTTTAATTAAAATCTATATTTTATACTTCACATATAAAATTTAATAGCGACCTTTATATGCACTATTATGTATATTATTAAAAAATTTATTTTATATTTTATATAAAATTTATATTTTATTAATAAATAAAAAATGCAAAATAAATAATTTTAGAAAGGTAATACAACCTTGAATATATTAAAAAAGATAATATGAATAATACTTGTCCCATCTTTGGCCCTACTTCAACATTTTCACCGATTCTGCAAGCTGACTGGTGCAAAGATGACGTGAGAAAATTGGAAAAATATTCTAAGTTTAAGCATATGCAATGCGTACGGATAAAAGGACAATTAAAAACGTGAGAAAAAAATCATTTCTGACAGAGGATTAAAACTGAGCAGCGTCTTACATATTGTACAGATTTTTATAAAATGGAAATAACATATCAAACAGAATGGAAATTTA
Source organism: Chamaecyparis obtusa (assembly GCA_027943335.1). Classification (NCBI taxonomy): domain Eukaryota; kingdom Viridiplantae; phylum Streptophyta; class Pinopsida; order Cupressales; family Cupressaceae; genus Chamaecyparis; species Chamaecyparis obtusa. The sequence goes on from BSBK01000097.1 coordinate 342,873, forward strand.
AAAGTGGGGTCCATAGAGACAGCACACTCTAAGTCAAACTTAGTGTGTGCTGTTTAAGCCCGACCCATTGTTCCATACACTCTCGGAGTGCTTTGAGGTGATTATCCTGACCACTTAAGATTGACCAATCAGTGAAGAATGCTTTGGCATTCCCCATAGACATCTTATTAAGAAGATGTTGAGGATGATCCTTTGAAATGTCATTGGAGCATTACATGGACCAAATGACATTCAGTTGTATGTGTACACCTCATCTTCAACCATGAATGTCATCTTCAACTTATCTTCTTCGACAATACTTATTTGGTTGTACCTTGAGAATCCATCCATAAAGGAGTACATTTTGTGGCCAGCAACTTCTTCCAAAATCGAGTCTATGAACAGAATTGGGAATGGGTCTTTAGTAGTTATATTGTTCAGGCTTTGGAAGTTCACACATTCTATTTTGGTCTGCCTCTTTTTTGATGAAATCACAATCAGTGATACCCAAACACTCATTTCTATTTGAAAAATTATTATTGAGTCTAATATTTTCTCAATTTCTTCTTTGTGTACCTTGGCAGCATAATTCTTATTCATCCTATAGGGTCTTTTTCCTCCTATTTGTGCACTTGGTATGAGAGGGATTTTGTGTATGCAAAGTTCCAATGGTAAACCCTTAAGGTCCTTATACATCTAGGTGAAGGTGTCTTTATACTCCATGAATATCTTGAGTGCAATTGTTGTTGAATAGGCCAAATAACTGAGAGGGGGGGAGGTTGAATCAGTTATTATCAAACAATTTCCTTAACCTTTGTTAATATGATGAATACTTAAAGCAATCAAAAACTTATAATAGATATGAACATGAAAGCACAAAAAACATCAACACCATGAACACCAGAATTTACATGGAAACCCAAGATGGGAAAAACCATGGAGAAGCTAATTCTCATGAAAAGAACACCTATTAAGGTGACACTGATTGAGGTGATCTTTACAAAGGGCTCACTGTCGGTAGGGCTAACTACACAGAAATTAGAAAGGCTCACTGCTAGTACAAATAAGCTCACTTCCAAAATACAAGAAATGAAAATGAATCCACGACTGAAGTCACTGTCATCAATAATCAACAACATAGAAATGATATAACAGTCAACTACCGGTTGCACCAACTCGCATATACATCGATACACAGATCTTCCCTTGTCAGATTCGCATTCACTTCGTATATTACTTGCATTCAAACATACCACAACAAATAGAATCATCGCTCTCTTATACCATGCCATGCCAACAACTAGGTCGACCTAATGCAATTTAAAATAGGTCACACCGAAGCATTCCCGTGGTGGTAAGGAATGAAACATGGACCATCTCACTCAATACAACACGCCTCGTTCATAACAACACGCTACACCATCACCGAGATCTTCGGAACCAACATATAGGATCTATACGTTACAATGCAAATACTTGGACTGAAGCACAATGACCACTTTCCAGATAGGACCGAACCCAAACAAATGAACCATATTATGTTGCAAGTTAAATGGGACTAGTACCAACACAACGAAAGGTAAATCTTTACAACACATCATCCAGAGCACATTCTACCGAATCACCAAAACATCCAATCCACATCTATGCATGGATATGTTGACATCAATGACAACCATTAATAACAACAATTATAGCATCAGTATCACATTCTAACAACGTCTTTCAATATGGGGTCCCAGTCGTCATTGACCAAGATGACCTTCGAGTTGTCTTCATCACCCATATTTTTACCTTCCCCACTCTCGACTCCTCATATTTTACTATGTTGTCTCTAAGCAATGAGCCGATGTATCATCCACCTGTGCTACTCCCTCCTTGTACTATTTGTACTTCAAAGGAATGTGTTACCATACCTTGGTCTCCTTTGACTTACCCAATTTGTAGCATATTGTATTTGTGGTGGGAACTTGTCTCATAATCAAAGCAATTCTCTAGATCGAGCACCTCTTCATCATTTTGTTCCATGCATTTCCTTTCTTCATCCTTTCCCCAACTCTCCATCTTCGGACTCTGATTCAAAGGATGACAACTCGTTGCTCACCACTTGATTTCTCATGTTGATTACATACTTCCTACTTTTATGGTCGATCAAGAATGTGTTTTGCTTCCAATTGTGGTTCACTTTGGCATCAATCAACAATCTCCTCCCGAACAGTGCGCCATACACCTTCTATAACAGGATTAATACACAGTACAAGAGGAATTGTTGTCCTGATTGTTACTTTCTACGCCATTAATGTTCCCAACGGCTTGATACTTGTTAGTTAGCACCTACCATGTGAAATGTGAGTGGCCAAAGAGTTGGTCTTTCAAGGCATTTCCAAGTGTCTTTTGGTAGCACATTAACTCTTAAGCCTCTATCAACGATGGCGTTTGTCAAGTTCTTCCCCCTTATTTCCATCTTGATGACGATCAACTTGCTCCCATTGCTCACCATCAACAGCATCTAGTTTCCTTTAGGTGGTGGTTTCACTGTCAATTCTTCTTGTGGCTTGCATTGATTTTGGCCGACTGTGTTGTCATTGATTATATTGGTGATTGCCACTTCTAATTATGCCATGTTTGCAAAAGGTTTGTTACCTTTATGGGTATTATTGTTTGTAGCATCTATTGTACTATATTCTTCTTTGACTTTGACCATAGTGAAGTACTTGCGGCTTAATTGGAGGTTTTCTCAGTCACCATTGCTCATTCCAAATCGGTTTTAGTTTTTCAAAGTCTCTCCACTATAGGAGGATCTAGGTACACTACCTTCTTTGATCATAATCTATTGATTGCTAGAACTTCCCCATTCAAGTCCTCCACAGCCAACATATTCACTCCTTGTTTTGAGCAGTCAATATCTTAATGATTACCCAATCCACACCACTTGCACAACATTCCCAAATTACTTTGATTGCTTTGACATTCTCAGACAAAGTGACCCTATTCGTTGCACTTCCGACATAGGATCATTGGTCTTCCTTTTGTGTTGTATTGTATTGTGCTTTTTGGGTCATTGTTGTTATTGTTGTATCGGTTATTATTTCCTCACTTGTTGAAGTATCTGATAGGCAATGTATTGAAGTTGGTTGGTGGTTTTGGAGGTGTGGTCGGTGGGGTCTATTGTTCCCCCTGAGTAAAGAGCACTTGTGTGCATCTTGTCTTTAGATTGTATAGGCATTCCTTGATGGAATTTCCCAATGCTTGACAGACATCCTAAAATAGTTTCTTTGGATGATTTGTTCATGTGACTTTTACAATCGATGCACTACAGTTTTTGTTTTTCTTGGAATTCTCCTTCTCGACTTTCAACTCCTCCATGATACCCATCATATCTAATCATAGTGCTTGGATAGTTTTGGATTGATCATTACTGCTGTCCTCGGTATGTCCGTCATCATTCGTCTTTCATTTTCCCCATGGGGATGTTTTGGCTTCATTCTCTATGTCCATCACCCAATTATAAGAATCAACATACAAAGATGAAGGTACCACTTTAATTTTTTTGCATAGTGAGGGAATCAATCCCTCAATGAACCACCTTTTCTTTAGGTCATCAACTAGTTGATTCTCCAATTTAACTAGTAACTCTTCGAGCCTACGAATTTTAAGCTCGTATGGTTTCATGCTTTTGTTGTTTAGTGTTGTAAATTTTGGCCACAATTTTGTTATCATCTCTCAACAATTTAAACTCCGCTTTGAATGCCTTCTTCAGGGCTTCCCAAGAGTCTGTGGATTTCTCCTCCAATTTTGTGAACCAATGAATGGTTATTCCCCATAATGTTTTAGGAAACTCTCTTAGCCAATAATCCTTGTCCTCCTGACCACTTGCTATTCAGATAGTTTTCACGTCTTGCAATGTTGTACTAGGTCCTTTGACCCATTTCTTGTGAACTTGGGGTGTTTTTGCCTATCGACATATGGACTCACCAGGGGAGTGACCACCTTTCTCAGTCAATACATACCCTATAGCTTGGACCTGATTGGACTATCTTGTCCTAGACATTTCAATGCTTCACTTGCACTCAAGGCCATGTATGAGTCCTCTACATGTCCACCCTCAGCATCCCTCGCACTCTAGTTACCTTTGTCCTAGTTCCTAGACTCTCCAGTGCCTTTGGCTCAATCTCTCAATCTTTGGTTCCACCAATATGGGTAATTGTTTAATGGTCGGTCTCAACATTTTCTTCTTCGTGCGATATGGATTGTGGATAGGTTGTTTGTTTTGTCAACAAGGTCTTGGTATGCTTCATTGAGGAGTGGTAGGTGTCTTGCAAGTTCTACCCACTCACTCTTCATCTACCAACCATCGATAAGATTCTTCCTCTCCTCTCGACTATGGATGTGATTGACACTTAGACTTGTACTTCTTGGTGGACTTGGGCTTTCCCTCAATAGCCCTCCATTGTTTGCTTCGATGATTCTTCTCATCCATCTTTGTCGCTCATTTTATTCTCCCAGCCTGAGGGGTCTTCTTATCAATCCTTCTTTGACTTCCTAATTGCTTGGTGTACATCTATCTTTGTTTGATTACACAGGCATTAATTTCAGGGGGTGTGTCTTCTAGTAGTGTCACATTGTTCTTCCTCCCTTCGGTTTCGTTCTTTGTATTGCTGCAGTATATTGCCTACGTTGCTCTTGGTGCCTCTCCTCCCAAAGGTCTCGAAGGGTAATAAAGTTATGTTCGAGCAACCTTGGCAATCTCCAAAGAAGATGATCAACTTTGTTGTTCATTGTTAAACTATCCTAGGCGGTGCTCTCAACGACCTCTCACTAGAAAGCCTCCCTTTGAACGTACGAATTTATGGATACTTCCCCCAAGTACACCAAGTCTTGTGTTAGTTTGTTTTTTATCACGTGTGCCTCTTCTTTGGTTTCAATTACTTCTGGTTCTTCCACAGGTTGTCCCATTACATCACCATACTGTCTATATATGAATTATATTTCCCAAGATTTGTATCGACAACGGTGCCAAATGTTTACTACCTAACTCAACTAGTTATAAAGTAAACAAAAAATGTATGTTAACACAACGTAGAAATATAAGATATAACTCACTACACTGATGAGCATATTGTCATTGATGTCAAAATCAGAGATCGATGACATTAGAGAAGTTAACATGTAAAGCATATCCGAGAAAGAAGATACTCAAGATGTAGAGATAAACATACAAAGATATAAAGTACAGAGATATAAAATTAGTAATTGGGTTTGAAACGGGAGTGACATATAATTTGCTCTGTTTCCATTCATGTTTAGTTACATATCGGTTTCTTCATAATGTCCAATAGAAATGATATGGACTGTGTTGTATTCGAAAAACCAAACTTGTTACCTTGGATTCAGTCATAAATTATTCAAGATCTATTCTGGTTGAGAATGAGATTGAGCTCTGTTTTGATTAAAGTAAATTGATTCATTATATCAGTGAGTGGTTTTTATGAAGAAAGTTTAATAGCTTACTGAATCCAACTTTATCTGTTATCGGCAAATGAAATTGAAGAACTCTTACGATATCAATGCACGGGTTTTGAACCTTGAAACAGTGAACAGTTTCAGAGAATCGTGTTAGGAGTCCTGGACTGATGGTATACATTGAGAAGGCATATCTACGGTTACAGTTCACCAGCGTATACAGACATGACGGTGAAAGACAAAATGAATACTTACTGTGATATGAAGACACAGAGGTTTATACGTATACAGCAAAACAGAGAACTTATATTATACAGAGAACAATGAACAGCATACAGATATTCAGAACCAGCAGTATACTCAGATGAAGATACGTATGAAGATACGTATGCATTCAGTTTATTCAGTATAATACATGCGTATGCAGAGACAGGAATAGCATATATAGCAGAGACATGGTATTGTGTGATAATATTACAGCAGTATGCAGCGGTGTTAAAACAATATATAATATAGATGAAGCGATGGACATTATGCCAACAGCAATGGAGTTCAACAGAAACGATATATGACTCAGATGTATATACGATATACCTTGAAGACAAATATAATATCGAAGGTTGAAAAGACGTATGTTCAGATTGGTGCAAATATTGAGAACGTGGAGGTTAATATGCAATATATAGTCAACAGCGGCAAAAGATTGAAGCAGAACAAAGTCTTTGAATGCGTATATCATATCTACGTATACAGCAGATAATAAGTTTCGAAGGTTCAAAGATTATTATTGAAGGTTCAATAGAAATCAAAGAAACGTAGGCATACAGAAGAAGACAGCAGTATGTGTCAAACGGCGGATACCATTATCAAAGGTTATTTTGAAATCTTATATGCAGCGATTAATCTTCAGGCGTGAGTATATCATTATCGAAAGTTTTATTAATGCAGCGTCAAAACATTATATGCAAAGTATGCCGTAAGGTTATTCTACAATGGTGAAGGATGAATGCACATTGGTCTTTAAAAACAAACAAAGGCATGAGAACGGCAAATAAAAATATCAAAGATATCAAACTTTTTAAAGCTTAAAATATTTGATATAGTTACTAATAGTCGGCTATTGGAGTTATTGTTTAAAAGGAAGATTAATTTGTTTATTTAAAATTAATAATATTTTGAATAGACACCTATTCATAAAAGGTCATGTCTTTTATAAAGAGACATAATGTTTCATTTAAGAAATGAATAAATAAATATTTAAATAATCATTTTTGAAAATCGTGAGAAGGATGTCAGCAAGTGGAGGTGAAAGAAGAGCAGTGAATATGATAAAAAGAAAGAATTAAATGATTATATATTCAGATTTTAATCTAATATATATTATGCATATACAGTTATAAAGATATTATTTTGATGATAAAATGGAAAGGTAGAGGTATTGGCTGACTTAAAGAGACTAAATTGCATCCATCATCATCATCAGTTGAAGAAAGCAACATTGTCAAGGTGGAAGAAAATTTGTATACAGTGAGTTGGTGCTCAGAATTCAGACAGAGGGAGTTGGTGCTTCCAGTAGGTCGGTGCCTGCAAAGTGTGGGAGTTGGTGCTTCCAGTGAGTCGGTGCTCATAAACATAGGGGTTGGAGCCTCTAGTAGGTTGGTGCCTACAAAACATTGCAAAAGAACAATATTATATAAAAGCAAATTATTTTGTGGTTTTCTCCCATATTGGGTTTCCACGTAAATATTGTGTTCATGTGCATAATTGTTTATTTGAGTATTTGAAGTTATCTTTGAATAAAAGCATTTAAATTTAAAAAAGTTATTATACTGATTCACCCCCCCCCTCTTAGTATAATCGTGTGCTCTTCAATTGGTATCAAAGCGGGTTCCTTCTATATAGCCTAACCGCTTGAAGGTAGATCTAAAGAGCACAAATGGCTGAAAATTTTCAAAACAAGACACCAATTTTTGATGGGACAAACTATGCATTTTGGAGTATAAATATGGAAGCATATTTAAATGCTATTGGATTCGATGTTTGGCAATCAGTACTAGATGGTTATACACCACCAGCGACACCACCAACAGATTCAGCCGAAAAGAAGAGAAGCGAAAATAATGCCAAAGCAAAACATTCTATTCTATGTAATCTAGCCGACTCGGAATTCACAAAAGTTATGCATTGTAAATCTGCAAAGGAGATATGGGACAAGTTGAAAAATATATATGAAGGGACCGACAATGTAAAGAAGGCCAAACTTCAAACTCACCGAAGCACATTTGAAAGCCTGAAAATGAAGGAAGATGAAGACATAGCCTCATTTCTCTCTCGTGTTGATGAAGTAGTCAATGCAATAAAAGCCCTTGGTGAAGAAGTAGTAGAATAGCTTGTGGTTGAAAAAATCTTGAGATCCCTACCCATTAGATTCGACTCTAAAGTGTCAGCAATCGAAGAGAGAAAAGATCTGGATAGTCTTACTAAAGATGAGTTACATGGAATTCTCATCGCCTATGAAATGAGGATTGGAGGCAAGGAACCTAAGAAGGAAATATCTTTTAAAGTTTCTAAAAAGAGTAAGAGCAAAAAACAAATCTCAAGTGATAGTTCAAGCAGTGAAACTGATGAAGCTGAAGCTCATTTCTTGAGAAAGCTAAAAAGGGGAAGTGGAAAATATAAAGGGAAATTCCCTTTCAAATGCTTTAATTGTGGAAAGATAGGACACTATGTCTCAAAATGTCCTCAAAATGATGATGACTCAAGTGAAGATGAAAAGCAAGCATACACAAAAGAAAAATGGAAGAATAACAATAAGTTTAATAAAAAGAAAAAATATCAAAACAAAAATAAAAGAAGTTTTTATTCCAAGAAGGACAGCTCTTCAAATGAAAGTAGCGAGGAATGCCGAAGTGATGAGGAGGATGAGATTCTATTTATGGCTGAAGCAGACACAAGTGATAGTTATGAAGAAGAGGATGTTGATCTTAAAGAACTTCATTATGCATACAAACAAAATGAAAAATTGAAAAGAAAATTAGTGAAACTTAAAGAAGAAGCTATGGAGAATCTAGAAGCAGTAAAGAAATCAGAACAAACAATTGAAGATCTAAAGATCCAATTAGAAGAAACCAAACAAGCTGAAACTGATCTAAAATTAGAAATTGAGAAATTAAAAGGAGAGTTGGAGGAAAGCACTATCAAACTGCGCAATAGTCTCAAGTTTGAAAAGAGTTCAGAAATCCTAACTGATATCATTGATAGTCAAAAGCCCTCTTCCAGCAAAACAGGGGTTGGTTTTGAAGGAAACTCAAACATCCACAATACATTCAAAGGCTTCATAAAAGAAGGAAACAACACAGTCATAAATGAACCATCAAAAGAAGACAAGCTTAAAGAAAGGAACTACAAGAAGAATGAAGAAAATGATGTTCATAAACCTCGTCATAACTTTCATGGATATTGCTACTCTTGCAATTGTTTTGGTCACAAAGCACTAGAATGCAGAATACCAAAACGAAATATGAATGAATGGAAAAGGCCATATTATAGACAACATTTTGCTTACCTATTTAATGGATATTGTTACTCTTGTAACAAATTTGGTCATAAAGCTCTAAACTACAGAAGCAAAGTGAAGAATATCCAAAATTTCAGAACTCAAAATCCTTTTGCTCCATTAGTTAATTTTGATATCCTATGTTCAAAGTGTAACAATTTTGGACATGCAGCCCACAAATGCAAAACAATCTTTCCTTCAAAACAAGAAAGAAAGAAGATCTTCCTAAAAAGATGGTTTGGAGAAAGAAAGAAAAATCGCTATAGCTTTACATGCTCAAAATAAGAAAGATGTGTGGTATGTAAAAGGGCCAAGAGAAAACTTACTTAGTATTAGTCAACTTTGTGATCAAGGGCATAATGTAACATTCCTAATATTGTGAAATTAATGAATGATGAAAAATATTTCTTTGTACAAGAAGATGCAAATTAGCTATGGCATTGAGGTACTTACATTGTCAAAATCAGAGTGGCGCAGCGGAAGCATGTGTTCAGGGGGAGCTAGTCTCTAGCCTTGGAGACCCTTTGCCATTGATGACAAAAGGGGAGAGATTGAAGATGAAGGAAACAGCGAAGTAAGGGGGAGCCTTGCACAATCATATAATTGAGAAGTTGCCATCAATGACAAAGGGGGAGATTGATGAGCATATTGTCATTGATGTCAAAATCAGAAATCGATGACATTAGAGAAGTTAACATGTACAACATATCCGAGAAAGAAGATACTCAAGATGTAGAGATAAACATACAAAGATATAAAGTACAGAGATATAAAATTAGTTATTGGGTTTGAAATAGGAGTGACATATAATTTGCTCTGTTTCTGATTGCCCTTGCTTTCCCTTGCCCTTGCCATGGGGGGGGTCCCCCCAAACCCCCCCTACTTGGTCCTGCATTAACAATTTTTTTTGATTGAAAGCCCTTGCATTCCCCTCACTTCCCTTCTGAAGGTTCGGGCCCCTCTTTGGAGGTGCCCTTACCTTCATACGGTCAGCTTTCAGATAAATAGAAAGAGAAGTTAGAATTATAAAGGGGAGAAGGACAAGGACAAGTAATAAAGGACCCCAGGGACAAGGACCCCAGGACCCCATTGAATAATGACTCGGCCTTATTGCATACCCCCCGAAGGGGTATGCGGCCGAGGGATTCCATTCATGTTTAATTACATATCGGTTTCTTCATAATGTCCCATAGAAATGATATGGATTGTGTTGTATTCGAAAAACCACACTTGTTACCTTGGATTCAGTCATAAATTATTCAAGATCTATTCTGGTTGAGAATGAGATCGAGCTCTGTTTTGATTAAAGTAAATTGATTCATTATATCAGTGAGTGGTTTTTATGAAGAAAGTTTAATAGCTTACTGAATCCAAAAAAACAAGTCGTCTCCGACGACTTACAACAAAAGGGAGATGAAATACATTACATAGAATAAGAAAATCACTGAGAAGAAGGGGCGGAGGGGCGTCCCTGAAAACGCTGAAGTGCCGCCCTCCCCATCAATGCTGCTTCGAGTAGTTCTTTTTCCGTCACATCACATTCCTCCCGTGCCTACACCAAACTAGTCTCCAAAAAACACTTTTCAGCTGGAGCCTCCACTAACTCTTGTTCAAACGATACTGTCTTCCTAGCCAATCAGACCTCAATAACCATTCGTGCCGCCTTATCCACTTCCAACTCCTGGGTACGCTGAGCCAAGTGTCGCTCTACTGCCTCCAACCGGGTGGTCAGCTCCTCCTGAGCTCTTTGTGCATCCACCAAGGCAGCCTCACATCCAACCGAGACATACTCTAAGTGCCTCAAAGCGTAGTATTCCTCTCGAAAGGCTTGCTCCAGTGCTCTCTCCACCTCTGGCGTGCAGACACTACAGCAGCTCCGGGTCCCATCAACTGGTCACACTCCCCGAAGCCTGATAACTAAACTGAATAATCTCCTCGTGGCGTTCTGATGCCCAAACTCACAATTTTAGTGTACCTCAAAATAAAATGGGGGTCGAGGGGCAGCGCCCCCGCGGTCGCAATATAGAGCGGGGTCGAGGGGCAGTGCCCCCGGCGCCAAGACCAAATTAGCACCTTCAAACCCACACAAAAGTCCATGGGGCACACCATTTTCATGATTTTTTTCCGATGCCAATCTTTCTACCAACTGCTTACAGTGCCTATGCAAATGGCCAATCACTACCTGCCTATGTCCTTCCCTTCGTTACCATACGCTATTCAACTGCTCTTTATCTGTTGTCGTCGTTTTTTTGTTTTTTTTTAGTTGAGTACCTTTCCTCTGCATTTTACTTCTCCTTTCACCTACGTCCATCAGTACTCCTTTCCGTACGCTTCTCTCTTATTTATTTTTCCTTTCTCTGCTGTTGGCTTTTTCTTTTCCCTACCATACGAAATGTACAGATGTTTGCGACCTTTCTCTTTTCACCGTAGGGCTTTCTTCCTAGCTGTACGGACGTCTCTATGGACCGTACGGCTATGTAAAAAAATGTGATGGAGACGGTCACTTTTTCCTTTACCTACGATTGCATAACATACGGCGGTCAACACTTCATCTTCATAATGTTTTGGGGTCGTACAGTCTTTATATCGTACGCATCAAATGAGGGAGACCGTACGGTTTGTTTTCTTCATAACCTCCGATCTATATGACACTCCTAATTTTTTGGGTTTATACCGTATGGTGTGTTGGTCGTACGGTGATTGAGTGTCATACGGTCAAACACCGTACAGTTGCTTTTATGTCATTCCTCTTTGTGTCGTACGGCCGTGCGGTGTCCTCTAATTTATTTATTTTTTTTGTTTTATTTTTTATTTTGTCATTACTTTCCAAATGCTTCTCCAATCGCCCATATGGACAGCTCTCAGGTCGCCCGCCTAACCTCTCGAATCCCTTTCCATCCTCTCAGGTGGTCTTTCCATCCTCTCGGATGTTCTGTCCCTCCTCTCAGGTCCATCCTCTCCGGGTAAGGTTTCAATTTGGACCCGTTGATGGACTCATCTATCTCTAGTTTGTCGAGAGTCCACAACTTGACAGCCCCGTCGTAGTTGACTTCCCGAAATTTTCCTAGCTTAATCTCATTCTTTAGAATGTGCAGCTGTTTCCTCAAACTTTCCCTGTCGTTGAGTCTGTTTTCAATGGCAATCCAAAGGCTTGGAACCATAAATTCTACAAGGACCACAGTCTCTTGCCTGTACATAAGAAGGAGAATAAAGATTTTGAAGGTTGCAGTCTGTTGTGAGGTTTTCACACCATCGCCCCATTGCAAATGGGGACCCCTTCTTTTGCAAGCAGTAGGAGTAGTGGTCTTAGGTTGTCTTTGTTGGTGGTAGTTTTCAAGTCCTTAGGTTCGGCGAGTGAAGTTTAGGAGTTGGTTTTGGCAATTTTGGTCTGCTAAAAAGTCAAGTCTGTTTGGAGCATGGGCGAGAGTTGTGCTAAATCTTTCAGGAATATGGGGTTGAAACCAAAGGATTTGCGATGAAACAAGTTTAAACCCTTTGAGAATCCTTGTTTCAACTTCAATTTGATCTTAGAAGGTCGAGATAGATTGTGGGAGGTAGCTTTGCTGAAGGTGTGTTGAATCTTGAAATTTGGCTAAGTCCTGAAATATTTTAAAACCCCCCCAAAATCTAGAATCTGCACCTTAACTCCTATGAAGTTGAAACCTATCTCAAACATCCTGGAAGGTATTTATACAAATATAACTTAAAGTATAAGAAATTAAATAGAAGTATAAGAAATTAAATAAATCAGACTTATCCTTCAATTTTATATTTGTATAAATTCTCTTGCCCCTAAACTGAAAAATGGCTAAGTATGGAATCCTGCAGTAGGGGGTTGTTTTTCCCCTTTTGAGGCATTTCTGCAGTGAAAAATGACTGAAAAATGGTTAAGTGTGGAATCCTGCAATAGGGGGTCGTTTTTCCCCTTTTGAGGTAACTTGAGCATGTAATGTGAAATATGGCTAAGTGTTTAAAGTGACTGTAGGTACAACAATAAAGTGAAGGTAAGATCAAAATGTTGTTGCAGTAGTGGATCGATTTTCCTATGGGTTGGCAATCAAGTGATGTATATAGGAAATTGAAAGTGGATTACAAGCCAGTTGTGGACTTAGTGAAATTTGGAAAAAAGGTGCAATTGTAATAGTGGGCGATTTTCCCCAATTGGACAAGTTTTATTAATTATTTAATAAAACAAAAGAAAATAATAAAGTAAAAAGACAGTAAAGTGAATCTTCTAGATGCCCAATAAAGTTTTATCCCACATTGCTTGTGAGAGGCAAAAAGTGAAAGTAATTCCCTTTATAAGAGGCTGCCATAGAGAAAGAAAATACATAGCAGCCATTGGAGAGTTTTGAGAAGTGATGAAATTTTAAAGGCAAGTGCCCAAGGAAGAAGGAAGAAGCCATTGAAGGCCAAAAGGAAGATTGTTGCAAGGCAAGAAGACATTGTTTGAAAATCTGAAATTTTATAACAGCCATTGATTTTATTTTTTTGCAAGGTAAAAATCTGGATGATTGTTGCAGCCCTAGTGGGGCGATTTTTTTGAGGAAAATTGGATTTTTTTTTAGAATGCAAATTTCTTTTCTAATTTGTTTCTTGACTTAATCGCTTTATTTTTGGTGATCATTTGCAGCCATTACAAGTCTGAACATGCAGGGAAAAGACATGAAAATCTGAAAATGCCAAGAGAGGGGCGATTTTTTTCTATAATTTTTTAAAAATCATTCAAGCACCGGAGTTGCCCTTACTTGTTTGCTGAGTTGTTGTTGGACAATTCCTCACCATTTGCATTTCGTTTCAGTCAAATTGGAGGTAAAATGGAGTTATGAACAAAAATGTCGGATCCAGGGCTGAAAATCTGAGTTTTCCATGAATTTCCAGAATTTTACTAAGTGTTAGAAACAAGTTTGGATGATCATGGGGAGTCTTGGAGATCTTTTTCAGTGCATATTTTCATCATTTTAAGGACTGAAAATGCAAATTACAGTCATGTCCTCAGAAAATTAATCATGCAAGGGTTTGAATTTTACATCTAAAAATGCATATATGGGCTGTAATTTGAATTGAAATGCATGTTGTAGGTCTTTGGTCATCATGATAATCATTTGATAGGGGCTACGGGCATGGATCAAACCTGTTGTAGAGGGTTTGGGGCTGCATACAATCATATGTTTTACTTAGTCATTTTTGCCTAAAAAAATAAAGATGCCATGCAATTACAACTTTGAATGTATGCACACTAATCATTTCATGACATCTTTTTTGGCTAAGTATAATGGTGCCTTGCATTACAGTAATTACATACATAAATATTAATTTCGAGCTTCATACAAGATGGCGGAGACTAAGGGCGCATCAAGACAAGGGTTATACAAGGGGCTATCCAAGGGCTTCTATTCCAGAATCCACAATGACTTCAAAGTGGGGAAGACTTACAGATACAAACATGGAACACTTTGACATGACAGGATTAAAGAGAAGAATGTATGGACATAAAGGTCATTTGCCATCCAGGATTGCAGCAAATACAGTAAAGTGCAAACTATACCAAGCAGCAGGATTCCCAGCAGCAATACAATGTAGTGAATTGATCCTTGAATGCACCAAACATTATGACTCACAAACAAGAACAATCAGATTAAAAGGAAAGGTATATGCATACATAAGCGAAGAGGTAGTACGGGAAACCTTTGGGATCCCCTGCTATAGCAGGATGCACATGTTACCTGTTGATGCAGCTAAGGAGATGTTTCAATTAAAGCCAAATGTGTGCAAAGGGATAATCTACAAGAAATGGGTTGAAGGCAGAATTGGAATCAGTGTATTTCAGAGGCATAAATTCTCTTGAGAAGGGTCATTTGAATGGTTTTCTGGCACTTATGTCTACTGTGAACGATTTACATTGGCATATTACAGAATGGGATACTACATTAGATAACTGCATGGAAAGATTGGAGATCATTAAGCTACAGCACAACACACCCCTTGGTATTGACATGATTGAACTTAGAGCGATTTTTCTCAAGTTTGTGGAGTTTGCAAGGAGAGAGAAAGAGAAGGGGATAGGCTTATTGGATGATGACATGTTTGATGACTAGGCGTTCCTCTTGCTTCTTATTGGTTCCCAGGGCCTTTGAATTTTCTCATTGGCTAGTTTCATTTTGCTTCTTTCCTATTGGATACTTTTGGATGCCCTAATTAGGGTTTGTAATGATTTAATCTGGGCCATCGGTTTTGCCTCTTAATCTTGGCTATTCATTGTACTTGAGGGGTTCCTAATACCTATATAAACCCCACCCCTCTCATTTGTAAAGAGAGGTTGATTGAGAAATTGTTGCTTATGTAATGCCAGATTTGCTCTACTTTTCATTGTTGTGAATTTGCATGATGAATGGTTATCAAGTTTGCATTATTGCATGATTATCTTCAATTCTCAAAGTTAGAATAGAATTTGTTTTTTCGAAGTCAATAGAAATAAATTAAATTGCATGAGTAAAGGTAGAAGTAAAAATAGAAGTAGATTGTGTGGTTACATTAGTGGATGTTTGATTGGATTCCAATACACTAGGCCACTAGCATCCTTGTTGATTTGATAGGGAAGCCTTGTGTGGTACACTAGTTATTTGCACCAGTGTATAGTGACTCGGACTCAGCAAGGTGGATTCGGGCTTGGACTCGGACTCGGCACCTAGACTCGGCAAGGACTCAACAAATTGAAAAACCCAAGAAATTCAAAGATTTTTAAGGATTTAAATCTTTTTTCAAGCATCATTCAATCAATTAACATCAAATACACAATAATTGGCATAAATAGAAGCTACTTTGCATACATAGACAAGTTTACATCGATCACATAAGTATACATGCGAAGCGAATTACTGAAGGAAATAAGTTAACTGTACAAAATTTAATTAAAAATGCATTTTTTTTGCAAAATTCTATGAGAAGATGCATCCAATGAGTTAATAATTGAAAACAAAAGAAACAAGCTAAGTTTAGATATATATAAATGCATAGTGGGTACAAAATCGCATTCTCATGTGGAATGCTGATGACTGGAAGCAAAATAGTAAAGTTAAACAGTTTCTAGTTCTAGAAAACTAGAAGGAAATACATCATTACAAATTATAATTTCCTCCTGCCATTTTCGATACCCCAACTCACAAGGAAAATGGGGGTCTAGGGGGCAACGCCCCCAGCGGGGTCAAGGGGTAGCGCCCCCGCGGGGTCCTTGGGCAGAGCCCCAGGCGCGCTCCCTGTTGCGGTACAAGGCGGGGTCGAGGGGCAGCGCCCCCACCGCCAAGACCAAATTAGCACCTTCAAACCCACATAGAACTCCATGGGCCATACTCTTTCTGTCAACCGCTTATGTTTTCTTCACTACCTACTTATGTCCTTCCCTTCGGTACCATACGTTATTCACTTTGAAATGTTTTGATTTTTCGTTGTTTTTTTTTTTAGAACCCTCTCCATAGCATCCTCATCATCCTCACCCTCCTCATAATCATCATCATCCTCAGATCCGTCACTAGCACAAGCAACCAGCAATCAACATATGAGAGCCAATCAATTTGCTAATTTTTTGTCTAAAACCCCTATAGTCTTCTCCCAAGCCTTTTTCCTCTTTTCCAAGCCTTTGAAAATGATAGAATGACCTTTTTAGGTCAAATAGAAGGCATATATGCAAAAATAAATCATTAAAACTTTTTAATTTTTTAAGTTTTCACATTTTTTAACATGGCTGGACGTACCGAGTCCAGGCCATGGGACTCGGCGAGTCCTTAGGACTCGCCGAGGACTCGGCCGAGTCCTTTACCCGGGTCACCAGGCCTCGGCGAGCCTGGCTCGGCTCGGGACTCGCCAGGACTCTGCGAGTCCCCGTACTCTGATTTGCACTTAAGTTCAGTTTGTACTTGTGTTGAAATGAAGAAAAGGTGTTGATATGAAAATCATTTGATTTCCTCTAAAGCTTGCACTTGGTGAAGTTGATGTCGCAGATAAGACTCCATCATAGTTGAATCCTAGTCCATCCATTAATCTTTCCATCCATAGTTAGAAGCAGTAGCAGTTTTAGAGTTAGAGTTTAAAAAGCAAAGTTGGAAGTCATCTATAAAGGAAGAAGCATTAGAGTACACATCGCAAAGCTAAGACCCATAACCAATGAACAAATTGTGTAATCTTGAATGAGCTAGCGTAAGTCCACCAATGTGATTATCAGAAAATCACATGATTTTAACTGAGTTAGTATCCACAAGTGTAAGGAACCTTGGAGTTTTTTCATGTTCTTCATGAATATTTACTTTTCAAGAGAGGATTGAGTGTTTGGTATTCCTATCAGGTATTCAATCGCTACATGTTATGTAAGTTGAACAAAACTAACATCAACATAGTCACCCACATAGGATTCCAATCGTCGCCGATAGGAATGATCTTAGATTCCTCTTCCTTGCCTAGATTCATTGGTTTGACAGACGACTCCTTATTCTTCATGGGGTTTTGCTTACTTTTGCATCCCCTTCCTTGTATTCACCATACTCCGAGGGAAATGTTTCCGGCACTTGCTCAATACTTAGTACATTGCATGCTAGTTGAAAGACTTCGTAGTCCTCCATTTGCCAGTGGAAGAGATCGTTCAATGAATCTGCATCATCCTCTGAGTATTCCCCCAATCTTAGCACACCTTCACTATTCGGTTCCATTCCGTCCCTTCCTTCATCCCTTCGATCATTTCCACTGTCAGATTCTGAGTTTGAAGAAGAGGCTATCTCTTCGCTCACCATCTGGGTGCCAAGGTCGATGGTGAACTTCCTCCCCCCATTCTCCATCGAGAGGGCGTTTTTCTTCCAATTGTGGTTTACCTTCGCCATGACCAACCACCCTCGACCTAAAATGGCATCATAACCTTTCTTTTTCAAAGGTATCACCACAAAGTCTAGTACAAACAGTTGTGATCCAATGGTGACCCGTTGTGCTATCTGCGTTCTGAGGGGTTTGATACCTTGCTGATCAGCGCCCAATAAGTTGAAGGTTGGGGGCCACAAGGTTGGCTTGCCCAATTTCTTCCATGTCTCCTTTGGAAGGACGTTCACTCCTGACCCTCCGTCCACTATAGTCTCTGTTAGGATGGTGCCAAGGATGCCCTTCTCGACGACTGTCAGGTACCTTCCGTTGTTTACAACAAGTATCATCGGGTCAGTTGCAAACCCTCCGGGGATGTCCATACGTGTGGTATTTGGCTACGTGGCCAAATTCCCCAATAGTGTTGCTCCCAAGTGAGGCATGGTGTGAAGGAGGTCCTGGAGTTTCACCAGTACCTCTACTTGTAACATTTGTCTCAGAATGTTTTGTTATGCCTCCCTCTGGCCCGAGGTTGTAGCTATCTCCCATGTTTCTTTTTGTGCCTTCATCGCCTTCTCTATTTCTTCCTTACCTTTTTGTGCCCCTTGTTTTGCTTGTGATCGTGTGATGGCTAGTACCCCCTCGTCACTTCTCATTCCCTCGATGTTGAGCAAGTGGACCCTGGATTTTGGGCAGTTGGCATCCTTGTGGTTGCCAAGACCACACCAGCGGCAGAGCTTTTGCGGGGTGTCGCCCTTGTCGCAGTCCCTTGCAAAGTGGCCCCATTGATTGCAAGCTCGGCGCTAGATCATCGGCCGACCCTTGGAGTTGTATTCTATTCGACTCCTTGTGTTGGTGTTGTTATTGCCCCCTCCGCCACCGCATCAGTTGCCTCCGTACCCGCCTGAGGATGCATTATTGTTAGTCTTTGCCCCTAATGTAGATGGTTGCTCTTGTGTAAATAGCACTTGTTGATTCCTCACCTTCATGTTGTATGGGAATTCCTTGGTGGAATGGCCCATGATCTGGCAAATGTCACAAAATGCCTTTTTGGGACACGACCCCTTTGTATGGCTGCTCGCCTTGCAGTCTGTACACCACATGTCATCTTCCCCCTTGTTGGTACCCCCTTTCATGGTCTTGAACTCCGTCATTCTCTCCATGTCCTTTTGGAGTGCCATGACTTTTTTCTTCAACTCACCATCACTGCCACTGTCATCGTCCGAAGTGTCATCTTCGTCGGAAGAGGACTTGCTTCTTTTCTTCTTGGAGGTCTTTTGTTTGCTCTCAAAGTCCATCGCTCAGTTATAGGCATCTACGTATGAGGTGGGGGGCACTATCTTCATTTTCCTCCGTAGGTTAGATTTTAGGCCCTCCACGAACCATCTTTTCTTCAAACCATCTGATGGCTGGCTATCCATTTTTCCAACTAACTCCTTCAGTCAGCGACCGTAAGCCCGTACAGTCTCTTTTTTTCCTTGTTTGGTACGGTATATCTCAGAAACAATTTCATTGTCATCCCTCAAGAGTCGAAACTCCTCAAATTCTTTCTTGAGGTCAGCCCAAGTGGTCACCTTTGTTTTGTCCACATCGAAGTACCAGTCGATGGCTACCCCTCTGAGTGTGGCAGGAAACTGTTTCACCCATTCTGTGTGGTCGACAACTCCATTCGCCGACCAGATTGTCTCGCACGTACGACAATGCCGTACTAGATCTTCCTTCCCATCTCCATTGAATTTTGGCAACTTCTCTTTGTTAGTCGCCATGTTTACTTTTCTAGGTGCTGACTGTGTTTGCAGCACCAGTTGTGTTATAGGCTGGGATGGTACTGCCGTCGTCGGTACCCCGGAAATGTTTGGTACCGTAACACTTGATGTCCCCGAACTATTGGAACCATCCAAGCCTGGTGGGCTATTGTGATCCCCGTGCCCCTTTGTCACTTCGATACTCTCAGTGGCAACAGTATCCTGACCCTCCCTTCGTGTGGCTTCCTCTTCTTCCTTCCTTCGGGCTTCTCTTGCTTCCGTCTGTGGGGTTAAGGTTAAGGATCCGAACAAGCTCCTTGTTAACTCTAGTCGGTCCTCGTCACTTCTTCCGGCCTCCCGGTCAAATTCCTCCAGACCGTCGCCTTCACTTACTTCCTTCGGTAGTCCTTCGACACGTCTTTTGAATCTCTCCCTTCGCTCAGCTTGCTACTATGCGAGTACGGCTTTTCTAGTGGCTTGTTCCTCCTCGAGTTCCTTCTTTAAATTTCTATTTTTATTCAATTGATTGGGCATAAATCCTTTCCTCACTTCTCCACAGGCAATAATCAACACATCATTTAAAAAACACTTTTATTCATTCATGTCGTTTTATTACAACACTTTCTCAATGGAGTGATTTCCTCATTGTAGTGTCTTCTCCTTCGTAGAGCTCCGTACGTGCATCATCAGCCTCCAGATTAATCTCACCAATTGGTAGACCCATAGTGCCCGTACGCCATCCAATCCTTCCCTTCCCGAGTACGTCTAGGCAACGATGCCAAATGTTTGCCCACTAGGGTAAACTTAAATGCATAGACATAGTACATGAAATGCAACAAATACAGAATACATCAGAGAACAATAGACGCTTTCATTAATTATTCTAGACTGGCAAGTACATTTACATCATAAGGATAATACAATAATATATCCCGTGTCCATCCTCCAAGAGGGTATATAAACTACCCGAAGGGCCACGACCGAAACATTGTGACACAACGGTTTACCTCTCGGTCACTAACGACCGAGGCTAACATAACACTTAATTAACATATTAACTGGTACATTCAAATATCCCGACAACAAACTTGAAGTAATAAAATCAAAGTATCGCTAACAGATTTGATTGAAAACAAAAACTAGCAACCTTCATTCTTATATCTGATTATCAAACCTTCAGAACAAGCGACCTTTCTGTTAGTATAATGTATTGCATTGTTATTAAATATATTACATTAATTAGGTTAGATAGTTACAAAGGTAGTTTGTTCACAGTTAAATTGTTTAACTGATTTCTACCGTCTGCACAACTTTATAAAATGCATATCAAATGTAATATCTTTCAACATTGAAATAAAAGAATATTTTTTTATTTTTTATAACAATTGGTATCAGAGCATGGTTTTCTTGTGCTTGTAAATAGGATATGAGTGGTGATAAATAAAATGGAAGAGTTAGTACATGCATCTGAAGATACCGTGGGCAACCATTTGTGGTATGTGTAAAACTGCAGCTCATGAGCCGCCCCTTTGGATGCTACTGTTCATCATATAGATTATTTGGAGTAGATATATTTTGTTGCAAAACCATTTTTTTCTTAATTCTGACATTTCATTTATATGGCTGAGTTAACAAAGGCACTTCCTTGATTATTTTGATTTCTGGCTTGTTCATTTATTGTGTTTGACGGAATTTATCACAGTTGGGCACATGTGTTCTGCATATATTTTCTATGAGGGCTTCAGCCAATGTGGGTATCTTTGTCCTTGAATCTATTCTATTACATTCATGAACTTTCTTTTATCCTACAATGGCATGAGAAAATTGTGGATACGTACAGAGTTGGAGATTACATCGAACAAAAAAGACTGGATTTGCAGCGCATATCATAGAGTTTATTCTAGTAATGTGTGAAGTTGAAGACATTAGTAATGAAGGTTGTACATGAGAAGACAACATTTCTATGTGCGCAATAGGAAGCAACCTCTATGATATGTTTTAACTTTTGGGTGACCAGCTACTTGCATTCAATATTGGAAGAAAATAATGTTTTTGCAGCAGTAGGACATTTAGGTGTGGAAATTCTTTGTGCATTCCTCTTGGGAGTTTATAAAGTCATTTTATGTACAACTTGTGATCGTGGCCGGCTATAACTGCTACAAGATGAAGAAAACCGAGGTTGTAATGATTTCTTGGGAGTTGCTATTGGACGATAAAGTGTACCGTGATCAATCTGGAGGCTTAGTGGCACAGGAGGATGGAGGATTTCCGTCATCTCAAGTTAGCTTCTCGCTTTGAGATGGTGTTTTGCTTGAGAAGCATTTTTGGTTTTGGTTTCTTGTTTATTTCTTGTTGTTGTTGGCATATTTGAAGATACATGTATTGTGAAGTTTGTTTTGTGGAGGTAGGTAAGGGGTTTTATGTCGAGTTCAAGTTGGATGGTTTTCCAGTATTTTACAAGACAACTTGATGGAACTCCACTTGATTCGGGATTTGTTTCTTCAATGAAAATTTTCACAAAGATGTATATACATCTTGTATTCAGCAAATTTTTTATTATATAAGGCTTAAGGGGGGGTTTCTGGCAAAACATTTAAAAAGAACAATGTAATAGGGGGGATTGTTAGTATAATGCATTACATTGTTATTAAATGTATTACATTAATTAGGCTAGATAGTTACAAGGGTAGTTTGTGTACAGTTAAATTGTTTAACTGATTTCTACCGTCTACACACCTTTATAAAATGCATATCAAATGTAATATCTTTCAACATTGAAATAAAAGAATATTTTTTATTTTTTATAACACTTTCCTCCTCCTTAAGGATGTATCACATTTCAGCAAACATTATTTTCACAGAATTTTTGACTTTTAATTGTTGAAGTTGAGTAGCTACAACAAAGACTTCAACTAAGTTTCTTTTTGGTGAACTGTATTGCTGGTGCCCACCCGCATATCTATGTTGTCATTGGCACTCATGTACGTTGTATCACTGTCGTTGGTGAATAAGCAAGTGCTTAACCACCAACAACAAACATACGTTCTTTATGGGCCGTGTTTCCTTTACATTTGCATCATCACTTATTTTACTGTCAGTTTGAAGTTGAACTGACTGATTATTGTTGGTTCAATATTTGTTTTGTAACTGTTGGATGGCCGGTTTTCTTATCGGCATCATATCTATTGGCATTTGATATTATTAATGATGTCCGTTTTATATTATCGACATCACCATATTTGTAATGTCCAAGGTGATGGCGCTTCACCTTACTTGGTGGAACGCCAAGTAAGGTGAAGCATCACCTTCCTAGGGGCACCTTATCATTATCATAAGTCTTCATTTTATAATCATTATTCGACTGGCAATCCCGTTTTTCGGTTTTGGGCATGATCAACAGAGCAAACATGAAGAATAGAGTTTTGATTACTTGAGTATTTGATTCTCTGTGAAGTACCTTTGTAAGAGAAATCCATATCAGTATTAGTACAGACGTTCTCATGCTCTGTGAATGAGTTATATCATATGCGGCTTTCCTTTTATGCATTGTATTTAGTTTCAGTTGTTCTATATCATCGTGCATGGTCATTGTATGATCATTGAGTATTTTTTTGAGCAAGACATTATAAGTCTTATTGATTGTCAAGCTGAGATGTCAATAAGAACAAAATATTGTATTTGATATTGAATCTCAATAAAGGTCATACTATTTTGTAGGCTAGGTTGTTTCCCTCGGTGAGGAGGGTTTTTCCCAGGATAAAAGATTTTGCCATTTTCTTTTGTTCAGTTTTGTTTTGCACTCTCTTTCATTCTGCTAAACTCGATCAGAGCGGGTCTGAGAAACTCGATCCAAAACCAAAAGCATCCTGTCTTTCGTGTTACTTGTTTTTGTTCTCAGCGTGTGACAATGGTTAACGGTTTAAAGGTTGAAGATAGACTTGATGGTTCCTCTAACTTCTCTTCATGGAAATTTAGGATTCTGATTGCACTTGAGGAAAATGACCTTGATTATGTAAATTCTAATGATGCTGAGAAAACTTTATGGACAAAGAACAGAGTGATGGCTAAGAAAATTTTGATTAACTCTGTGAAGGATCATTTGGTTCCCATTATTTCCAAATTGTCTTCAACCAAAGAGATGTTTCAGACTTTAAAAGATTTGTATGAGTTCAATAAAACTAGTAGAGCCTTAGCTCTGAGGTGTCAGATTCTACATATTAAGATGGCCCGAGGGGAATCAGTGGTATCATATTTTATGAAGATCACAAAACTAAAAAATCAGCTAAGTGCAATTGGAGATTCTATCCCAGACAAAGACTTACTTATGCTTGCCATGAATGGACTTCCCTACTCTTGGGAATCATCATTCAAGGTATCAGTGGAAGAGAGGACCTCCCTAAATTTGACAGATTGAGAATTGATTGCATTCAAGAAGAATGCAGACTTGAAGCTAGAGGAAATGGTTGCAAAAACCATCATGAAGATGATCAAGTGCTTGCTGCCCACACCTCTAAAGGAAAAGGGAAGAAAGGGTATTTTAAGAGATTCAAAGATAAAGGTTCAAATTCAACTCCTGCTTTCAAAAGAAAGAAAATTGATGTTTCAAAGGTTAAGTGCTTTAGATGTGACAAGTTTGATCACTATGCTAGAGATTGCACCTTAAGGCCATAGCCTCAAGCCTCTGATGCTCTCATTGAGAACTCTTCTCCTGAAGAGGAATCATGCGATAACATCATAACCCAAAGGGATTTTGCTTTATCTCGCTCTCTCCAGTAATATTTCTACGAATAGTGATACTTGGCTAATTGACAGTGGAGCTTCGCTTCACATCACTGGTTACCGTGATCATCTAATCAACTTGAAGGAAAAGGACTTGTTACCAATTTATTTCGGGCTCAAATTGGTGAAGCCATGCTAGCTAGGACTGATTGATTATCTGAAAGTTATGCTTAAATGCCTATGATAACCATTTGGTTTATTCTATGAATATAAGTTTACATTTTATGAAGAAAAGTAAGCAAATAACATATGAAACAAGATGAGTTACAATATCTTTATGCTTTTCTGAAAATGTAAATTTTATTTAGTCATCAAGTGTTTATTAATGCTTCACACAAGTTGTGAAACTAGCTAAGAAAAAATAATTAAAGGCTTGATGTAAACAAGATGAATGCATAAAAAGCATGAGGAAAAGTAAAGGGATCAAAGGGGCCAGTCATTGCCTGAATGACTGGCTGTGATGCTGGTTTCTCGTACTCTTTGCACCTTTGATGTTTCGCTTTTCCATGCCCCTGAGATAAACCCTAAAAATGACAACGTAAGGGAGTTAGATCCAAAAGATCTAAGCAATGGCTAGCTTACCTCATCCATTTACCCTGCACATGCATCCATATTGCTCAATATAAATCCGTAATTATTTTTCCTAACTAGTTTGTTTCCTGTGCAGCATCCTACCTATCACTGACATGTGAATGTAAATGTGGCTCCCACAAGGGTTTGAGCCCAGCATGTCAGTGATAGGCATGATCCAGTTACGAGAAATAAATATAGTATTAAAGGGGCATGTGAATCTTTCATGGAACCTTTTATTGTATTTTGAATGCAAATATGGAGAAGTAAAGAAGCTGATTATCTGTTAAGGGACAATACTTTGTAATTGAAACCTTACAGGTTATTAAAAAAATGGCATAAATTCAATCAGCAAATTGGTGGTTAACCATTGTTAAGCATTAAGGACACAATAGCATGTAGTGACGATCAGCAGGTAAAGGTTAACAAGAAGCAAATTGCTGCTACAGTGATATCAAAGACAAATCAAGGATAGCAGTAACCATTGTTAAGCATAAAATGAGATGATCATAGTCTTTCATCAAAAAATCAGAGATAAGCAAAAGGATATCAAAAGGCTCTATATACATGTAAGAGATTAGAACAACAGTACAATCTAAACAGAGCATGCAGAAAATGCTACAGGAAATCACTTGAACATTACTAGATTAGCCACAATAGATAATCTGGAGTCATGAGTATGTCATCAAAAACAAAGACAACTCAAGTTCAGCATGGAATAAACAAAGGTGTAAATTTCCCTAACATCAGCGAGGATGACACTAGATCCTTTAAACAGGACCCTCAAAAATGCAACAAAAATGTTAAAATTGAAGCCTTCACCAGAAAAATCCAACATGGCAGCTCCCAGGCAAGTATAATGCATTGAGCAAAAGGAAAGAAAAAAAAACGTGAGTACAACTATGAAGCCATAGTTGTTCTAACAGGTGAGCTATAGACAGGTTTTGAACATGGTTCCCTAAGAGCTTGGTCATGGGAGGCCACTAAGAGAGCTCTTTCGCTTGCTCCAACAAAGAAATACATGGCAGTTTTGTCAATGGAAAGGTCTTTCATTGACCTTAGTAATCATTTTTTAACATTAGGTACATGCAATATTACAGATTCAGATGTGATATTTCTGCTATCAGATCGCTCAATAAGAAGAGTTTGGAGTGGTGGACATTTTTTTTTTTTTCTACCACTCTAGGATGCCCATACAAGAGATGTACTCAAAATATTTGGAACAAATGCAAAGTTTTATAGCAAAGACATTTCTTTAACAAGGAACTCTCCTTCTAAGGATGGGATTAATACAAATTCTGCTAAAGTTTTTTTCAAAGGAAAAGACACAGGGTGCCTTGAGTTTTTCCAGCGCCAAAAAAGAAAGATGTTTTGAGGGCTTCTAATGTTGTTCGGCGTGTTGCAATACGACCTCAAATTGAAGATGATATGAAAAGAATTAAAGTTCTAACAACTTTGATCAATCAAATGATTGGAATTGTATATGCAAATGGATTGCTTGTGTAGTGGTTATTGGCCTACAAAAAACGGAAATGGGTGTACGTCGTGATGTGTAAACACAGAAGAAAACTCATTTTTTTTAGAAGAATGCAACAGTAGATTGGTATAAAAACTCATTAGTTAAACACTCTGTGGAAAACGGTGAAGAAGACACTATGGCGGGTCAAGGCAAATAGAAAATGTAAAGACTGAAGCCAAAATATTAACCTGCCATCAAGAGTCATGACGCTGGTGTGGGATTTCTCAAGGAAAATCAAAACAATCGAGAATGAACTTAAACCCTTGCTCATGGCGGCACTCTTTCTCTCAGCAACGGTGTTTCTCCAAAATGCAAAAGATGCAAATGAATTTCATATTGCATTTTAGGGTTGTTATACCCTAAAACCTTTTTCTTATGCATTACATTTTTGTGATGTTATTTTAATATCTCAAGTCCAGCATAAGTCCATGATAACACAAGGGTCTATCCTTTGTTGTTTTGAGTGTGATTTTTATTTTCTATAACAATATAAGAATTGTAATTGGATTTTTATAATTTATTTTTTTTATATAGTAATCAAAATTTACTTAACAAATATGGATTTTTATTAATATTTGTTAATTAAATTTTTATTATTATTTAATATAAATAAATTTAAAAGGTAAGTTTTAAAATCAATTATATTGAGACTGCTATTTTATGCTTTTTTGCATCTTTGATTGTGTTTCAAATTTGATAATTGGTGCTTTATTAACCAGTTATTAAATATCAAACAAGATGTAATAAGAGATACCACATGTTGGAATTGCTAAGTCTTCATGACTTAACGAAGGAATTCAATGAGCTTGAGGGTTTTTAGGAAGGTGGAGGAAGTCTTCAAACATTTTGAGGGAATATAGGGCTTGTTAGAGGCAATCTAGGAGTGTTTGAGTTCTTTTAGGGGAGTTGGAGAAGTCTTAGGGTCAAATTTGACTTTCCCCTAAGATTTGGAAGGCAATTATGACCAGTTGGAGCTATTTTGATGAGTCATAGGGTGGTTAATGACTTGAGGGGGGTTTTTCATGGCATGGCTTCATTTTGGAGAGAGTGGGATAGCTATTTTGGGGCTATTTTTCTAGATTCGACCCTAGAGGTTTGAGTTGTACTTAGTGAGTTTGGACTCAATTTTTTTCATCAGTTCTGATTAGTGATTTGGGAGAAGACTTAGTGATTTTGATCCTTGGTCTCATTTTGCATCATTTTATCTGTAACTTAGTTTTATTGGAAAGTGAATACATTGCAGGTCTTATCTTGTTTGCAGAGTTCTTCTATCCTACTTCTTGTTGCAGTTCAATGTGTTATGTGATTGATAAGGCCAAAATGAAGTGTTGTTAGAACATTTTGCTTTATGGCTTCTCACAACTTTTCACCTTTCTGCAAGTGGCTTTTTGTGCAGGTTGTTCGCTGTGTTACACAAATGTTCAAGTACTAATTTGTGAAATTTACCTTTCCTTTTTAGTAGTTGAATCATTTAAACCAGTTAATGAAATATTTATGCATTGGGTCCATAATAGGTTGTGATTATCTTTTCTCTCTGCATTTGAGATTAAGTATCATTCGTAAGTGTTCATCTTCATTCAGGTTGATATCTCTTAGTTAAGTGTAATTCAAGCTTTAAGCTTTGATGTCATTTCCAATTATCAGTTTTTTTTTTCATTTAAGTTTTTCTTTCTCCCTTTTCCTGAAAAGTTCAGTAGTTTAGAGTATAAACCAGCTTGGAGCCGGCCTTATCCGAAGATTCACTCCATCTTTAAGTTACCCATAGCTTAGGAGTGATTCCATTGTTGCATTGAAATGTCAAGTGATTGTTAAATTTGGCAAGGCTGCAATTTCAAGTGATAACAGGACTCACATCTTCAAGTTATTATTGGAGATGATGCAAGCTATTCAGTTAAAGGAGCTGGTTCCACTTCTTTTCAACTAGATTTAGGCATTTCTCTTCACTTGAGTGATGTTCTCTTTGTGCCTAGCATAAAGAGAAACATGATTTCAATTTCAGCTCTAGAAGACAAAGGATACCATGTTTCTTTTGTTGATGGTAAAGTCCTAGCATGGAAGAACTCAAATTTTCTTTCAACTCGTGAGATTGGAGAACGTCATGATAGTCTCTACAAGCTTCAGCCCGTCCCATTCAAGCTCTTGCTCATTCTTCTTCAAATCTTAATATTCTTTGGCACAAGAGGTTTGGACATTTAAATTTCAGAGCACTAGCTTCTATGGATAAAGCTATCATTGGTCTTCCAAAGCTGAATCAAGACCATGAAGGAATTTGCAAGGGATGTGCTCTAGGTAAGAACACTAAGAGCACTTTTCATAGTAGTGAATCTAGAGCTAAAGAAATTCTAGAATTAATTCATTCAAATTTATGTGGTCCCATGTTTGTTGCTTCTCTTAGTGGTTACTGGTATTATTTTACTTTTATTGATGACTTCTCTTGTAAGTGTTGGATCTATTTTCTTAAGTCTAAGGAATCAGATGAAGTGTTGTCCCGTTTTAAAACATTCAAAGCCTTGGTTGAAAATCTTTCTAACAAAAGGATTGAGATCCTAAGATCTGATAATGGTGGAGAATTTGTGTCCGGAATTTTTCATAACTTTTGTGTTGAAGTTGGGATTAAGAGGGAGCAATGTGTTCCCTATAATCCTCAACAAAATGGTGTGGCTAAAAGAAAGAATAGGACTGTTGTTGAGGCAGCAAAAGCTATGATCCATGATCAGAGCCTTCCTACCTTCCTATGAGCTGAAGCGTGCAGAACAACAATCCACATTCAAAATCGCAGTCTTCATCAGATTCTTGGCAACATGTCTCCTGAAGAAGCTTTCTCGGGATCAAAACCAAACATTAGTTACTTCAAAAATTTTGGATGCCCAGTCTACATCCATATTCCAAAAGAGAAAAGATCAAAGTTGGAACCTTCAGGTAAGAAAGGGGTTTTTGTTGGATATAATGATTCTTCTAAAGCTTTCATAATTTATGTGCCTGGTTAAAAGCAAATTGAAATGAGTAGGGATGCCACTTTTGATGAAGATATAGCTTGCAAGTCCCTCAAAGAATCTAACATTGTAAATGTTGAAGAAGATCTTGAGCACTCACAAGATCTTGTCATTGCTGATCCAGATCCTCCTTTAGAGATTTAGAGGGAGAATGAAGATTCAAAAGATCCTGCTACTCAACTTGATCTAGTTGTTTCTTCAGGTCCTAGCTCTTCTTCATCCAATAAGAAAAGACTGTTATGGGCTAAGAACATTGTGGAAGAAGCTGAACCTTTTGCAGCCCCTCGAGGCACCTTTAGAGAAAGCAAATGAACTCATAAGTTTTCTGGTTACGTTGCATTAATGAGTCACATAATTGCTTTTGAACCTCCTAATGTTGAGGAAGCTTCAAAACATCAAGTGTGGAAAGATGCCATGATGGAAGAATATCAGTCCATCATGAAAAATGATGTATGGGACATTGTCCCTAGACCAAAAGGTAAATCAGTTGTTTCATCTAAATGGTTATTCAAGATTAAATATGCAGCTGATGGAAGTATAGATAAGTACAAGGCCAGATTTGTAGCTAGAGGTTTTTCCCAGAAAAAAGGCATAGACTATGATGAAACCTTTGCACTGGTGGCTTGCTACACCTCCATCAGAACCATTATAGCCATTGTTGCAGTAAGGGGCTAGAAACTTCATCAAATGGATGCGAAAACAGCATTCTTAAATGGAGTCATTGAAGAGGAAGTTTATTTAGAGCAGCCAGAAGGATTCATCATTCATAACAAAGAGTCTCATGCATGCAGGCTGAAAAAGGCATTATATGGACTCAAACAAGCTTCTCGTGCTTGGTATGAGAGAATTGATGAGTATCTTTTGAGCTTGGGCTTTCAAAAGAATGATGCTGATCCTAATCTATACTTCAAAATTCATAATGATAAAATTTTGATCTTAGTATTGTATGTGTTAGCCGGAAAGACTACTTTATTATATGTCAGGTATTAGTTATGTTGTTCTGACGGTAATTAGTTATTACCGAAGGGTAGTTGGGTTGGGCAGTGACGTTTGGTCACACCCCTTCGGGTAGATAAATATGTACCACCTACGGGTGAAGGAATGATGACAATGATTATAATGTGAATATATTCATACGTTGGACTGATTAATGAAAGTAGATATTATTCTCTGATATGTTCTATGTTTATTATAGTTCTTGTACTATGTCTGTGCAAAACTAAGTTTACCCCAGCGGGCAAACATCTGGCGTCGTTGCCAAACGAATCTAACAAGTGACAGAATGAGTGGACGGATGGGAATAACATTGGAGGAGAATATCAATGTGCGGACGAATGAGGACGGAATCATAGAATTTTTTGAAGAAGAGCATGCTCTGACAATTGATGATTGAATATAATTTATGCCTAATCAATTGAATAAAAATAGAAATTTAAAGAAGGAACCCGAAGAAGAACAAGTTGCTAGAGTTGTACTCGCACAGCAGCAAGTCGAGGGAAGGGAGAGATTCAGAAGACGCACTGAAGGATTACCGAAGGGAATAAGTGAAGGCGAGCGTCTGGAGGAATCTAACCAGGAGGCCGAAAGAAGTGACGAGGACCGCCTAGAGGACACAAGGAGCTTGTTCGGGTCCTTAACCTTAACCCCACAGACGGAAGCAAGAGAAGCCCGAAGGAAGGAAGAATAGGAAGCTGCACAAAGAGAGGCTCACGATACCGCTGCCGCTGAGAGTGTCGAAGTGACAAAGGGGCACGGGGATCACAGTAGCCCACCAGGCTTGGATAGTTCCAGTAGTTCAGGGACATCAAGCGGTACGGTACCAAACCATTCCGAAGGACCGACACCAGCAGGACCATCCCAACTGACCGTACAACTAGTACAACAAACACTTCTAGCGACCCAACCGGCAACGTAGCAGGTGGTACATACCACCGTCCCACCCCCGAGGGTGAATATGGCAGCTAACAAGGAGAAGTTACCCAAGTTTCATGGCGATGGAAAAGAAGACCCTGTTCAGCATTGTCGCACATGTGAGACAATTTGGTCCGCGAATGGAGTCACTAACCAAGCAGAATGGATGAAACAGTTCTCGGCAACCCTCCGAGGGGTAGCAATCGATTGGTACTCTGACTTAGACAAAAGCGAAGTGACCACTTGGGAAATTTTGAAGAAGGCATTCGAAAAGGAGTTTAGGCTCCTACGAGACGACAATGAAATCGTCTCTGAAATATATGGAACCAAGCAAGGGAAAAAGGAGACTGTGCCAACCTACAACTGTCAATTGAAAGAACTTGTGTGAAAGATGGAGAGTCAACCAGTCGACGGCTTGAAGAAGTGATGGTTCGTCAAAGGGCTGAAATCAAACCTTCGGAGGAAGATGAAGATAGTTCCTCCCACTTCGTACGTCAACGCATATAACCGGGCAATGGACCTGGAGAGTGAGCAAAAGACGTTGAAGAAGAAGAAAAGAAGCAAGTCCTCTTCCGATGACAATGACACTTTAGACGATGATAGTGGCAGTGATGGCGAGTCGAAGGAAAAAGTCAGGGCACTCCAAAAGGACATGGAGAGAATGATGAAGGAATTCAAGACCATGAAAGGGGGTACCAGCAAGGGGGAAGATGACATGTGGTTCACGGACTGCAAGACGAGCAACCATACAACGGGGTCGTGTCCCAAAAAGGCATTTTGTGACATTTGCCAGATCATGGGCCATTCCACCAAGGAATGCCCATACAACATGAAGATGAGGAATCGACAAGTGCTATTTACCCAAGAGCAACCATCTACATCGGGGGCAAAGACTAAAAATAACACATCCTCGGGCGGGTACGGAGGCAACCGACGCAATGGCGGAAGGGGCAATAACAACACCAACACGAGTCGAATACAATATGACTCCAAGGGTCGATCGATGATCCAATGCCAAGCTTGCAATCAATGGGGCCACTTTGCAAGGGACTGTGACAAGGGCGACACCCCGCAGAAGCTCTGTCGCTGGTGTGGTCCTGGCAAGCACGAGGATGCCAACTGCCCAAAATTCGGGGTCAACTTGCTCAACATCGACGGAATGAGAAGTGACGAGGGGGTACTAGCCATCACATGATCACAAGCAAAACAAGGGGCACAGGAGGGTAAGGAAGAAATAGAGAAGACGATGAAAGAATAGAAAGAAACATGAGAGATGGCCACCACCTCGGGCCGAAGGGATGCAGAACAAAACATTCTGAGACAAATGTTACAATAAGAGGTACC
Organism: Chamaecyparis obtusa; assembly: GCA_027943335.1. Classification (NCBI taxonomy): domain Eukaryota; kingdom Viridiplantae; phylum Streptophyta; class Pinopsida; order Cupressales; family Cupressaceae; genus Chamaecyparis; species Chamaecyparis obtusa. The sequence continues at coordinate 375,570 of BSBK01000097.1, forward strand.
GGTGAAACTCCAGGACCTCCTTCACACCATGTCGCACTTGGGAATGACATTGTTGGGGAACTTGGCCACGCAGCCAAATACCACATGTACGGACATCCCTGGAGGGTTTACAACTAACTCGATGATACTTGTTGTAAACAGCGGAAGGTACCCAACAATCGTCGAGATGGACATCCTTGGCTCCATCCTGACAGACACTATAGTGGACGGAGGGTCAGGAGTGAATGTCCTTCCAGAGGAGACATGGAAGAAATTGGGCAAGCCAACCTTGTGGCCCCCAACCTTCAACTTATTGGGTGCCGATCAGCAGGGTATCAAACCCCTCGGAACGCTGATGGCACAACAGGTCACCATTGGCTTGCAACCATTTGTACTAGACTTTGTGGTGATACCTTTGAAAAAGAAGGGTTACGATGCCATTCTGGGTCGAGGGTGGTTGGTCACGGCAAAGGTAAACCACAATTGGAAGAAAAACACCCTCTCGATGGAGAATGGGGGGAGGAAGTTCACCATCGACCTTCGCACCCAAATGGTGAGCGAAGAGATAGCCTCTTCTTTAGAATCAGAATCTGAGTCCGAAGAAGAAAACGATCAAAGGGGTGAAGGGACGGAATGGAACCGAATAGTGAAAGTTTGCTAAGATTGGGGGAATACTCAAAGGATGATGCAGATTCACTAAATGGTCTCTTCCACTGGCAAATAGAGGATTACGAACTCTTCCGACTAGCATGCAATATACTAAGTATTGAGGAAGAGTCAGAAACATTTCCCCCTGAGTATGGTGAATACAAGGAAGAGGAACCTAAGATCATTCTTGTCCGCGACAATTGGAATCTTGTGTGGAAGACCGCAGCCTTCAAAATCTTTATTCTCCTTATGTACGGGCAAGAGGCCGTGGTCCCTGTAGAATTTATGGTTCCAAGCCTTTGGATGGCCATTGAAAACAGACTCGGCGACAAGGAAAGCTTGAGGGAACGACTGCACAATGAGATTAAGCGAGGAAAATTTCGAGAAGTCAGCTACGACGGGGTTGTCAAGATGTGGACTCTTGATGGACTGGAGATGCATGAGTCCATCAACGGGTCCAAATTGAAACCTTACCCAAAGAGAATGGACCTGAGAGGATGGAGAGGGACTCGAGAGGTCAGGCAAGCGACCCGAGAGTCATCCATACGGGCAACCAGAGAAGCATTCGAATGGTAATTGAAAAAACAAAAACAACAAAAAAAAAACCGTATGGCTAATGTCTGCATGACCGTACGGTGGAAAAAAAACAAAAAGAAAAAAAAGCACCACACGACTCTACAGTCGTATGCAAAACAAGAAAAGTGTGCAGAATATTGAAAAACATTGTACGGTGGTGTGACCGTATGATACTTAATAACTGTACGGTGGACTGGAGATGCATGAGTCCATCAACAGGTCCAAATTGAAACCTTACCCGAAGAGAATGGACCTGAGAGGATGGAGAGGGACTCGAGAGGTCAGGCAAGCGACCCGAGAGTCGTCCATACAGGCAACCAGAGAAGCATTCGAATGGTAATTGAAAAAAAAAAACAACAAAAAAAAAACCGTATGGCTAATGTCTGCATGACCATATGGTGGAAAAAAAACAAAAAGAAAAAAAAGCACCACACGATTGTACAGTCGTATGCAAAACAAGAAAAGTGTGCAGAATATTGAAAAACATTGTACGGTGGTGTGACCGTACGATACTTAATAACTGTACGGCTTAGTCACCGCACAGCAACAACATGAAGTTCATCGTGCAAACAAATCACCGTACGGTGGGAAGCAATTAACAACTCATGTAGACCGTATGCGTGGAAGGACAAAAATGAAGTATTGTCCGTATGGCAGGCCGTGTTGCGCAGCAGCAAGAAGACACCGTACGGATGGCAGCCGATTACCGTACAGCGGAAGCAGAAAGGAAGTAAAACGCACAGCAAAGGGAAGGGAGAAAAATACAAAAGTATTGTCTGTACGGCAGCCCGTGTTGCGCAGTGTCATAGAGGAGCATCCGTACAGACCGTACGGCCACAAAACCAATCAGTCGTACGGCGTGAAAGGGTAAGTGCACGTGCTGAGACTGTCATACGACTACAGGGGTAAGAAACCCGTACGGTTTGTAAGGGAAGAGAGCTATAGTTTAAGTTGCATCCATACGCCCGTACGGTGCCATATGGGTGTTTGTCATCACAAAGCATGAATAAAAGAAGAGAGAAAGCCTCTATCGTGTTTTGAGGACCATTTTTATTGTTCGTATGGTAGAGGAAGAGGAAAAACCAAAGGTACCGTGAATGAATTTCGTACGGCAGTGGAAACAAAAACTGGTGAGAAGTACACAGTAAGTAGAACAATACCATACGACAGGAAGGCACAGTCGGTACAGCTAAAAGGAAGAGAAGACATTTATTGAGGGCAAGGAGTGGCAACAGTGAGAGGAAGGTTCTGTAAAAAAAACGACAACAAATCAAAATAGTTCACAGTGAATAACGTATGGTACTGAAGGGAAGGACATAAACAGGTAGTGAGGAAAACAAAAGCGGTTGGCAGAAAGAGTATGGGATTGGAAGCAAATCATAAAAATGGTGTGCCCCTCGACCCCGTTGGGGGCATTGCCCCCTAGACCCCCATTTTCTTTTGAGGTACACTATAATTGTGAGTTGGGGCATCGGAACGGCACGAGGAAATTATTCAGTTATCAGCCTTTGGAAAGTGTGACCAATTGATGAGACCCGGAGCTGCTGCAGGCATGGAGTGTCTGCATACCAGAGGTGGAGAGAGCACTGGAGCAAGCCTAATCATTTATTCAGGGGGTACTACGCTTTGAGGCACTCAGAGTAGGTGTTGGCTGGACGTGAGGCTGTCTTGGTGGATGCATAGAGAGCTCGGGAGGAGCTGACCACCCGGTTGAAGGCAGTAGAGCGACACTTGGGTCAGCGTACCCAGGAGTTGGAAGCCAAGGAGGCGGCATGAGTAGCTATCAAGGTCAGATTGGCTAGGGAGACAGTATTGTGTTAGTAGAGGCTACAGCTGAAACATGTTTTTTGGAGACCAGTTTGGTGCAGGCACAGGAGGAATGTGATGTGAGGGAAAAAGAACTACTCAAAGAAACATTGATGGGGAGGGCAGCACTCCATCTTTTTCAGGGACGCCCTTCCACCCCTTCTCAGTGATTTTCTTATTCTATGTGGTGTATTTCATCTCCCTTTTGTTGTGAGTCGTTGGAGACAACTTTCTTTTTGGGAGGGATGATGTTAGCTGGAAAGACTACTTTATTATATGTTGGGTATTAGTTATGTTGTTCCGACAATAATTAGTTATTACCGAAGGGTAGTTGGGTTGGGTGGTGACGTTTGGTCACACCCCTTCGAGTAGATAAATATGTACCACCTACGGGTGAAGGAATGATGACAATGATTATAATGTGAATGTACTCATACGTTGGACTGATTAATGAAAGTAGATATTATTGTCTGATATGTTCTGTGTTTATTATATTTCTTGTACTATGTCTGTGCAAAACTAAGTTTACCTTAGGGGGCAAACAGTATGTAGATGATTTATTTCTCACAGGTAATGATGATCTCATCATCACATGCAAGGAGCTAACTTCAAAATTTGAAATGAAAGACCTTGGTTTGCTGCATTATTTTCTTGGCCTTGAGGTATGGCAAAATTCAAGCGAAATCATTTTGAGTCAAGGAAGGTATGCTATTGATTTTTTGAAGAGATTTGGCATGTTAGATTGCAAATCCATGGTGACTCCCTTGGAAGTAAATCTGAAAAAGTTTCATGATGATTCAGCTAATTCAAATTTGGTTGATTCTACTATATATAGGAAACTAATTGGTTCTTTAATGTACCTAGTTAACACAAGACCTGATATATGTTATGCAGTTAATACACTAAGTCAGTTCATGTGTGAACCAAGGCAAATCCATCTTGTGGAAGCCAAACATATATTGAGATATGTTCATGGTACGATTGGATATGGGTTAAAATACTCTTCTTGTATTGAACTGAAGTTACAGGGGTTCTCTGATTCAGATTGGGCAGGTTGTGTATCTGATAGGAAGAGCACTTCAAATAGTTGTTTCAGCCTTGGTTCTGCAATGGTTTCTTGGTGCAGTAGAAAACAATCTTGTGTGGCTCAAAGTATAGTTGAAGAAGAGTATGTTGCAGCTTGTATGGCTGCAAAAGAAGCTTTATGGCTTTGTAAATTACTTGCAAGGTTGTTTGGGCAGCCTCTCGAATCTACAGTGATTATGTGTGATAACCAAAGTTGTGTAAAGCTTTCGATTAATCCAGTGTTTCATGACAGGTCGAAACACGTGGAGATCAAGTTTCATTACTTGAGAAATATGGCTCAAAGAAATGCAGTTGAACTAAAATATATCTCTACAAAGGAGCAGACTGAGGACATTCTCACCAAACCACTTCCGAGAGTGAAGTTCTGCTATTTTTGAGAAAAGCTTGGCTTAGTGGAGAATGGTGCTCTTGCTGAGAAAGTGTCTCAGCCTGAGTGTTCCCTTGCTTATATGCATTTTTCTCTGTGAGAAGTGTTGATGTGAGTTTTGTACCACTACATAACATATAGCAATTGAAATACTTGATACGGCGTACCAAACACTCAACCCTCTCTTGAAAAGTATATAAGAATACTCCAAGGTTCCTTACACCTGTGGATACTAACTCAGTTATATAAATGTGATTTGCTGGTAATCACTTCGGCGGGCTTACGTATGTTTATCTGGAAATATCTGAACTTCTACTATGATGGTGATAAGACTTCTAACTTTTGCAACCTTTTCAAATGATCTCTCAATTTATATCACTTTCAACTTTGCTCTTTCCAAACTCTTGAACTTCACTTTCCAACTTCTAATTCTCAACTTCAACTACTAAGTTACTGATTACCTCTACTCCTAAGGATGGAAAGATTGGCAAATGGACGGGATCAACCTAATGAAGACATACCAGCGGTGTTACCTCCACAGGTGCAATGATTCTAAGGAAAGAAGACTAGATTACCACACAAGGCTCCTTGACAAGCCGCCAAGATGCTAGTGGCCTAGTATAAGATCCCTATCAAACATCTACCAATATCACCATGCAATTAACCATCTATCATTATTCTTCCTTTAACACTTGCTTGAAAATAAAATCTACTTTAACAACTCAATTGAAATGAAATCTATCTCTAACAATTGGAAGTAGAAACCATGCAATAACACCAAGTGTTCTTAATCACCATGCAAGACACAACAATGATAATAGAAGCAATTTTGGTATTATATTAGCAACAATTTTCTTTGACCCTTTACAAATGAGAGTACATGGCCTTATATAGAGGCTTGAAATTACAATGAATGGCCAAGATTAAGAGGCAAAACCAACGATCCAGATTGAATCCTAGAAACCCTAATTAGGGTTACCACCTCACCGGCCAGTGAGAAGACGCCACCTCATCAATGGACCAATGAGAAAAAAGAAAAGTGGTAACCAATAAGAAGGCACCAAAATGGTAGCCAATCAAAATCAGACACATATCCCACCCAAAGAGAAAGGAAAATTTGCCACTTGGGCTTACATCAAATGATCTTCTAATACAATTTTATTCTTTTCTTTCATCTTTTTAGCATAAGTAATGAATTTAGCTAACATGTTGTTGATTTCCTCTATGGGAGGGCAAGGTGTATGCCTCATCCTGCGCTCTGCTATGCTCGCCATGCTCTCTGCTGCCTGCAGTATCTTCTTATTCTCCTCTTCATCATCCTTGGCGAACTCGATCAAGGCCTTGAGAGAGGCAAGGAGGTCCAACTGTTTTTCTCTAATGACAACCTTCCCTAACTCGCCCAATCTTGACCCAAATTCCGCCTCATTACAATCCTCTTCTTTGATGTCTTCAAAATCAAGTGCAATCCCTGCATCGCTCAACATGCTTGAAATGAGAGTGTCGATGCCTGGACTGTGTTGCGCCATTTCATCCCGTATTTCCTCAAGTAATCTCAATCTGTTAGTCATGGTAACATACCAAGACTCCATAATACTCCTTCCTCCTTCGTTAATCAAATTGGCCTTCACCAAGGATCCCTCTGATAGCTCCAAAGCTGCATGTAATCGAAGAATGGCCAAGTCACGAATTGGAAGGAAATCCCTCCACATTCCTTCAAATGTTCTGAATTTGTCCCTGAGAGACACCAATGACCTGAAAGTAGAGATAAAGGTAGGCATGAATCTTCGTCCCTCTTGAATTGTACGACTGATCCAATTTCTAGTTCCTTGTTCTTGGACGGATATTACTTCTTGGCTGTTCTCACTGCACTGTGGAAGAGCGGTCAGATGCACCTGTTGGATAGGCTGACTGTCTCTCCAATACTTGTTCTCAAACTCCAACTGTGCATTTCTTTCATTTGCTATTCTCAGCCTCTCCCTTATCGAAGCAAGGCCCTCTTGAACCTCCACACACTCCATGTCATCCGTGACTCTACCCATGTTGTGTTCCACTATCTCATAGTCCTGGGCTACAATTTCACCCATTGTCTTGTTAACCTTTGGAACTGCAATTTGAACCCTTCGGTGACCATCACTGCAATCTCTGATTACCTTTGCCACTGTTCCTGCCATCTGTCTCTGTTCGACATCACCTTCCTTTTCCGCTAACCCTTGAATATCCTCAACTGTCCGGATGGCCACAACCTCACCCCTTGGCATCAACATCTGTTTTAACCAACGTGGTGCAATGCATTTCCCCACATCTGGATTTGGTTCAGGTAACACACCTTCACCAACGGCCTTGGGCACCTGGTTGCCATCCTCATCTGATGGAGCCTCAATATCAATAGGCCTACCTCCCTCCTCACTAGTGGCTGCCATATCTTCATTAACTTGATTCTCTGAAAGAGGAGAGTACTCCGTACTATAACTATAACCACTTGACTCTGAACTAGAGCTCACATCTACTGTCGCCCCTTGATTTCCTATATCCACCTCCTGGCCCCGAGCCCCAGCCACACTTTCTCTTGATCGCACTGTACTTTGCTTCTTTGTTTGAGGCTCAAGATGTTTCTTATTCTTTTCAACCTCCAAACTCCTCTTATTCTTAACCGCTTGCTGCTGTTTCTGACCACTATTACCACCCTGAGGTCCAACTGATCTTGTAGGAGCCTCCTCCTGTTGCTTCATCTTCTCATAGGTAAGGCGTACCTTCCGACTCTGCAACTGCCCAAGCTTCTTGTTATACCACCACTCAGTATGTAGCTCAACTGTTCTGTTAATTGCCTCTAAAGATGGATCTTGATGATCATTCCAATTTACCGGGTCCAACTCTGCTCCTTCTACTGTATTATAATCTTCTCTTAGCACATCTTCATCTTCTTCCAACTGATCCGGAATATTGAAATTCTTCTTGCATGCCCTCATCATGTCCACTGATAACCTCGAGAAAGCCAGCTTCCTCACATGAAAGTCATCCTGTGCATTGGCCCAAAAATCCTCCAAAGTAGGGATATGCTTGAATGTTTCTCCTCTAGCCATCTTGATTAGACCCTGGGGATCGAATCCTTGTCTTGCCTTATACCAAGCCAAGTGATATTGTTCTAATTCCTCTCCTGCAGCTGCAAAGGCGGTAGAATTGGGACAACTCTCATTGCCTATCATTAGAGAGAAGGTAACCCCTGGTTCACCCCTTTGTTTCATCATTTTGTCATACTGCTCAAGTTGCCTAGCCAACTCCAACAAAACTATCCTATCAGGCGGGTACCTTGGAAGCCTTTTGGGACAAGTTGTACACCCAGCCACTCGAATATAAGTGAATTGAGGAAACTGAATGAACCAACTCCCAAACTTCTTGACTTTTGCTTCTGCTTCTGGTGAGAGCCTCCTGGCAGGTGCCCCTTGAAGTATCCTCACCATCCTCATGGCGAAGGCATCATAAAATATCTTGTAATCCTTGGTGTTGTGCAAATGAAGCTGTGGGTAGCACTCATGCACCAAATACTGTCCGGGCCCATTGCCAACTATCCCTCTAGCCTTAAGTCCAGGATGCTCATATAATCTTGCGATCAAATAAAAGAGGTAGGACCCCATGTGGAACCGCTTCTGAATCTGCGCCGTCCTGAGCTGCAACTCCAAATTTTCACTTATGATTTTTGCCCAATCAAACCTTTCCTTTCCTTTCTCAATGCCTTCAATAAAATAGTACATCCAAGTCTCAAAATGCACACCCTGGGCAGAGCCCATGATTCGATTGAGGAGGACAATGAGGTCTCCATATTCTGACTTAAAATCTGACCTGGTGAGTTTTGATGCCTTGGTAACTCCCTTCTTTCCTTCATGTAACCAATTTTGCTTGAGTAAAGCAAAGTAGGTATCTTGACTATCCTGAAAGAACCTGCTTGCTTGATTCATCAAAACTACTATCATTCCTTTCTATTGGGGTATACCGAATGTCTCCTCAATCACTTGATTCCCAATGTTGGCCAACATTCTCCTACCCTCATCAAAGACGATAGACTTGGATGCAATATCAAATCGGGAAGCACACTCCATGATTAGTTCTGGACAAGGCAAGGTAGGAGGGAAAGCGGCGGCCTGCACAATTCCAGACTTGTATACCTTCCTTGCCATAGGGGACTGGCCTCTCCTTAACCTATCCCTCAATTGCGTCATGTCAATGGTACCGATGTTAGTGTCTCGGACTCGTTTAAGTTTCGAGAAGAAGATGGTCTTGGGCATCATATCTTCCTTGTCAGCTATTTTGGTATTAGTCCCCATTGGATTCTTGCTTGTACTAGCATCCGCTATGGAGTGATTCATAGCAAGCAAGAAAGGGGAAAAATCCAATCACGACAATCGAGAAATCTGCTTAATGAACCAATCTTACAATCTCTCAACAAAACTTGTCTCCGTCACCCAAACAATCGCGTGACCAAAGACAAAACAATTAAGGAAAAAAGGCTAAAAGACTCCACTAAATTCTAATCTGAGATCCCTTTGAGAATTATCCAGGCCACAACACTTTGCTCCTAATCAAATCACCCCTAACAAATTTGGACCTCAAATCCTCGGAATAAAAAACAACTTCATCACTCAATTCTGAAATCAACTCACCAATTCACCCCCTTTTTACTCCACAAAATTCACTATCTGATGCCTTACATCAGATTAGGTCTGCCATCCCCTAAAGCCTGCTCTTGGTATGAATTCGGGAGCCCCTATACTGATTTCGCACTTCCTGCTGCTCCAAACTCGGGCCTGCTATACAAATTTGCCTCCAAACAGGCTGCCACTAACTCGGGCCTGCTGCCCTGGATGCCGTGACCTGCTCTTGAACTCGCACCTGCCTTGGAATCTCGCTGCCTCATGAATTCGCTGGCTGTGGAGGATGAAGTGTGATGAGGAGAGGAAAGAAATGAAATCAGTCTTCTTTTATAGCCGCTGCCCCCTCATTTCCAAGGCCGACCCTACACCAAAAACAATAGAAAAAAAATTAAATGCGAATGGAAAATAAGGGACGACCTGCCCTTAATTTATTTAATTTTCAACTTTTTGAAATTGCAATCATTTAATGCCCTCTAAAATTTCCGAAATGGAGGCCGACCTAGCAGCTTTCAATACAATTTTTCGATTTTGCAGCATGAAAACATTTAAATATTAATTCAAAAATGACAAGGCATGGCCAAAAATAGGTCCAAGCATTAGATTTTTTCTTTATTTTTCCTTGACACAACATTCAACGCATATTGAAATGATCAACAAGTATCCAATAAAAAAATTTCAAAATTTCATGGCAACACATGGATTTCGAAAATTCAACAATTCGTTCCAGATTTTCTTGTATTTCGAAAATATCATTCATTGTTCAAACAAAATTTGAAATTGGCCACAACAAATAATAAATTGAATTGCCATTCACACTTTAAGAATTTGAAATATCGTTATCTAAATAAGGATTTCGAATTTATCATTAGATCAACCAATAGAGTTAAGAATCATTATAACGGCAATTCAAAGTAGATTGGCCAATCAAAATTTGCAATCCCTTCATCATGAAACCAAAATTTGCAAGGAAGATTTGGAACTTGCAAGCCCCAAGATCATTTCGAAAGTCATCAAGATTTGGCATTTAAATTCAAATCAACAAATCTCCTCAAAGAAATAGAATTGAAATCCAATTCACTACAATTGCCAAAATGCCAAAAATTTTGAAGGCCATAAATCATTTTCAAAAAACCAAATAAATCTCAACTCCATTTTTCCATTTCAAGATATCATTAAAAAATTTTCAATTCAAAATCATCACATCATCAAGACCTTAAATTTAAACCAATACCAAAATTTTCGATCTAAAATCAAACGCATTTCCAAACACATTACACTGCACCCACTGAACTTGCCAGGCAATCAAAATCAAGAGGACTGGGCAAGTCCGAAACGTCCAAGTCTGGAAGGGTCGAAAAAAATAAGGGGGTCCCCATGGATGGGGCGATGTTGTAAAAAAAACCTCACAACAAGAAGTTTGAGGTGAAAGCCCTTGTTCCATCCTCTGTGAGTAGGCAAGATGGTAAAGCATTCTTCTCTGGGAGAAGTTTGAGGTGTAAGCCCTTGATCCACCATCTATGAGTAGGTATGGTGGAATCACCCTCTGCAAGTAGGCAAGGTGATAATGCATTCTTCTCTGTGAGAAGTTTGAGGTGAAAGCCCTTGATCCATCCTCTAGGAGCAGCCATGGTGGAAGTCATGTGTGTGATCCCATGACCCATTTTTGTGATTCTAAATTCATCCTCTATTAGTAGCTATGATGAATAACTTTCGCTGATTACTTTTTATGTGTTTCGTATTCACCCTCTAGGAGCAACAATGGTGAATGTTACTATTATTTTCTATTTTCACCTCTAGGATCAGCTATGGTGAATTCTATTGTAAGGAAATAACTAAAATTTGAAAAATATTGAGATTATTTATTGACATTGAGCGGAGTGCATTTGTCCAGGGGAATTTCTCTAAAAGTCTCTCTCTTGCTAAGAGGGAGTGTTGAAGTTGAGTAGCTGCGACAAAGACTTCAACTAAGTTTCTTTTTGGTGAACTATATTGTTGGTGCCCGCCCGCATATTTGTGTTGTCATTGACACTCATGTACATTGTATCACTATTGTTGGTGATTAAGCAAGTGTTTAACCACCAACGACAGACATACATTCTTTATGGGTCGTGTTTCCTTTACATTTGGCATCATCAGTTATTTTACTGTCAGTTTGAACCAACTGATTATTGTCGATTCAATATTTGTTTCGTAACTGTGGGATGGCCGGTTTTCTTATTGGCATCATATCTATTGGCATTTGATATTATTAATGATGCCCGTTTTGTATTATCAACATCACCATATTTGTAACGTCCAAGGTGATGACGCTTCACGCTTCTCCTTACTTGGGGGAACGCTAAGTAAGGTGAAGCGTCACCTTCCTAGGCGCACCTTATCATTATCGTAAGTCTTCATTTTATAATCATTATTCACCTTTCAGTCCCGTTTTTCGGTTCTAGACATGATCAACAGAGAAGACACGAAGAATAGAGTTTTGATTAGTTCAGTATTTGATTCTCTGTGAAGTACTTTTGTAAGAGAAATCCATATTAGTATCAATGCGGACATTCTCATGCTCTGTGAATGAGCTATATCATATGCGGCTTTCCTTTTATGCATTGTATTTAGTTTCAGTTGTTCTATATCATTGTATGACCATTGAGTATTTTTGTGAGCAAGACATTATAAGCCTTATTGATTGTCAAGTTGAGACGTCAATAAGAACAAAATATTGTATTTGATATTGAATCTCAATAAAGGTCATACTATTTTGTGGGCTGGGTTGCTTCCCTCGGTGAGGAGGGTTTTTCCCGGGATAAAAGATTGTGCCATTTTCTTTTGTTCAGTTCTGTTTTGCACTCTCTTTCATTCTGCTATATTATGGTTCATTTTTTTAACATTAATCACCAATGATTGTCAATTTGCAAAACTTCTCTTCACACATTTTCTCTCCCGAGATATTCGAATTTTTGAGGTCCAGGAGCAGAAGATCTTCCATCCTCCCATCTAGCTTTCAAGATCCAAATGTCATCAAAGTGACTCCTGAACCAACTGATAAAGGAGCTAAGGGGGAAGGCGGGCTCTACTCAAAGCCAATCTCAATCAGACGCCCCGCAATTGAATGAATTGAATGTGCCGTAGTATGGCATTCCATACTTGCTGGATCTCATTCGTCGTGAGGGCAGGGTTCGAACCTGCGGTCTTCAGATCATGAGTCTGACGATTCCAATTACTTATGCACTCGATCACCAAAACACTTCACACACTGGTACCAACCATCAATCAGATGGAAGCTTGTATAAATAGAATGCCTCAAATAACCATCAGTTAAGAAGTTATAACCGACTGCAACCATAAATCCCAACTTCCTCCGGTAATGTATATGCCGTGTTGATCAATTTTTTATTAATTAAAAATAAAAATAGTTCTATTTTCATTTTTTTAAAATTAATCAACAATTCTGAACCATGCAAAATTCTTAAAAATAAAAACAGTATTATTGTTTATTTTTAATTAATTAAAAATCTTGATAGCGATACATCCTGATCCCTGCATAGACATCGCCACTTCCTCCAGCGTGGCTTTTTAACTAGGCAATTGAACTTCTTTTTAAAGCTTATAAATGTCTGAACTATCGAATGCTTATACACATGTATTTATTATAGACAATGATCAATCTGAAGCAAAAGTTTCGATCAAGAATATAATGTCTATCTTCACAGCCAAGAATTCGAAGTCTGATTAAAATATGATGGAGAACAATTTAACAAATGATATTCTTTTCTTCTGTATACTTACGAACACTGAGAAGTCAACAAACACCTGTGCCATTTGTGGAGCCCAAACTATGCAGTTCTGAGAATTACAAAACGTTCACTCTAGACAAGCAAACCACACAACAATGATATTCTGCGATTCATTCAAAAATATTGATCAATATACAGATCATATATAAGAAAATTATCCTTCACACAGAGGCTAAGTCTGCTACAAAGAATTCGATCATTTTATTTGCAGATAATCAACAATGCAGAATTAATCAGGTATCACTGCCATTAATTAATCCCTCAAACATATGTTCATGTTTTCTATTGTTTGTTTTATAACAGTGATCAAATCATTCAAAAAAAATATTGTTTCAATCTGATTCTTATTTGACATGAATGACAAGATATTTTAACAAAAACTATAACAGATCATGTTACAGCAAATAACCTTCATGTGTAGTGTGTCACTAATGTTTCTGTCAAGTATCTTCCTAACTTCATCCTGAAAGGCTAAAAAATGAAGTATGTCAAACTTCTGTTGCTAACTTTGCAGAGATGCATGCATTCTCTTGACCTAACTTATTGTCTCTAAATTTCTCTAGAACTATAATATATGCATTCTTGTAAACTGACTTATTGTCTCTGAAGTCCTCCTGAATTATATTATATAGTAACCCGCACTACAACCATTCATTAATGCTTGTCAGATCAGGTATTATTTGATTTCAGATTTCACAGGGTTCTATTCAGCAACTCTATTAAATAAAATATATGTGTCTCTTCCAGTTCTTTTTCTTTTTAAATTTAGAATTGAAGAGCCATTGATATTACTATATTTTGCTTTTGAATATAAAAAAATTTGGATTGCAATGCCTTTTAACATGAACTGCAATTATTTAGGATCTATATGAGATGTATCCCAGATTTATAATCAGAGCATCAATTGCCCGTCTTCTGTCTTTCTTCTGCATCACGTAGGGCCTATTTTTACCTCATTTACTAAAGATTTTGTTCCTTTTCAGTGGGAAGGCAGCATTTCAAATGCTCAGAGACATGGTTGAGAATCCGTCTAAGTGGGAAGGAAGAAAAGTCCTATTCATTCACTCTGGAGGTCTTCTTGGGATATTTGATAAGATGCAGCAGCTGCAGCCTCTTATTGGAAAATGGAAAAGATTCAAGGTGGATGATTCCGTTTTGCAAGTAGATGGAGTAGGAAAGATGTTCTAAGAATCAGATAATTATAGCTTTTTTATCAGCTCTTACTAATGGCTACAAGCATTGTGTGTCGCATTATCAATCATCTATACTCTTGGATTGCTTCTACTGTCAGTTTGAACTGATAACTGGCTTTGGATGAAATGAGCACAATACATCACTTGGAGAATTTTCGACATAAGAAATTGTTCAATGTAAACAAAGGATAAGTTTATGAAATTATTACATGACCGATAGGACAGGAACAAAATATAACTTTTTTCCTAAATGAAAGATGATTAAGAATTGTCACAAATGATTCCAAGCATCTCATATATTATTTTCAGTTCTCATATGTTCTCTAAGCAATTTAGGAAAAATTGATTTTGTATAGCATCTATGAATCATTCCATTACTTTTCAGCAAGGTTTTATAGTTTGTTGATTATTTAAGTCAAGTCACTGCATTTCTCCTCTCATATCTCTGCATCTTGGCTAAAATTCATAAAATGCATATTTCTTTAAATGCATAAAATTCAATATAAGTTCTTAGTTACAATGAGAGTTTGCCTGCATGTTTGAATTTTGAATTTGCTTATTTCTTAGAAAATTAATTCCATTCAGTTATTCTTATGTATGGTTGATATTAGATATTTTCTACTGGTTTTATCTATTGCTTTGGGTCGTCCTTTGGTGATAAAGCATCTGTAAGAGCTTGAAAATTGATGCTACTAAAGTCAATAATAGGAGTTGCAAAGAACCATTTAATGCAAAACTAGAATTGTTAAAATTAAACATTTATTCATTTATAAATTCCTTCACACTGTCTAGGTCGCAATGGATTATGGGAGTATAGAACTATTATATAACTATATTGCTATATGATGTAGGACCATTGTTTTAACTTTGCTTTGATTTAGTAAAAATTTATGTTGCATGTAGTTGTTCCAATATATGGTTGTGGTAGTTTTCTTGCACCACTGTTGAATGAGTGCATTTATGAAGATATTTGTAAATGAATCATTAATTCTCACTATTTGTAAATCGATCATCCCCCTCCCCGGGTGAATGCAATGGCAAGTATGGACCTCAATATGTATGTTGGTGCTCAACTAGATTATTAACAAGAAAATTGCAACATGAGTGTTGCTTTAGAGAATGGATTAACAACTTATGGAAACCCCAAGTTCCACTGAATTCAATAGACACAAAATTCTCAACTCACATTAATCGCTCTTTAATACTCTACTTGTCAATATCTCAATTAATGTCTTCTTTTAACACTAGGTAACACAAGTTCAAAACCCAAATTACATTTAGTCAAAACTTAGTGTCGCAAATTACATAACACGGGTTCAAAATACATGCTGCTAATTAATATCAAAAACACAGATTCAAAACCCAAGTTGCATTTAGTGAAAACCTAGTATTGCATATTACATAATACAACTAATATCATTCTCGCAAGATAACGTGGCACGTGACCATACATTAGCACATACACAATTGTCAAAATTAGGGGGCAACCTTTGACCCGTAATGTGTGATTTGTTTAGTAGTGAAGCTAGGTCAATTGGCGAACAGTTTATATCATCCTATTTGATTTTGATGAATTTAATGGCAAGCACAGGGAGCCCAAATTGCATTATTTTTTTTCTCCTTATCAGTCAAGTGCATGTTAAATGAATGAATGAAGAATTTTAATGACGTCCACGAGACCATCAGTCTAAGGGACCACAAGAGCACAGCCCTAAACTAACTCCATAGTCTTTTCCATAGTCGCTCTCCTGCTGTGAATCTTGATGATCAAACTAGCTGTCTGCTTGATCTTATCCTCCTCAAATAAACTGCACATATTGTCATCTTTCAGGATGTCTCTGTACGGAACCTGAATGTCATCATAAGTCATGCATTCGAAGAGAAAGTGTCATTCTGTTTCAATCACACCCTTTTCGCAAAACCTACAAATCCTCTCTTCCCACTCCTCTTTGGGCCTTTTCCATCTACCAATCTCACATCTCTGATGGTGAGAGCCCGTCCTCAACTGAGCTAACAACACTCTAGGTTTACCTTTAATAGCTGCCCCTAGATAAGCCTTATCCATATGCTCGCAGGAAGGGTTGAACACTTCTATATAATGTGCCTTTTTTCGCCCCATATTATTAGACCACATGGCAGTCTGAAATCTATCCATGACAAACTTCTTTATTTCCATATTTGTGTTCGGGCAATCTTGTAGCTTGATGTTCCACTTACTCAGCCACTTTATGTTTTGTTTCATCCAAGTCTTCTTCCTGTGAACCAAACCCTCTTTCATTGCAATTTTGGGTCATCGTTCGTTATCCATGTTTTCAAGTTTCTTTAAATAACTTATTAATCGGGTAATCGCTACAGCCTCCAATGGGAAAATGCCAGCTTTCGCTAAAAGAATTTCATAAGGTATTGAGGCTTTGACCTTGATATTGCTAGTGATTAAATGCTTTTGAATCCTCTCTAACTGTCTCCACCCGCACCTTGTCATGCTACCCCCCCCCCCCCCCCCAAAACCTCGCTGCCATAAAGAACAACCGGAGCAACCAGCAAACCAAAAATAATTTTCTTAGTTTTCCAGTCCCACAGCTCGGCTTTTCTACACCTATTTTGAAGTAGATAGAAAGCTTTCCAACCTCCTTTTATCCTTTTAGCTCTACTAGTTTCCTAGCTTAGCCTATAATGAAAGTCAATCCCCAAATACTTGTATTCTTTCACCATCTCTAATGGACTACCTTCAAAGAGAAAAACATTATGGTTTTCATTTCTTTTCAAAAAAAAAATCATGATTTTTGTTTTGGTAATGTTCACTTGCATTCCCACTTCCTGATAAAAGCATTCTAAAGCCACCAACTGATCTCTTAGTCCCTGGGCTATTTTTCAAATTAAGATAAGATCGTCGGTATATAAAAGAAGCTTCACCACATACCCCGCCAAATGGACTCCCTCACCATCAATTTTATCTAACCAGGCTTCTAGTTTATCAATATATAAACCAAACAAAATGGGGGATAATGGACACCCTTGCTTCACATCGATGTCACTACCAAAGCACTCGGACATACCATCTTTAGTTTTGATTTTAGCTTTGACCCTATCATAAAGTCTATGAACTATTGCTCTATACACATCTGGAATGCCTAATTCTTCCATTCTATTCCATAGCTTGTCCCTCGGTACCATATCAAAGGCTTTCTTGAAGTCCACAAAACTGCAGTAGGCTTCTCCCCCCTGGCTGTCCCATATTTTCTCTATTAAATTCCTAAGAGTGATGCAATGATCAATAGTAGAATGCCTAGGTCTGAAACCTGCTTGTCCTTTTGCCCTTTTTCTTTCCCCTTCCACCCAATTGCTGATTCTACATTCTATCATGCTCCCAAAAAGTTTGCCAAAAAGAGGGTTGACCATAATAGTGCGATAGTTAGATGGATTATTAAAGTCCCCACTCTTAAATAGAGGGATAACCACACTAGTAGTCCAGTCTACTGGAAAACCTTCCTGAATGACTCTGTTAAAGACACCTTTTATGTGAGGGGCGAGGAGATCAACTCCCCACTTTAGAAATTCAGCTTGCAGCCCATTAATGTTACTTGCCTTGCCATTTGCCAGTTTCTTTATTCCTCTCTTGATATCGTCTTCAGTAAAGAGTTGTAATGAAGTTTTAACAATAGGATGGGAGTTCTTCTCATGAATCCGTTCATAAAGTGACTTTGCATATTCTAACCATTGGGTATCTGTGATACTATTTTCAGTTTATTTTTTTCTTTGTTGCAATTCTTTCCAAAAGTCTTTGGGGTTATGTTTGCTCAAAGATATTAACTCCCTCCATCTACCATTAACATATTCTTATTTTTTAGCTTGGATCAACTTTGTATATTTCTTCTTGATTTCTATGCTCGTATCTTTCCCTCTCATAGACCTCTTGGCAGCCTTACACTCCTCATCATACCACGGATTAGCCTTTGTAAATATGTAATGCTTTTGCCTTTGTAAATGACCACCAATTTTGTTATGAGTAATGCTTTTGCCTTTGTAAATATGTTTATAATGGAGAATCACTTTAAATTTTGGAGGTGTTATTAAATTTACCGACATTCATTAATAGCATTAAAATTTCATTGTTTATTAAGATCAAATTTGTCAACGCTATTGTAACATTGTTTTAATTATAGGTCCATAATTGTCTTGAAAACTATAATATGTTTTAGATCAAGGTTCGAGTTGCCCAATATTTATGTTGACCATTTTACAATCATGTGAGATTTACAAATGTTTTACTCTATCACTTTTCAGTAGCGATGATGAATTTATATAAATGCAATCAAAACATTGAATTAATATGTACATTTGTTCTACTCTTATTTCAAATTGACTCAATTATTGAATCTTTATGCTCTTTGGAGAATCTCATTTTAAACTCCTTCATTTGGTTTCGTCTATGCTCAGTGCTTGTTCCCTTCAATTATATTTGTAATGAACTATAGACAACTTGGGTGCTAATGAGTTAACCAAAAGACACTTGTGATCATTTCTTTACTAGTTTGTAATATAAGAATCCTTATCATACAAAATGAATTAGATCATTATTATTAATGATTGGGTAGGGAGAAATTTTGGCCCTAGGTATCTATATTTTGTAGTTTATTTGTTGATTTTGTTTGTTTGTTTTAGTTGTTTTTCTTTAAGCTAAGCAGGGGTTTTGAAAGGGCATTAACACTTGAAGAAAATAGGGGAAACCAAGGTTCCTACCCAAAACAAAGATAGCCAAAAGGCTAGATGGAACAAGGCTTGATAGGCCAAAAGCAACTTAGAAGTAGCACAAATAGAGGAACAACTTCAATGAAGTTGTCAAACAAGGCTGCATATGAAAGTAGCAACCATCAATGTCCTACATAGATAAACCCATGTCAAGAGAAAGTTGACCTTTCACCCACAACCCAATTATGAGTTTGGGAAGAGGAAAGGGAAATACCTTTCCTCCATCTGCTCATAATATTCCAAGTGATACTATCATCCATAACTAGATTAAAGAGGGAGCAAGAGGACAAATCCCCACAAAAGACCCAATAACACATGTAGAAAGAGGCAAGAGGTGATCATCCACCATAAGAGGCACCTAGAGCTAAGTAGAAGCTATTGGAAAATAAGGTCGAAAGAGCAAGGTTCCACAATAGAGCTTTTTTGGCCTAATAAGGCCACACTTGAAGTTAAGGACTCATGTTTATCTTGAGAGGAGTCATCTGATGAAAAATTAGGAGCCAATACAATCGAGTGATCAACATTATCATTATTCCACTAAATAGTAGTGCATTGTCAACGTGAGAGAGAACAATCCATAGCCAAGTGACTAGTTGAGAAGCATTGACAACATTCAAAAGGGAGGCCCTCTTGATCAAGCAACTGAATCCAAAGCCTATTTCCAACCATCAACACAACATCTTCACAAAGAAGGTTGGAGATGTCAATATCCACCAAAATGTGAGAAAAAGTTAGAGGCCCCCATGTATGTAGTGCAATTCTTAACCTTAGAGAATCGACCAATAGAGTTGTCATTGACCTTGTTACTTGAATCCTCTGAAACTAGAGGGGAGGATTTGGAAATCTAACCCATACTATATGCACATTAAGTGGTTCAATAATGGGGTCAAATGAGGCTACCAAATGTTTGATAGAGAGAGTGTTCTCTCCAAGTCCATAATTGATCCAATACCAAGTTGATGTCCTCATAATAGGTACACAAAGCAATGAAAAAACATTTAGTGCAAGGGTAGAGGTTAATCTTCCCTACAATGGACCTCTAAGAATCTAACGCCTAGCTATGCCAATCAGGACTTGAGAATAATAGAGTTTGGAGAATTTATACACCAAACCTCTACTTTGGTAGAAATTCTCATTTTCAACCATAACCACACCACCAACCACTATTGGGGATGGTTTGGTGCATAGAAGGGTAGACCTAGCCACTTGAGAAAAGTTGCAAATCCCCTCAAAAGTAGCAACCACTAGAGGAAGGGAAAGGCTAGCGTTAATAGTAGAATCAATGTCCACAATGTCAGAAATAATCTTTAGAGCCCTAGGCACAAACATCTATCAAGAAGGGACGATAAAAGGTGCATCACCTAAGAGGGTGCCAATGATAATAGCTCTAGATGCATAGGCATTATTAGGGGGTGAACAAAGGTGCATGCAGGCAAGAGATTTCGAACATGCATGTACTTGGACAAGAAAGCGGGCTATATTGATGAGTAATGTTTAGTCTTTGAAAGTGATTCGTGACCTCAAGCAAAAGGACAATATTGTGCAATTTTTAATTCATGAGAGACGGTGAGTAGGAGCCATGTTCATGAGTAATGTTTATTTATTATATTATTTGATAAAAGATGATACTAATCATTGTTAGTGATTAGCCTTTAATTTGTTTGGAAACCTCAAACATAAGGGCACTTTTTGTAATTTGAGTTCATGAGAGATGTTGAGCTGGAGACAATTTCCTCAAACTGATAAATGATGTTCATCAAAATCTAGAAATATAATGACGTACTTTGGAACCATTTGTAGTACATTGTATCAATCTTCAACATGAGATGGCATCATCTATCAACAAATAGTGAAATAAATCATGTGGAGATTGTAATGATTTATATGGCATATCAATGATTCAAATGATTTGTAGGGTTCTCTAGCTAGTTGGAATTATAATATTAGTAAACTCACCTTTAAAAGTGATGATAAATATATAGATCTTGTATAGAAATGATATAAATTTATTTATTTTAAAAGAGCCAACTTGTATTGCATTACTTTTAGAAGTTATAATGCATGGTATTTTTTGGATATTTATGTAAGTGTATATTGTACAATCATGTTTGCTAAATTCATTTACTGTGTTTCTAAAATAAAGGATAATGAAACATCACATAATCTATGTGAACTAGCTCATAAGTTTTTAAATGAAGTTGGAGATATGAATGACTATAATTACAAAAAAATGATGTGTAGGGGTAGATGGAACTTTAGTAATGCAATTTCATAGGAATGATTTTTTTGTGTTAAATTACAAATATTTTGTTTGTAATACATGATGGTCATTTACTACATGACTTATATAATGAGTTCACTATTTAAAATCATGACTGAATTTTCTACAAAATGAAAAGTTGAAGATCTAGCACATAAGCATACTTTTGTTGAAGTTTCAAATAGGTTTTTGAAATTTCAACATTTTGTTGAGAGAGTAATTGTAGCAAACAAACTTCTTAAGGAAGTTGATGACAAATGGATCCCCTTGGACGTGCCATTACAAATAGACTTTTTAGAATATGTTGAATAATGTATATGAACATTGTCTCGTAATAGACAAAGCTATTGGTTTTTTTCTAAGTGACACAAAGACACATCTAATGCTATTTACTGTTCTTTCTATGCTAGAGAACATGATTATTCTTGTATATTTTAGAATAGAAAAAGAATTGCGTATATTTTAGAATAGACAAAGATACTTAAATTATATTCATAACCCTTGATAATTTCTATGTTTTGAAGTAATCATTCAAAGTCTAAAATTTAATAGTTTGGACTTGATGACAAATATAGACAATACTATTAGTTTTATAGTTTAGTAAAAGTGATGTCCTTGTCGTTGCACAAAGATATGAGATACCAATGCACTATTTTTTCAGGGTCAAGCACACTACCAAAGAAGTAAGCTCAATCTATAAGTGCTACTTTTAAAATATATTATGAGATCTCTATATTAGAGATTAGAAATTGATTATCTCAAAATGAACTTGAGTCTTATATTGTGTGTAATTTCAATATAAAGTTAGCTATTAACCATCTAATTTAAATAACAAGATAAGATTTTGACCAATAATTTTTTTAAACATTTAGAATTGATTGAACAATATATAAAAAGAATTGTAAATGCATATAAGCAGATGGAGCAACTAACTCATTTTGCAACATTAATGATAGAGCAATTTAAAGTGGTAGACAATCTTTACCAAAATGGATGAATAACACATCTAGTGGCACTAATGAGATATAGTCAAGTAAAAGTATCCAAATAGAAAGAAATGAAGACAAGAATCGGGATGACTCCCATGATCAAAGTGAGTACATGATTTAGAGATTAAAAGAGATTTAGATAGTTTAGTAAGTATATATTGTATTTCATATTCCAAATTGTTAATGATATTTTGATCTATTTAGTAGTGATACAAACTTTTCAATTTTTAATATTCTAATTTGAGATCTAGAATTTAAGTATTGATTTGAAATTTTAATTTATTTGTACTTGTAGATTTTATTTGGTAACAATAGCCTTACCACCACAATTTTTTCAATTTCTATTTAATAATTAATAATTTAACATATAATTTTTATTTTATTTTTTATTTTAAAATTTAAATTATTTTTAAATATTATACTTAAATTATAAAAAGTTATCTAAAGTCATCCTTTGTATAACAAATCGTTATTTATAATACCTTATTTATATAGAATATCTCATATACTATGTGAAAGGTTTGACAAATATTCAACTAAATGTATACACAACAAATGTGTCTAAAATCTAGACACTTTTTTTATTAAGCTATCAAATAACATATAAATGGATTTCATTCCTATGTTAATTTTTAAAAGAAGAAATGCATTAAACTATTACAATATCTTATGTAGTATGTCTCACTGGTCATTTATTGGAAATACAATTTGTTGTAGCTCATAATAATTAATATTTAAGTGTGTTAATAATTTATAACTAAGAGATGAGCTTTACTTTAATGTGTAATCTAAACTTGCTTTTAACATTCTCAATTGTTCAATGAAAATTCAAATAGTATCTTCATATAAAACTATTATTTATCTTACTTTGTTGTATCCTTTATCTTTCTTTTGAAAAAATCATTTGGAATGTATTAGTTTGATTTGTCAAAGGCTGTCAACAAACCAAGTGCTTTGAAGGCTTCTACTTTTTCATATTGCTTTCACAACAATAATATACATTAATTAAAATTTAGTGTTTCACCTAACTCTAAATATTTATAAATGATTGATGATGACTTTATTGGGGCATAACTTCAATTGTGAGTTCCCTTATATACCAATTTGTTATCATTAATTCAATAGATCCTTTCCAAATTTGTTTTTTCTATATTCTCTCTTGAAATCATTAGCTTTTCGCTTTCAGGAATTAATTGATTAAATTTTTTAATCTATATCTAGAGGTCATATATAAATTCAAATATTTCAAGTCATTAGTCTTTTGCATTATTTCTCCTCAAATGTTTTTGATAATAAAAGTAGAAAAACAAGGGTGATGACCCTTACAAAGATAGGCCAAAAAGGCTACTTACAACACACTTGCAGAATAGCTAGCAACCCACATCAAGAGTGGGTTGAAAATGCCCGCAACTTAGGGAAGAGTTTGGAAAGAGGGGGAAGAATGATCTTTCCTCCTCTAATGAGAAATAGTCCAAGCAATACTATCATTGGGAACACCGTCGCAAGTGGGGAAATCCTCTTAATGATACTTTTAGCTTAAGGAGAAGAGTGCTAATGAGTCATCACATCATATACCAAAGGTTGGAGCAGAACAAGAGCAATAGGTGAAGAAGGTTTCATGGAGCCAAAGGTGGTCACACCAAAATAAAATGGTGAAGTAGGATCTCTGAGGCCTGAGGAGGCCATACCAATAGGTGGTAGAACATCATCCTAGAAGGATCATCATTAGCATGTGAAGAGTCATCATAGAAAGAATCAAGAACCAGGATAGTCAAGTGATCACCATTAGTGTGCTTCCACCAAGTGGCGGCTCCTTTATAGTGTGAGAGAATAATTTGTGTCCAAGTCAGCAATCGAAAATCATTGACAACATCAAAAGAGGAGACCCTCAATAATCCAACAATTGTTTCCATGGCCTATTCCCAACCATAAGAGTCACATTCCTAAGAAGAGGTATGGAGATGTCAATATCAACTAAAATTTATGCAAAAGTAGAAAGACCCATAGATATAGTGTTAGAGAATGCATATTTGTTACACTAGGCATTTTTTTATATGTTGAATAAATTAATTGTGTGCATGCTCAAGAATATTCTCATGCATATTTGTATGCTTAATTTGAGCACATGTTTGTATATTCATGCCATAGCTTAACTTTGAGCCTAATTTATTTTAGTTTGGTCTGATTGGGCTCCTATTTTCACATTGTGCATATCATGCACTTCTAGTTTGCATATCTAGCTCTAGTTTTCTCTTTTTAGTTTGAGTTAGATTTTTCATAATTTTAGGACTATTGTTTTCAATAAAATTGATCGATCACTCTATTATAATTCATCTTGCAACATTTTATTCTTTTTGCACTTGAGAAATATAGCAATTCTTTCATGCTACCCTTGATTGTGGAAGGAAATTTCATTATTCTGTTTGACCCTTAGGTGTGTGTGTTGTGAACCTCAACATGGTATCAGAGTGTGAATTCAACAAACCCCTTCTCAAGATTTAAGGGTTCTTTTACCAAGAGCATTGTGGGGTCTCCAAATTTTCCTTACTGTGTGAATTTGGATTTGGATATTTTTTGCCTATTTTTTAGAGCTTCATGGACCTCACAATTATATTCACAGCATCCCAAAACCCTAAGATCATTTGTCGTTTCATCAAAATTTGAGCAGTTAAGGGTTTGGGTGGTCTTTTTTGGTGGGAAAATATTTCAAGGAAAGAACGTATTTATGGGCACTTTGGACTAAAATGGACATCTCAAACAAGTTCAAAGTGTGCCAAAATGCTAAGATCCACTATCATTTCATCAAAATATGAGAAGTTAAGATTTTGGGTCATTTGGATGAGGACACACAAAATGAGGCAAAATCTAGAGGTTAGTGAAATATCTAAGCATTATAGAGTGAAAAATAGGTCGCCATCATACTCAGAAGGGCCAATAACCTATAAATTGAATTGTCAATTTACCAAAATTAGGTGTTGTGAAAATCAAGGTTAATTTTTTGTAGGCATGAATTTCAAGGTCTACATGGATCTGTGTGAATCTGTACAACACCAACATTAGTGCTCAAGTGTCAGCAAAATATTGCAAGTCCTTTTTTAAAAAATTGCATATTTGTTCCAAACTTTTTCATAAAAGTGGGAGCATAATTTTAGTTTGCATGTGATATCAGATAAGGGAATTTAATTTAATTTTTTAAAATTAAAATAAAAAAGGAGGTGTATATTTTTCTACAGAAAGTACCATACAACAGTGCTAACATCATCTTCATGTTACCGCTAATTTTAGTGCCCCCACCAAATTTGGCACCGTTCTAAATTTAGCAGAGTTGCCTTTATTTTTAGTGTCACCTCTAAAAGCTACCTTCAATGTTTAAGCCATAACTTGAGTATATTATTTTGAAATTGTACAAAGAAAATATTATTGGGAAGTTGATTCTAGCACCAATCTATCATGGTGGTAGCATTATCAAATTTGGAATCAAATTTATGTATGATGCCTCCAAAGTTATCCTTCTTTTTCGCACTTTTGAGGTCATAACTTGAGAAAACAAACCTTTTTTTTTTACTTTTGTACATCGTCGAAAATATTTCAAAGTGCTCTATTTGGATATTCCATCATTTCATGCATATTTTTTATTAGGTACACATAGATCTCAATATTTTTTATTTCTTATTTTTGGAGACTGAAAAAGTACACTGATCTAGAGACTGATCAAAGTCTCAAGGGATGAATTTTCCCTTGCACTACATCACTTATACTAGTGTGCAGAGCTAGGGGGATCAACTATAATGTGTGTTTGATAGAGTTCTAAATAAATTAAATTATTTACTGTGAATAAAATGTAAATAACCTAAAAGTGGTAGTAGATAAAGATATTTTAATTATTTGAGATGAAAGAACTAACTATGAAGAATAAACACTGATCTCTGAAAGCTAACTCTCTCAGACACATGTGCGAGACAAGAATGATAGTGCGTGTTAGTCCCATACAGACAAAGTACAAAGACAACCCAAAGAACAAGGAGACTGATAAAATATTAAACTAATAATAGGGAAATAACTATGATAACAAAATATAAACAAGTACAATTATATTATGAGATAAATGACAAAAAGAGAAAGAGAGAGATAACACCAAATTCGACGGTTGATGAAGTTAACGCTTCAATATTAAATTTTCTATGAGTCTTTCACACATATAGACAAGAGAAATGTTGGGGCTATTTGGAGACCTGCCTCAGTCAAGTCCCTACTTTGGTTTTTTGACTTCCACAACAACTGAATAAACCCAAAATTATTGATAGATAACTAAAGATAAACAATGTGATATAAAAAATGACAAGAACATGGTTACGATGATATAATATTCTTAATAAGACATAAAATAAATGGGAAGAGTGAACCCCCCCTCAAGACCACGAAGGTCAAACTCACCGAAGTGGTGGATGCTCAATAATGGAGATCAATATCAAGGGGTTGTGAATTGTCTAATGCAAAGAGAAGTTATCTATGGAAGCAACGACTCAATCGTGGAGTGCTTAGAATGCTTGGAGAAATATTTGGAATCTCTAGTAGAAGAAGAAGCATCCTAAAAATGGAGATATATACATGTAAGGTCAAATATTGTATAGCATTACAATTGTAGGGCAGTGGTTTGTAACGTCTCAATAGCAACCTATGCGTTTGTAGATTCATGGATAAGTGCACATTGTGTAGATAACTCTATGGTGTGCATGTGTCATGTGTCATCATGGATGTCTAGCTGATATTTCAAAGTGGGCAATGTCAAGGCTAGGTGAGTGAGTGGGGGTGGATGATATGGATTTTTGAGTTTTAGAATAAGTTAGGGGTAATGTCTAATGTTGCTTACAATGGGATGCAGATTTGTTCCATTACATTTTGCCCCCACTTTAGCAAACATATCATGTCAAAAGAGAGATGTGAGCTAAAGTAAGAGAAAACTTACATGACTTACATGTGAAGATTCTATTACATGGGGTTTCAACTAGATAAAAAGTTGTGAATTATTGTTGAGTTGTATCCAACACACAAGTTGTAGATAAGTTTTCTAGATGATTAAGATAACCTATAGACCCAAGACCATCAATAGTACGTGGATATGGGTGAAAATTTGTGTTATGTTAGATAGTCATATGATAGGGCAATTTTGATAGTGCTCCAACATGCATAGCGAATACTATATAGGCATGTCATAGGGAGGCTTTAGGTGGTGCACCAAGATACATAGGGAATGCTAGATGGGCATGTGATAGGGTGGCTTTAGATCATGTTGGTATGTGGAGCATTGAGATAGATAAGCATACAATAGGGAAATATTAAGATAATGGATTGGCTCCCAAAAAGATAGAGACTGAACTCAATTTTTAAAAAAAATTAAGAAAAACTTGAGATGTACATATATTAGGATCGTTAGATTAAAGTTGAATCAAACATATAGATAAAATAACCCCCCTTGGAGTGGACTATAGTGCTCAAAGGGGAGCATGAGACCATCCAATTAGAGAAGAGACATTCATTTAGTATGTCAACATACGATATGTTGCCATGAAATGTCACTTCCTAATGGGTGACACGTGATTTCCACACAATCTTCATAGAGATAGGAGGATCTAATGGATTGGCATTAGAACCCAAAAGAAAAAGGCATACATTCTCTCAGAGGATATTTCATCACTTCCAACCATGGCTCAGATCTTAACAATAGCACATGAAGACAAAAGAAAAGAAAATTTTGGGTCAACATGAAGGAGTGCCTAAATTCCTCCAACACTTTGCATCATCCACAAATATAAAAAACTAAAGACATGACAAATAGAAGAATAAGGTAACAAATAGAGGAAGGTACACAATAAAAAAAACTTGCTATTTCTAGGTACAAATGGAGTACAATAGTGCTCTAGGAGGGAACAACATTGAAAGAAAAGTACTTCGAAACACAAGAAAACACACTCTAATCTAAAGATGTGGAATTAGGTACTACCCTCATAGGTCATCCATCCATAGATCATCATCTTCTCAATCTTCATCATATGGGGATGGAGGTCAAGATTACAATGGTAAGGTCACAATGGAATCTCCAAGTGCTCCACTAGCAAGAAAAGCCAAGGATGAAGTGACCTCAACATTATCATCTAGTAGCTCAACTATGGTGAGTGAGAGGGATTGTGTGAAGATCACTGTCAATGATGGAATATCATCCAATGAAAAAAAATGCAAGCCTCATAGCTTGCAGGGACCCATGTGGAGGTGCAAATGAAGAAGAATCTTTGCCAACCTCTACAAAGGGGTGGAGATGAACTTAGGAGAAGTCAGAGCTTTCTCTAATATGAAAACGAACAGAGAAAGAGGATCTTCTGGAGCAGATTTATGATTCTTGAACTCCGAGATAGGACCATGCTCAAACTTTATTTTGTAAAATGAAGGTTAAGGGCTCTGATACACTATAGTATCCTTTAGGACATCAAGGAAGCTAGCATGACAGTCCTAAGATAGGGAAATTGTAGGCTAGGTGGACATTACTGCATAGAATACCACTTAGGTGTGCAACATATTCACTAGCTTAGGGAAAGGTGGCACATCTGGTAGAACAATGATCAAAGATAGCTCTTGTGAAGGGGAGATGAACACCTAGACTTGCTTAGCATAAGGCCTAATGGTTATTCTTGGCGCAAGGGGAAGCATGAAAAAGGTGGTCATAGGTTGGAGAGCTGGTGAAACTGCAATAGAAGAAAGAGCAAAGTTAGAGGTAGAGGCAAAATCAGTGGTAGATATAGGCTCGAAAGACATAGTCTTCGCCTTTGTAGCGGTCTAATGCACCAAATCCCTCTCCCTTAAATGATGCTTATGCTCACGTGTAAGTTGGTTTCAACATAAATGTGGGCCTAACTGAGAAATCCTTGAGGGTATAGCACTATCTAGGTCCATAGGGGAGGTTATTGATTCCTTCACCAGCAAAGGATAATGCCCTACTGATGAAGGAGGAGGTGGAGCTACTGTGGGCATTGTTAGCTCAATCACATGTTCCCTTCCTCTCTTTTTCATAAGGGCAGCGGGAGGAACAGAGGATTCCCTAAGAGGATGAGGAGAGGGTACAGAAGGAGATGGTGCAGTCTTAGGAGACCCCTTTCCCTTACCATAAATAGTGTAGCAAGGTATGTTTACAATAATGGGAATGGTAAAAGGTAGATGCACCTTGAGATTTGGCAGAATGGGTGACTTTCCTTTATCCACACTAGCTATGAATGCAAGAACAGCGCACACCACTGGAGGTTGCGTGACCCAAGGTGGGCGAGGAGAATTTCTATGGGGCACATACCTACATTGAGTCCTCTATGAAGAATGGATTGATCGTGAAGTACTCTAAGCCTTATGAGAGGAATGAGAAGAAGAAGGTGCTACAGATTTTAGATTCATTTCTCCACCTTTATACTTCTGGTAGATAAGGAATGTTCTATCCTAGTCGACAATGCATGGGCCCTATTGAAGTAGGCCAAAATTGATCAAGAGATAAGCCCCCATGGGGCACCAAAGGATGATATCTAATGTCATAGATAGTATGAATAGTCCCCTCATGAGGAAACTTCAAGAATTTGTGAATAATCGAAGGGATGGATCCAATAGAGATCAACCAGGGGATAACTAGTTTGACCATAAAGAGTTATGATTGGAAAATTAGCTTAAAAGTTGAGAAAACCACCTTGGGTCTCACCCAAACCATTAAAGTGGTGGATCCCAAAGGAGGAAGGGACAATCCATCATGCGTTCAATTGGTGGTAGGACATTCATCATACTTTTCCTATTTTAAATCGTTGACAAAAAGGATCTCCTTTGTGATTACATCAACTTGGAAAGTATGGTCAACCAAGATGCCCTTAATAGACGCACCATTGATTGGTGTTGGAACATAAAGGGAAGAAGGTTCTCCACTCTATGGCCCATCCAAAGGGGTGAATGTGATTGTTTTTGTGAATGTCCTCTTGTCAAGCGAGTCCAAATCAAAGTGATAGTCATCATGCTGATGTAGGGACTCTCACTCAATGAAGGATGGGATGATGAAGATTTTATCATAAAATTTGATGAATGTGGTTGAAAAGGATTTGTATATATCTATAATTTTATATTCACATTATCCATGGACTTGTTAGCCTTTGGTTTCCTTTCATTCACCTTGATGGTGCCTTTACCTATGTGATCTTGAACTAGATGTCAAAGATGCACACAATTTTTAGTAACATGACCATGCATATGATGATACTGATAGAAACTTTAGCCATCATACCATTAATGGTAGGGGTGATTATCAAGAAGCGGGGCAAATTTCTGGAAGGGCTACTAGAATTTCATTTAGCAATCTTTGTATAACACTTGCATATGAATCATATATTTGTGTGAATGTGCAAACTCTTTGCGGATCTTGTAAAATATTTTTTCATGGTGGGATGTGGTAATACCATGACATTATCCAAAGCCTTATTTTTTCAGAACCCCTAGAAGAGGAAGCCCCTCCATAGGAATTTGAGGAAAAATTTAGCCATATTGTGGTGGTACTTTGTCAATGCACTGCAAAGGTAGGTGAAAATTTGGTACTTGTTCAATGACAATTTTTCTCTTAGTGTTAGCTACATATTGTTGATTAAAATTCTTTGGATATCTATACCAAGAAGGGCATAAGGAACTTTTATAGAAATGGAATGATACCTTGAGATAAAAATCAAGTATCTTCTCATTCAACTTTTTTTTACAATGAACAAGATCAACAAAAGTGACCTTTCCTCCTATGTTTCCCTAGAACTGAGTGAGGAAGGCATCCATCAGGTGATCAAAAGCACCAATGGAGTAATTTGAAAGAGATTTATACCCTTCCATAGTGGTTTCTTTAAGGGGCGAAGAGAATAGTTTAAGCGATATATAATCCAAAGTATGATAGTTGTTGTATTGAGTCAAGAAAGAATCGATGTGGAGATGTGGGTATCCATCAAACTTGAAGGACTCAGCCACCTACAATAGTTGTGTATTCAATAATTATATGATTAGAAGACTACAATAATAAAAATAAGTCATATAACTTTGATTAGTCAAAGTCAAAAAATTAGCTAGCTTTTGTTGTAATTGTCCCATATTTTGCACTATGGTGTTCAAAAGAGGGTTGTTTGGTTGGGGAGGAGGAGATGGACTGCCTCTACTCCTAGGAGGAGAGGATGATCAACTATTGAATCCTCATCCACCACCCTTGGGGTTCAAATTGTACCCTAAGGGATTCTTATTTATATTGATACTGAGAACAACAACACTATTCTCAGGGGCAGTGTTGGGAGTATATTCTACCATATGCACTGATACCCCAAGCATTGTAACACCAATCTTCTCTCTAGTAAGGTTTGATCGACTTCCTTGAGATTTAGGAGGAGGGATGGGTATATTATCATCCACTATCTTCCCTAGTGCCAAGAGAACTTTGAGACCTTGCTTATATGAGATTGAAGTAATTCCCTTGGGTTACAAATGGTGTCTCTAGATTTGGGGTGGATGCCCTTTTTCTTAAGGATTACCTCAAAATCCCTTACATTTCCTTTGAGGGATTAAATCTTATCAAACTCAATAATGAGTGTCAATTCATGATTCACTACAGGGGGAATCGATTGGAGAACTAGTTGGTGTAGAATGTTGAGATTCTTCCTTTGAAGAGGTATTGAGCCCCAATATTGATCTTGTAAAGAAATAGGATCTTCTTGTGTCATTAGGCTCCATATTCCTAGTCAAAATAGGACCTAGTCTAGTAGGACTATATCGGTCAAGAGGGATACTACATCTCTCAGACCTTTGCCCAATAGTTCCCGAAGTGATCTAGGTTGTGAAGCTCATAGGAGTCCACACCATGCAAACTATTAAAGGAGTTTATCAAGGGTAAGTTTCATGTCAGGTTCACCAAAATGTGTAGAAGAAAAAATTACACTGACATAGAGACCAAACAAAGTCTCAATTAATGGGATTTACATGGTGCCACCTCACTTCTACTAGCGTGCAGATCTAGGGGGATCAAATATAATGTGCTTGAGAGAGTTCTAAATAACTTAAAGTTTATACTATGAAGAAAAAATAAATAACCTGAAGGTACTAATAGATAAAAATGTTTTAATTATTTGAGATGAAAGAACTAACTATGAAGAAAAAACATCGAGCTTTGTAAGCTCACTTTCTCAGATGCATGAACGAGTCAAGGACATCAGTGCGGGTACGGGATGCTAGTGTTATGCATGTTAGCCTCATACAAATAAAGTATAGAGATTCCCTAGAGAACAAGGAAATTTATAAAATATTAAATTAATAAAAAGGAAAGAACTACAATAACAAAATATAAACAAGTACGATTATATTATGAGATAAAAGACAAAAGGAGAAACAAAGAGATAATATATGATTCAATGGTTGATGAAATTAACACTCCAAGCTCACTTTTTCCATAAAACCTACACATGTAGAGACAAGATAAAATTAGGTTTGTTTGGAGACCTTCCTCAATCAATTCCATGTTTTGGTGTTTCTACCTCCATAACAACTGTATAGACCAAAAAATGGTGATAGATAATTGAAGATAAAAGATCTGCTATAGAAAATGACAAGAATATGGTGAAGATTATATTATGTGCTCAACAAGACACAAAATAAATGGGAAGAGTGAGCTCCCCTCAAGACCACAAAGATCAAGATTAGTGAAGTGGTGGATGCTCAATAATGGAGATCAATTTAAAAGAGTTGTAAACTATATAATGTAGTGAGAAGTTATCTATAGAAGAAAAGAAACAATGGCGGAGTTCTTAAAATGTCTGGAGAAATCTCTGGAATGTCTAGTACTAGAAGAATAAGTAGCCTAAAAATAAATATATGTGCATGTAGGGTCAAATAATGTATCTTCGGGCGGTAGAAATAGACGTTGAATTTATAGGGTGGCAATTTGTAATGCCTCAATTACAACCTACATGTCTATAGATTCATAGACAAGTGCACTATGTGTGGATGTTTCCAAGCGTACATGCACCATATGTCGTCTAGACCATGTGGTCGGGATTTTAAAGCGAGTGATAAAAAGGTTAGGTGAGTGAGCACATGTGGATGATGTCAATTTTTGGGTCTTACACTAAGACATGGGTAATGTTTAATAGTGATTTACACTAGGGTGTAAATTTGTTCCATTACATTATTTTTTAGATTTTTAACTATGCAATTACAGGAGGGTTTATGTTTTTTTGTAGAGGTGTTCTTTTGTGGTGTTTTTAGTATAGGGGATTCCACTTCCATAAATCCCCTTAACCCTCATAATTATCATACCTAGAAGGGCTATATGATTATGTTACTTTTGTCCAGATGGTTTTTGTCCATGTTGGATGAGACAAAACTTACTTGACATGCTCATTTGAGGTCTTTCAACATAGAAACAAGATGGATGAGGCTATGAGTTTGATTGTAGTACATGTTTCAGATAGTCTCCTATTTCACCTTAAGTATTGCACTACTCTAAGACCATGTGGATCAAGTTTTAGAATTTCTTTGGACATCTTAATGTGGTTTGGGCACTATAGTTAGAGATGGATTTGACTACTTTGGTTCCTAATTATTTTCCTTCCATTAAGGACTTATTAGAGAAGTTCATGTCCTTTAAGAATTTGTTGCATATATGTGGGAGAGAGAAGACTAACAAAGAGTGAATCTTCATGATCTTGTGTAAGAGGACCCTTCTAGGTCTTTTCTTCTATATTTTATGCTACCATGGATTCTTTAAGAAATGTCTTCACTTTTCCTTCATTTGAGGTGTTTTTTTACATTTGACACAGGAGCAATTTTTATTAACCTAGCATGATTTACTTCCTAGCTCCAAGTCCCAAGATTTTATATCACTTAGATGTTAGATCAAAGATCTTCTTCAACTCCACTTCCTTATCCTTTTATAACTCTCATAAGTCTTCCTCCAAGATAAAGAAGAAGAAGAATTTAGGTGATTCTTGCATTTTTGTGGAAAGGTGAGAAATGTAATCACTAAGTGTTTGTAGAGAATAGAGGCTTTAGTGGAGGTCATGTAGTAGCATCACATTTCAACCCCTAAGTCTTCTTCATCACAAACAAGAAAATTTCATTCTCTTTCTAGATGGGTCTTTCCTTCAGCTTCTCCTTGGTGACACATTGTTTCGGTGGATTTTTCATGTGTCTCCTTTGTCAACATCATTGAGGAATTTCTACTATTCATGCTAATGCTTCCTTGGTTCTATGGTGGATCAATTCTTTATACTATTGGCACCTTTTTTTTACTATCATTTTTCTCTTGTATGGTTGAGTACTATTAGTGAGGTCACTCATATCGACTTATGTGTCATCTACATCTTTGACTAACATATATGTTTAGCCTTTTTTTTCTACATATTCATTTTTTGAGTAGTGTTTTTGGGGTCACTCATGTAGATTGTTGCTTGTTGTATCTTCAACTAATAGATGTTTTTCCTTTGTTTCCCATCTACTCACTATTTGAGTAGTGTCATTAGGGGCACTCATGTAGATTGATCATAATCATCCTCTTGGCTTTACAGGAGGTTCTTCAATTAGCATTATGGCAGTTATCATTTGACAGTTGTCCACATTTTTATAGTGTCTCAAAGGATATTCTTCTATACTTCATGTAGTTGCATCTCTCTCTTTTAGAGATTATTTTTTTCCCATGTGGTTTTTCTCCTTTTGTTCACTTTGAGAGGATTTCATTGTGCATGGGTACCTACTCAGGCCTTTAGTTTTTGAGACTCATTCATGCATTACATGATTAGAGTTTTTTTTGTTATCCTAATTTTCACTTAGGGGGGTGTTAGATCATACATATTTGTTGCATTAGGCATACTTGCATATGTTGCATAAATTAATTGCGCACGTGATCAAGAATATTCTCATGTCTATTCTTATGCATAATTGGAGCATATGTTTTCACATTCACTCCCTAGCGTAGGTTCACTTATTTGAGCCTAATTTAGTTTAGTTCAGCCTAGTTGGGCTCTAATTTATACATTGTGTATATCATGCACTTCTAGTTTTCATATCTAGTTCTAGTTTGTTATTTTTATTTTAAGTTATCTTTTGCATATTTTTAGGAATATTTCTTTCTATAAAATCAATTGATCTCTTTATTGTAATTCATCTTACAATATTGTATTATTTTTATATTTGAGAAATATAACAATTCTTTCTTACTACCCTTTCTTGTGGAAGGTATTTTTATTTTGTTGTTTGATTCTTAGGTTCTTGTGTTGAAAACTTCATTAGGAAATGGTATCTTCTACCTTTAAGAAGAGGTTGATAGATTTATTGATAGCCAACAATAATTCTCCCAAAAATGAAGGGAGATATTGAGAAGAAAAACTCACACTATACACACACTAAGTGATTCAGTAAGAGAATTGAAGGAGATTATCCAAGATTTGACCAAGAGAGAGTGAACCTCTCTAGCCCAAAATTTGCTCAAAACTAAATCAAAGTTATCATGGGAAAAAAACAAAAGAAATAAAAATCCCTTACAACAAGGGAAAATCTCAATGTTAACAAAAAATAAAGACTTCCAAGAATCCATCATCCATCAATAAAGATCTAGTAGAGGAGGTTGGAGACCAAAAAATCTACACACCAACCTATAGCATTGGTAGAAATCCACATTATCCACCACATCATGGCCACAAACAACAACAAGGGATGACTTGGCACAAGAAAGACAATAATATTTCCCCATAGGAGGAAGAGAAACAATTGATTTGGAAACACAAGGCAAAAAATCATTAGAAGCCAAAAGACTTTGTGGGGGGACCCCAACATTCATAGCATTAGAAAACCCAAGAGCATGTCTATCAAAATAAATGAGAATAGGTGTAGAAGCATCACCAAAACCACCAAGAAGAGAGGCTTCCACAACAAAGAACCTTGCACCAGAAGTAACACCATCACCAAACCATGAGATAGGAACACTAGCAATACCAAGAGCCTCAAAAACCCTAGATCCACTCCAACCAATAGTAGGAATGCCACCAATACCAATAGTATCAACAAGACACACATGGTGAGGGATTAAAAGGGAAAATCCAAAAATATTTGAAATAGTCAAGGGAGCTCCTAGCAATGAGCCAACACCTCTAAAATAAATTGAGGCTCCAACCATAGCAAGAGGATTCCCTAATGACCCAGGGACAAAGTAATCATCAGGATTGGGCAACGCAAATTGAAAATATGATGTAGTAAAATTCAAGACAACAAGTGGGAGAGAGGCAATGGTAGCCATTATGGAAGTGGAAGCAGAAGACATATTTAAAAAAAAATTCTACCAAGGTTTGTTCATAATGATTGTTTTCCCCCTCAAATGTTATGTTTTACATAAGTCATCGTACTTTTATAAATTTTACATATTATTTTAAAGATATTTTATTTTACTTTGTATTTTCTTTAGCACCACCTACAATATATATTTTCTCTCTTTTTGTCCACATTATGTGCCCAAAATTATGATTTTGTTTTCAATACCCTTGATTGGAATTTGCCTCTTTTTTTTGCAAAGATACTACTATATCATCCTAAAAATTTAGCACCTATAATTCGATACTCCATTAGGCCCCATTTTGGTGATTTTAAGATTTTATGTCTATTATGCTTGATCCTAGCAACCTAAATCCACTTATTCTAGCATCTTCCCTTCATTCTTGACTCCCTATTTTAATTTAGACTCATTTTCCTAGTTATAAAATGGTTTTGATATTCTATACCTAGATATAAAATGCCTTGGACATTGTATATCTTGGATTTTGGGCCAAAATTTAAATGGATGGCTTGTTTGCAATATTTTAGTAGGATTTCCAGATTTGTGGTCAACCTAGATCAATTTTGAATCCCAAAATATTGTGAGCGGTATATAAGTGGCCTATCTCTCCTCATTTTGGTAACCATGATCAATATTTCAAGTACTCCTACAATTTTGTATTCAAGTGTTCAAGATCAAGTTTTAAGCGCTCCTCAAGCATCCAAGGAAATTTTGAAGGGAATCTTCTTCATTGTAGAAATATTCTCTCCTATGATGGCCAAGTAGAGGAGTTCTCAAACAAGAAAGAAGATCCTTTTGTCCATATGCTGTTGGAAATATTCAAGAATTAACCGAGTTACTGAGAGGGGAGGGGTGAATCAGTAACTCCAAATTTTCTTTCAATTACAGAAGTATTAACATGTAATTCACTTTAACCTTTGCATACAGAAAGCATGAAACTTAAAAGCATTCACAATAATGACACATAGATTTGGTTACCCAGAAACCTTCCAAAAGAAAGTAAAACTGGGGTGGGGATGAAACCCACAAAGCTTTAATACTGCAGAATAAAGTTGGCCAGTTAAGGCTTACAATTTGATCACTTCTGATGATCTGCCCTGTTAGGAGCAATAAGGATTGCTAAATCCACCCTGTTAAAGGATTTACAAAACATACAATGAAGTATGCACTCGGTAAAGAGATTTTACAAAAGACTGTTAAGTCTACCCGGTTAAAGGATTTAGTACTGATTCACCTGTTAGGATGAAACAGTAGATCTCTTGCTTTGCAACTGGATTGCTGATTGAGATTCGCTGATGTACTGATCACCTTCTGTGATGAATTTGTCTTTGCTGTTCCTTATACTGCTGAAGCTTTCTGTAATTCGCTTATCTCTGCCTTTCTTTTTCTTTCACATATGTTCTTCATTCATACATCTTGACATTTTTACAACATTGTTTATATACAAGTCTTAAACAATTAATTACAATTACAATTACAAAGTCGGCTTGACAAATAAACATAAGTGCTACTAAGTCGGCCCAAGTATGGTTACACGGTTCCTGCAAACTGACTCGGTGACTTTCTGATACTCGGCGTCCACTGCATTACTCGGCATCGTCATGCACTCGGTAGAAGTGAAGGCACGGTTCATACTGATCACTCGGTAGGTTTTGAACTCGGTAAATACTGGTGACTCGGTAGACATGATGTTACTCGGTTTACACTGTCCTGTTTGGTTTGTACTAACTTCCTCAGTTTGCACTGTCTGCTCGGTTTACACTGTCTGCTCGGTTTGTACTGTCTGCTCGGTTTGCACTGTCTGCTCGGTTTG
Organism: Chamaecyparis obtusa; assembly: GCA_027943335.1. Taxonomy (NCBI): domain Eukaryota; kingdom Viridiplantae; phylum Streptophyta; class Pinopsida; order Cupressales; family Cupressaceae; genus Chamaecyparis; species Chamaecyparis obtusa. The sequence goes on from BSBK01000097.1 coordinate 413,823, forward strand.
TACTGTCTTCTCGGTTTGTACTGTCTGCTCGGTTTGCACTGTCTGCTCGGTTTGCACTGTCTGCTCGATTTGTACTGTCTACTCGGTTTGCACTGTCTGCTCGGTTTGCACTGTCTGCTCGGTTTGCACTATGAACGCAAATAAGTGTTGTCACTAGTGGCAATTCTGCTTAATGCCAACACATATGCATGCATAACATTCATCCAATCTTCAAGGAAAGAGTTATCAAGCATAGAAACATTGAAGATCTTAGAGTGGCATTTATAGATCCATGCATTTTTGAAAGGCATCATTGATTCCTTCCTACATTCAAAGATTCAACAACTACAATTCAAGAAACATACAAGCATCTTCATGGATATGTGCAATCTCAATATTCATTCATGAAGGTATATATACTTACAAGTTAGATCTAATATTTACCTTTACATTTAACTTTTTTCCTTTATGAAATTTCATTTACATTTCAAGGTTGATCTTACTAAATAGGGATTTGGCCAAGGAAAACCCCTTTCAACATAATAGTTCCCTATTTTTTATGAGCAAGAACATGTGATGAAGCTGTCATCAAAAATCTTGAAAGTACAAGATCTTACGAACTATTCTGACAAATTGTAGACCAAATTTTAGCATATATAATGAATAGGGAATTTTGTACCTTTCCATACTCTTCTTCAAACTAAAACTATAGGTCAAATCTTCCTTTTGGTTACCATTTCAAGTCACTGCAAGTGTTTGCCTAGTTTTTGTTATTCTGTAGATGTTGAAAGTTGTCAATTTCACTTATTTATCCTACTATTTTGTATTGGTCATCCATATCCTCTCAAATATAACTTTTCTCAATTCATTATAAGTAAGGGATCGTTGAATCAAACAATGCTTAGGTCCTACTTGAGCCTATTGATTCATCTTCCTTCTGATTATGCAATTAGGAAAAGAGATGGACTATCCATTCCCCGTCCATCCATCATCCTTTTTCTTATTGTACATTTTCATTCCAATTTTGATGTTAGATCTCCTTTTTATGTATTATCATTTGATGGTCAGACATTCTCTTGATTTGGTTTCATGTTATAAATACATTTGTGTTGCATAAAATTGACGAATGTTTGCATATCTCTTTAAAATTTATTGCTTTCATTTGTTAGACATGTCTTCATTTCATTTCCCTGTGCATGAGTGTCATAACATTGAGTCCTACCTATAGAAATATGCTTAGGAGAAGTCATAGACTTATGGGTTCCTTTGATCTTGATTCCTCATTTTTTCTGAGGAATCTTGATGAAATACACAAGCCTACGAATGTCAATCCCACTCTTCTCATGATGAAGATGAAGCTTTAAGATTGCCTCCTACCCAAGCCCGAATTCTTTCAAAAACTTGCTAATTCTTTCATTCAACAATTTAAAATAATATTGGTCCTAAGATTTCCTTAGCTGATTTGATGCATTGTAAATGTGTTAAAGAAAAAGTGACTAATTTCATTGGTAGATTTAAGCATTTGCATGCTCAATTTTCTTATCTTGTGCTTGATATTGATGTGCAACATATTTTCATTGCTAATTTACAAAAATATATTAGCGATATAAGATATTTCTTTCTAAATTCTCTTGATTTACTCAATTGTGTGTGGTAATTCATAATTATCAACTTAAAGTGAGTCAATTTGAGAGCACTACTCCAATGGCTCTAGCTCATAAGAGTGATGTTGCATCCCAGTCATTCCAAAAGTTTCAAAAAGTATAAAGCTTTATCAAGGTCAACAACTCATCAAACAACATTGATGTGCAAGTGGAAGCAACATCCAAAGGTGCAGCTCCTTTTTAATCTATTTTTAGGCCTTCCTGTAATTTTGCACCTCTTTATGAATCTTTGCATAATGTGATTTAAAATTTGATTAATGCTAATATTTTAACACTTATTCCCATTAAACCAATTTATTCTTAAAAACAATCATCCAAATCCTTTGATCCCAAATCTTTTTTCCAATACCATTGTCAACCTGGTCATGATATTGAAAAATGTTTCTATTTGAAATCTATTGTTTAAGACGTCATTGATTCTAGTGTTATAGTTGTTAAGGGTATTAATGATCAAGGAAACAAATATTTTTCCCCTCCCAACCAAAAATTTAAAATATATACGAATCCCTTACATTCTCATTCTACCAATTTGATTGAGTCTACCCATTCCTTGCCTTCTTCCACCATTTTTGTTGAGCTCCTACCATTGTGATCTATGATGTTGAATATACCAACACTAATAATTTTGTCAACCTTATTGATCAATATAAATCCAAACATATAATAGAACCTAAGATTTTCATTACATTTGAGCCTAAGGAGTCATTGCGACACCTGGTGGTCCTTTTTACATCATTGCAAAGATTAATGGTCTTCCTCTCGTTGTGTCCTTATAGACCTGACTTTCATGGTGAAGGTTATAACTAAAGAACATTTTTACACAAGACATCTCCAATATGATTCCTATAAAAAATCTGATGTTGATGATAAAAAATTTCAATGGTTTCACTTGTCCCACTCATGATTCCATTACCTTTCCCATAGAAGTTGATAAGAAAACCTTAGATGTCACCTTTTTTGTTATCTCAAATCCAAATCAATTTCAAGTTCAATTTGGTCTTCCTTGGCTCACTTCCATTAAAGCTATAGTCTCTCCTATCCATAAGTGTTTAAAAATTTTCCATGATGAATAAGTAATAATGATTAACCATAGTCTCTATCAGCCTTTAGCTATTTGTGGAAACTTTGACCTTGACTTATTTTGTCCTAGCATGCCTCAAATAGTTCAACCTTGGAAATATAACTTCTTATCCTATCAAAATTTCAAATTCAAAAAGATTTGTAAACTTAGCAATCCAAAGGTAGTTCCATTTCCTTTCCCTAGACTTGGACTTCTTCCTACACCTCGATATCTCCTATTTATGCTTTAGTTCCACCTCCTATATCCTATAATTGTTGTTTATCAAACTAGTGAGGTTCCTAAATAATAAAAGGACTTAATGTTGATTGATCCTAAACCACCTCAAATTTCAAAATAAATCAAATGTAATTGTTGTTCTCATGATCACTGCCATAAACTTCGCACTAGAGCCTGAGTTTGCATGCTTCCCAAAATATTTCCTCTTCTAAGACACCTTCTTATACTTTGATACCCTTTGACCAACCTATGCATATTCCAAGGAAGAAAGTAAATCTAAAGAAGATGAAATTGAACAAACATGATAATTCTATTGATAAGTTAGATTTTTTTGTGATTAATTTGCGTGAAGAAGATAATCTTGATGATGATTTAAATGTTTTTAATGCAAATTATATTCATGCTAATGATTCTGATGATATGTATGATCTTATTAATGTTAATCATGATTTACATGCTAGATATTCAAAACAATAATATCTTTCTCCTACTGAAAAACAAAGTGACACATCATTAGAGCATAATCCTTGTTTAGAACTTGTGATAGCTCCATCTATCATACTTGATGTTGCTCCTCTTATGTGTTTCTCACCTTCCCTAAACAATATAGAATGATATGGGGCGGAGGGGGGGGGGGGGGGGGGGGGGGGGTGATATGCTTGATTATCTCCACTTGTACGATGGATTCTTTTGTGTGCTTTCCTATTGTAATGTGCTTCCCATGTGACATGTTTATTGGTATATGTTTTATTTATATTTCTTTAGATGACCCTTGGTTCTCCATTGGCGCAAGGTGATAAAGGAATTAACCTGTTGTGACATTCCTCTATGTGTATCTCATTTCTTCTATATGTCGTATACATGCCATGTCATGTATGTGTTATTATTTGTAAATGTGTCTTTGTGTTGTCTAATTGGGGATGATGCAAAGTGGTAGCTACCATTCTTTTTGGTCTCCACAATGTTAGACTAAAAAGCATCTTCTTTGTATCTCTCATGTGACCTTCTTCCATTGTGCTTGTAGTTCTCCTATCTTTGGGGGATGATGTCAATTCATCTTGGTATAATTTTGATATACATAAGTTATCATATGTGATCATATTGACCTTAGAGTTAGTATATCCCTTTCATGATCTCTTTTTCATATGTTTTATTTCCCTTGGTTTGTCCTCTCTTGGGACCATATCATAGTGGAAATGTCTCTTGCGGGTGCATGCATGCTCTATTAAAGTCATTGCTCCAGTTAAGGCATTTTCAATCGCTTTAGCTTGGGGGCATACACCATCCTCCTCATTTTACATTTTATTACACACATAATGATTCAAATAAACCACTTATGTATATGGATAAGGAGACAATTATTTCCTTAGATTCATCTTTACATTACATTATCATGCTCTATGCATTATTCAATGGATCCTTAGATTGATCCTCCTTTTCTAGATCCCTTCAGAGACTACGTTTTCCTTAGGACCTATTTCTTTTCTAGATCCCTTAATAAATACAATGCTTTCCTTAAGGACTAATTATCTTTTCTATGCTTCTCTTTGTTATCCTTCTTTGATGGGTTGACTGGCATCTCATATCTTTCTAGACTATTAATTCCATATTTTGCAATTTCACATGGCCCATAGTAAGTCAAACCTTACTAGGTTAGTTGGTCATCTCTCTCTCTCTCTCTCTCTCTCTCTCTCTCTCTCTCTCATGTTGCCTCTTTTATCTTGATTTTAGATTTGACGAGGACCTAAGTTAGTTTGGGGCTTCATGTTTCCTTTTCCTTGACCTGGATAATAAAATTCTATATATTGATCTAATTTATTGTGAGCATGAGGTTGTCTCATACTCCTTCTAAAGTGGGGGTTAAATGTACCATCCTATAAAGTTATCACCTAAAATTAAATGCTTTATTAGGACCCATTTTTGTGATTTTGAGATTTCATGTCCATTATGCTTGATCCTAGTAATGTAGCTCCACTTATTATGGCATCTTCCCTTCATCCCCAATTCCCCATTTTAATTTAGGCTCATTTTCCTACTTATAAGATGGGGTTGGCATTCTTTACCAAGGCATTGCATACCTCAAGTTTTGGGCCCAAATTTGAATGGGTGACTCGTTGTGGTGTTTTAGCAAGATTTCCAAATTTTTGGTTGGTCTGGATCAATTTTAAATCCTAAAATGTTGTGAGAGGTATATAAGTGGCCTATATCTCCTCATTTTAGTAACCATGATCAATATTTCAAGTGCTTTCCTACAATTTTGCATTCAAGTGTTCAAGATCAAGTTTCAAGCACTCCTCAAGCATCCAAGGCAAATTTGAAGGAAATCTTTTTCCATTGTAGCAAGCTTCTCTCCATGATGACCAATAAGAGGATTTCTCAATCAAGCAATATAGTTTTGTCCATCTACATGCATTTAAATCACCCATTCTTCAAGGAAAGATTTTTCAAGCATTGCAACATTGAATATCTTAGAGTGTCATTCATAGATCCATGCATTTGTGAAAGACATCCTTGATTCCTTGTTGCATTCAAAGATTCAAAAACTACAATTCAAGAAACATAAAAGCATCTTCATGAATATGTGTGATCTCAATATGTGCTAATGAAGATATATAATACTTACAAGATAAATTTAATATTTACCTTTATATTTACATTTCTTTATTTTATGCAATTTCATTTACATTTCAAGGTTGATTCCTAAATAGGGGTTTGACCAAGGAAAACCCTTTCAACCCAACAATTTCTCAATTTTCTAAGTGTAGGAATAGGTGTTGAAGTTGTCGTAAAAAATACAAAAAGTATGAGATCAAATAGACCAAATTGCAAGGTATATATAGTGGTCAAGGTATTTTGTACTTGGGTATACAACGTTTGGGAAATTCTATACCTCCAAATTCTACTTCAAACTGAAACTATGGGTCATATCTGCCTTCTGGTTACTGTTTCAAGTCACTGCAAGTGGCTACCTGATTTATGTTATTTTGTAGATGTTGAAAGTTATCAATTTCACTAATTTGTTCTTTTATTTGGCATTGGCCAACCATATCCCCTCAAATGTGACTTTTCCCAATTCAATATTAGTGAGAGATCATTGACTCAATCAACACTTAGGTTGTACTTAAGCCTATTGAGTCATCTTAGTTCTGATTGTGTAATTAGGAAAAGAGATGTATTATCCATTCCCCATCCATTATCCTTTTTCTCACTATACAACTACCAAATAAAACTCAAAGTTAGGAAAAATTATTGTAAGACTAGTGGACTCCTTTGCTCGTGCATCAAGAATGGACATTAAACATTTTTCATTCAAAATTATAATATATCTCCATGTGTCTTCCCTTTATTAATGTTCTTGTCTAATTTAATCTTAATATTGCTTGAATGCATATAACACAAATATATTCTTAATTTTGGAGTGTTAACCATTGGTTATGTCTTAAGATTTGGATAAGATGGGAAGATAAGATGTTGTTAAAAAATGAATGAATGAGACCAAATTTGTTGAATAGAATTTAATGTGTGTAGTAAATGGTCGTACACTTAGTCAAGAAGAAGTATATACAAAAAATGACTTGGACCTTGCAAACTTCATTTTTAATGGATTGTTGCGTGTAATTAATTTTTTGTGTATAATATTCTAATAGAAGGAACTTATTTTAATTTATTTTTTAGGGCTCCATTCTTGAACCCATGAATCCTCTTTTTGTAATAATGGTACTTAAAGAAGAGATATTTACTATCCCTAAGTGTATAGTTTTCGTATTAAATAAGGATATGTCATAAGAACTATTTAAGGTAGTTTAACAAGAGATAAATAGTAAAGGTATTTTTCACAAGGTGACTGGGAGAAAAAAAATTTGCATCAAAATCAAATAATCATAAATAATGGACTAACCCCGAATGTAAGAAGTTGTTTAGAGAAGTGTAATTCAAAGATAGAATCATATGAAAGATGATGATTGGTAACATGAATAACATAAAAACAATTTAAATAAAATTTAAATAAAGAAGAAGAAGAACGTTGTCTTGAGAGGTATTATTCAATAGAGTCTAATGAAAGATGAAAATGTCTCATGAATAACACACCAAATCAAGGTAATCCCAAGACATATAATTTGAGGATAGAGTTTAATGAGACATAGAGATTGTTGCCATAAGAAACATTACAAAACAAAGTCCTCCTACAATGTAATTTAAGAGAGGGAAGCTCTTAACTATTGTTAAATTTAGGACATATGAGTACACCCAAATGAGTTTTTTTTAATAAATATTAAAAAAATAGTTATTTTTAAAATATCATTATTGAAGAAATTGTTTAATATACCTTGCATTTATTTTTATTTTTCGTCTAGTAAGATAGAATTTCTTAGTAAAGAAAATTCTATTGAAGTGAGTTGAGCTTCTTAAAAGATAGTTGTGAATAGATAAGTAGAATGATTTCGAAATAAGATTTTAATGAGAAGAAAATAATTATGAATTTCAATTTCGTGAAAGTATCTTTTAAAACAATTTGAAATATAATATACTAAAATACAAAATGATATTCACACAATTCGATTATTTTAATTGAAATAAATAAATTATTTTAAAACACAAGTAAAATGGTTTGTTACTTCGATTAAAGCCAGGCAGCTGGAATAGCTCAGTTGGTTAGAGCGTGTGGCTGTTAACCACAAGGTCGGAGGTTCAAGCCCTCCTTCTAGCGTCAATTGGAACTTTTAAATAGTTTGCGATTCACTCATATTGTTTTGGTACTGCCGTAATTACTTTCCACCACGTTTTCCTGCTACTATCATAAAGAAAAGTTTTCGTCATTTCATATCGACATTCAATCAATAATGATGCTCTGTAAATAAATCGAATATCAAGCAATCTACGTATAACAAACTGCCATTATTTCTAAGCCCCCTTTCACAGTCGTTACGGGTTTTGTATCCTACAGTGAACGCAAATTTCCAAAAGTGTAAGGCCCAGATTCATTCCGTAAGTGCATATACAGGGTCCTGAGCAATATTTGTGACAGGAAATTCGTTCCATTACAGACAACTATGAGTTTTGGTTCGTTTAGATCGTTTGGTTTCGTGAACGTCATTAGAACTGCTTCTCTTTTGAAATCTCTGAGTTTTGGTTCCATTACAGACAACTATGAGTTTTGGTTCGCTTATATCGTTTGGTTTCGTGAACATCAATAGAACTGCTTCTCCTTTTAAGATTTCAGATGAAAATTTCCTTAATTGTAATAACCTTCTTTTTTACATTACAAATAATCATGAACAATTTTATTTTAAAGCAATTCAAATCGTTGAATAGTATCTTCAAATCATTATATAACCCATGCTTGGCTCTAATCCAAACACCCACTATAAATGAGATCATAATTGTTATGATGTTAAAAAAAAATTTCAATAACTAAATTGGGTGCTCCTGTTTAGCTCCATAATTTCTTCAAAACATATTCTATCATCATAAAGTTGTGTAATATTTCTAGTTAACAATATAACTCTCTTATCATTGTGATATTATGTTTCTAAGTATTGCTCTTGCATATATTCTTTTATTCCACCATTATTCATGACATACATATGGCATAATGAGCAAGTCATAAGTGAGATGTCATTTTTTGTGTTGGTTTATACATAACAAATATATGTAATATAAAATAACTAGTTTTGATGAGTGAAATTACAAGATGAATGACACATCTACACTAACATTCTCTCTTTTGACATATACCTTGTAAGAGCAAAGGGTGGCATCAACACTACCAACTAATTGCTAGGGGTTGTGAGGTATATTGGTTGACTACATCACTTCAACTTCTGTGTGCCCATGGGTTTCATCAATACATCTACAATATGTGTCTGATTATCAACCTTCTCCAACATCATTCTTTCATCCTCTTCCATGTCAATAACAAATGGTACCTTGCATCAACGTTCTTTGTCCTTGCATGAAAGGTCAAGTTCTTTCTCAAACATATGACACTCTAACCATCACAAGCTCCTAACTCAAACCTATATCTAAAAAAAATATTTTGAGCTAGATAACTTTCTTATAGGGATGAGTAGTTGGCATGTACTCAATCTATATAGTAAACAAAGCAACCATAGCTTGATTGTTGTTTATTAAATTCACTGATTATCAACCTTCTCCAACATCATTCTTTCATCCTCTTCCATGTCAATAACAAATGGTACCTTGCATCAACATTCTTTGTCCTTGCATGAAAGGTCAAGTTCTTTCTCAAACATATGACACTCTAACCATCACAAGCTCCTAACTCAAACCTATATCTAAAAAAAATATTTTGAGCTAGATAACTTTCTTATAGGGATGAGTAGTTAGCATGTACTCAATCTATATAGTAAACAAAGCAACCATAGCTTGATTGTTGTTTATTAAATTCACAATATCAAAATATAAATTGAAAACAAAGCTAATGGTGGATCGTTTACCATTGATATCACTTGCCTAATCGAAATCTACAAATATCCACTAAGTATTGATCCCTTGTAGAATCACTATGATAACAAATTAATGCATAAAGTTACCTCACAAATATTTTAAGTCCCTTGTAACTACGTCCTAATGAGCTCCACAATTAGTCATAAAATGGTTCAAGACTACCATTTCTTGGACAATATAAAAAATTGTACAAAGAATAGTCTACATCAAAATCTCAACCAACTAGCATGAGGTAGTCAAACCTTGTCCTCCATTTCACTAGGTGTAAATAAATATTGATTTACAAATATTTATCCCCATTGAACTAAGAACACTTGAAGGCCTATAAACATACATGTTGAATCTCTCCAATATTGAGTAAAATTTACTTTCTTTAGCCCAACTAAAGCTCTCTCTCTCTCTCTCTCTCTCTCTCCATATTGAAAATGTATTTGGTTGCTCCTAAGTTCATATTGAATTGAGTTGAAAATTGCAACTTCTAATAAAAAATCACTTCCTTAATGTTATCAAAGAGTAACATGTCATCTAGATTCAATATGATAACAATAAATTATCACCATCCATCTTATAATAATCATAGTGATTTGATTTGAAAATCGTAAACCTCGGTTCAAATGCAAAAGAATCAAACTTTTGGCACATCATAGGTAATTACTTAAGGCCATACAAATATTTTTTAGTCTACAAAATTATATTCTTCATCGTTCTCCATGTAGTGCTTTGGTTGTGTCATATAGAACCCTTTCTCCAAGCTATTATGTAAAAGTATTATTTTCACATCCTTTTGGTCTATCTCCAAATCAAATGTTAATATCATATATAACTAGAACCTAATAAATTCTAGCTTTGCAACTAAGAAGAAAATCGCTAAAACCTATCCTATCCTATCAACCTTGGAATAACTTTTTGCAACTAACCTTGCCTTGTACTTTTCAACACCCTTAGAAGCAATCTTGCTTTTAATATCCATTTACATACACCATACTTTATTCCTTCTAGCAATGGTACCAAGTTACATGAGTTAATCGTGAGTTGTTCTTCCTCAATGAACCATCTCATAATTCATAGCCTCTCTCCAAGGCTTGGAATTAGTCATATCCATCATATCCTTCATACTTCTAGCCTCAATAGTATTAGTAATAAAAGAAAATTACATCTTTAATCAAGAGTATACATTTTTTAGTTATTTTTGGTTGAGTGAATGTCCTCAAAGAATGAGGTAGAGGTTCTTCTTTCTCTACAAAACTATCTAAGCACTCCTCTTTAATTTATTTATGAATTTACATTGCACCTTATTTTCTAAGGGAAATTCAACCACATCTTTTTTCTCATTTTCCTAGTAGTTGACTTCATGAAACATGCATGAAGAGGAAGAGTGAGCATATAGAAAAACATCATGTCTGAAGATAGTTCATAATAAGCCATAAAGGGTGGTCATGGAAAGAATGAAAATAAGTATGTCAAATTGATAATAAAGGTAGTGCAAATTAGAGTGAAAAGATTTTAAAGGTTTGAAGAGAAGACAAAATGCAAGACTATTAAGACAAAACAAAGGTAATCATACTATGCTCCAAAGAGAAGATTTGTGACAATTTTGTAAATAAGGAGACACCAATGAGAAATTGGTATACTAATTTGATTTTGCATCATAAGAAAATACAATGAAAGTTGCATAGAGTTTGAGAGGCCATGATGAATGAAGTAAGACAAAGCATCAATGTTGAGAGGTAATGTCCAGTTTAAAAGGAAAGTTTCAATAAGCATTTTTTGTAATGAGTAGTAAGAAAGGGTTATTATTCCTTGAAATTTATAATGTGTTAACATTAAAGATGACAATGATACAGTCTTAATGGTGATAATATTTTACAAATGGAAGCTTTGAAGGTCTCCTACACCTCCAAAAGAGTTCTAACTATCTTCATCTCTTGCAACACATGTCCTATAAACATGCACAAGAGGAGTTATAGTTGATTGAACAATTTTAATGGCTAATATTATAGTTTTAGGCATATAGGGGCTAGTAATGTGTAGTTGAGAATAGTTGGCAAGCATCTATGAGTAGTTGCAAACATTTTAGATTTTTAATGGAGAAGAAGTTGAAAAGGTCAAAACCTATCTTCTCTAACACCACTCAAGAGCCTTTAGAGTAGCTTAAAAATAAAATGCATCTTCCAACACTCAAGAAGAAATTTTGACCCAAATATAGGACAAGACACATGTCTTGCATCCTCAATGTCATGTTGTTGATTAATAGAAAGTTGGTGCAGCACTACAAGGGGTATGCCTAGGTCAGTTTAGGGTGATTTTTTACCACCATCCTACTAAGTATTGTAACTTCTTAGGTTCTCTCTATCAAAAAATTATTTTCTAACTCAAAAAATTAATCATTATTTATTGAAACGACAAGTATTTTATCTTTTCAAAGCATTTTAGGCATGTACCATTGTTACAACACCTCATATCAATAAGATACGATGCAATTTTTCCCTCTCATCTCTTTGTTTTCTTGTCATGGTGATGGATGAATGTTTCTTATGATTTTCTTTAAGTCCTCGAGTTTTTGTCTCATATACATGTTGCAAGTCATAAGTTGTGTAATGAATATAAACAGTCCAATATTGTGAAAATTTGTTTTTTCATCCTCAAAATTGTGAAAATTTGAGCATCCTTATGAAGCATTGATGAAAAACCTATGCAAGGTAAATTGAGTTGTATAGAGAAACAATTAAGTATTTACCTATTTTTGTGAAATAAATAGTAGTATGAGACAAAGTGTTAGTTTGGTGCATCACCTATTTATAGTTTAAGTTTAATTTTAGGAAACATCTTTTCCTTTTCCCCACAAGCAGTGGATTAGGTGAAGTACTAAAGGGAACTAGCTTACTCTTGAGGTTGCCCTCTATTTATCAAAGCCCACACTTTGAGTTCTCATGTTTGATTATGTTGCTAAGTTGATAGTTCGGCAAGGGTGTGAACCTAAGTGATAACACTAACATAAAAACTCAATAAACAACATGGTATTAATCTTGACAAAGCATGGGAAGTAAATTGCATCTATGCAACATATTAGGACAACTTAATAAGGTAGGATTCTAATTTAAAATGTAATATCTAAACAACATAATAGGTAAATAAAAGAACACAAATGAAGATTGAATCCCAAGAGAAAATCAATACTAAGGATTACAAGTTCAATTATGACTCTAATACAAACTAAAATGAGTGATGAAAGTTCTTATTACACATTTCTCAATAAATGGTACAAGGAGGTCTATCATTCCAAATCCAACAAGGTACTTTTCACACTCTCCAAGATATAAGTCCAACTATCCCTAATGGTGGGACAATATCATCCAACCATGTGAAACCTTAAGGACCAATCCTTTAAACTAAGATATGGTTGATTGGGCAATAATACTCATGCATAATATAATGTCATCGATGATACATATCATGACATCACACATAAAAAGAATATACAATGGTTATGGGTTCCATCCAATAATACAAAGGAAGTCGTGTCAACAAACACCAAGGTAAGAAATGAGGTGGTATGTAACATCAGATATACAAAAATCACAAGGACATATTAAGAAGCATCATTCTAGTGAAATACAGTCCTATGGCAATCATCATGCTTATTATGAAGGATTTACAAATATCCCAAAATACAAAACTATTTATAATTCAAAAATGAAAAAAAAAGCTAACCAAATATTGAGTCTTTGTGTTGCACTAGTTGAGAGCTTCAAAAGTGTTTTACTTGTAGTAGTGAGAATAGGGTTTTAAAGACCAAATAAAGAATTACGTCCATTAGATAATGCTTGGGAAAAAATAATGAATAATAGATAAGGGTTAAAGAAATCATTGCATAAATTGGATAACGGTGGAAAAAATTGAAATGTAAAAAAAGGAAATGGAAAATCCTAGCATCTCCACCATGGTAGAGAAAAAATACTGGATGGAAAACAGGGCAATACTATAATAAGAATGAATGATAATGGTCGCTTTGACGAAAAAATCATTAAAAATAGAAAATGATCGTAGGCATTGCTTTCATGGGCAAAACATTTAAAACATAAATTATGGAAAAAATGCTCCTATATCACAAAATTGCTTCAACCAATCCTATTGTAAATAACTATTTTTTTTTAATTTGTTAAATGTTAAAATACATATTTTTAACTTTATGAAAGATAAGGTTTTTTTTTTTTTTTTTTGCTATGATTTGTGAAAAGTAATTGATTAATTGGGCACAAGTGAATGCAATAATATTGCCTACGATAATTATTAAAAAGTCTCTGAATTTAAGGAATGAGATTCTATGTACATGGATGATTGAGGTGCATAGGGTGGCTATGACTATAGTTTAAATCTCTCGATGTAGTTATATATATACATTAAGGGTCACATGCATTTATTTGCTTTATTAGTATTTTTTGGCTAGATTATATCAAGATTTAAAGAGAGACCACATTTCATGCCTCCATGTTTATTTTCATTTCCTATAGTAACTTTATAATAAAAATAATTATATATGCATTGAATAGTTGGGATTTTTTTTTTCTTTGAGATTTAAGGAATGAGTTTCTATGTACACAAATGATTGAGGTGCATAGGGTGACTATGATGTAGTTTACGCCTCTTGACTAATAATATGGGAAAAGTTAATTCTACCACATATTTTTAGCTCTCATTAATCAATTCTATAAATATAATTTGGCTATTGAACTCCTAGTAGAAATATCTACTTACATTATTTATGAATTTGGTATAGTTGGAATATTGATATAATATTTAACAATGATAGTTAAATGTTGTTTAACATTTAAATTTTAAACATAATTAAAATTTTTGGAGGTTAATATTATGTTATTTGATATGTATTATTATATCATTTATTTATTATATAATTTATTTATTATAGATTTTTAATATATTATGTAGAAAAAAATTATAATGTTTTGACAAGATAGAAGAGGTCAAACAAGAGTTCTCACTCTTATGAAGTTTAAAAGAAAATTAGTTCTTAATAAAATAAAAGGAAACAATTATAAATTATAGAAACAACAAAAAAGGCGTACAACTAGAACCATAAACAACAACAACAAGAACTAGAAACAACAACATGAAACACACCACTTACTGAATGGGGAACCCCAACCAAACCCTTAAGACTAAAATAATTTCTCTTTCTTTTGAGAGACTATGAACCTTTGTACTTGACGAGTATGAAGTTTCCCAATTTGATGCCCTTCAAAATTTTCCATCTGTCTCTTTCTCCTCTATTAGAATCTTAAAGCTTCTAGTATGAAGTTCAAGTTTTTTAACTAAGTTAAAAATATTGTTGACATACATCTCTATATAGAAAAAGTCATCTACTATATAACTACCAATAAGCTATGTGACTAATATAAACACCACAATGAACACTCAATTAAATGACTAGCGATGTACATAAATGTTCAATATTACCACTATTCTAACTACAATTATCAATAACTCTACCTAACAATAACTACTATATGCAAAACTTATAAGCAAGAGACTTAAATTGATCTCTAGTTAGGGGAAATGCACCAATAGTGGCTTGGGGTCCAATAACCACTCACTCGTGTCATAGAGGAGAGACACCAACAGTTGATCATTTTTGTACCATTACTTGATCATTTTTTTTACTTTTTTCTTTTCTTTTTTGATTCATGGTTGACCCATTTATGCACCACAACTAGGACATTTGTCCACAAGTACTAGTAATTTTTGAGTAAAAGTTATTGGTGCAATGGGGGTCATGTATTAGTCGACACCCACTTTTGGACCCTTTCACACATAACATCTCCTATAGAGTGCATCATTATAACCTAAAAGGCGAAACCTTAGGTTTAAGTAGTTAGGTCTCATATAAAGACAACTAAAAAAATTCGTCAAAATCCAATATAATTTGCTACCTCAATTAAATATTCTAAGTTGACTATAACCACTACTCATACCTTTTTCACTAATTGAAATGAATCTCTATTAAGAAAATAATCCTATTCTTAATAATCCTATCCTACAAACTACTTGGACAAAACCTTTCATTTCAAATCAGACATCCTCAAAAATTGTACATCGTAAAATTATTTTTAGCACTAGGTATAAAATCCTCAATCTAAACAAGTGATCACATTTGAGTGTGCATCAGTGTAATACTTGCAGTTTATAATTGATAGGAAATAATCAATGATACCCTAGCTTGTATAAATGGATGCCCTAGCTCATGGGTAACCAGACAATCTAATGAACACACATTAACATGATGCCCTAGTTCACTAACACAACAAATGCCATAATCAAATCATCCAAAGAAATGAACTGAATGCCATGGATACAACAGAGCATGGAGTAATGAATATCACAGTAAGATGTGCCCTCAAAATACATGATGGTATTCAATCAAATGATCAAATGTAATGTATTCTATCAAAATGCAAAGGAGATAACGAAACAATCCCTACCTCAATGAGCTTCCATTTGATAAGGAGAGGAAAAGCCAAGTTTCCAAAACCAAGCTCGAAGATCAAAGGCCCAAGTCCAGATAAAAACTACAAACCCTATGCACAGTGCCGAATTTGCCTTGGCCGATGAGGTTTCATGTGCTACCCCTTGAAAAAATTTATTGTGGTGATAATGATCAAATGTGAAATGAATTCTACTGCAGCCCCTATACACAGTGCCAAATCTACCTTGGCCGATGAGGTTTCGCGTGCTGCCCCTTCAAACAATTCACCATGGTGATAATGAAATTAGAAATGAGTTCTTTTTTAAAAAAATTATGCTCGTGTTCGTCGAAATTTCGATGTACACGGTAGTGGTCAAAATTTTGACTAACACGAGCATGGATTAAAAAAAATTAAAAGTTTTCCTTCTATAATCCGACCAACCAAAACCTTTTTATTTCATGGTTGAAAATTTTGGTAGAAAAATGGTGCAAAATGTACTAGTGGTAGATGTTATGCTTTCTCTACAAAACTATCTAAGCACTCCTCTTTAATTTATTCATGGATTTACATTGCACCTTATTTTCTGAGGGAAATTCAACCACATCTTTTTTCTCATTCTCCCCAGTAGTTGACTTGATCAAACATGCATGAAGAGGAAAAGTGAGCATATAGAAAAACATCATGTGTGAAGATAGTTCATAATAAGCCATAGAGGGTGGTCATGGAAAGAATGAAAATAAATATGTCAAATTGATAACAAGGGTAGTGGAAATTAGAGTGAAAAGATTTTAAAGGTTTGAAGAGAAGACAAAATGCAAGACTATCAAGACAAAACAAAGGTAATCATATTATGCTCCAAAGAGAAGATTTGTGACAATTCTGTAAATAAAGAGACACCAATGAGAAAATGAGAAATTGGTATACTTATTTGATTTTTCATCACAAGAAAATACAATGAAATTTGCATAGAGTTTGAGAGGCCATGATGAATGACGTAAGAGAAAGCATCAATATTGAAAGGTAATGTCCAGTTTAAAAGACAAGTTCCAATAAGCATTTTTTGCAATGAGTAGTAAGAAAGGGTCATCATTCCTTGAATTTCATCATGTGTTAGCATTAAAGATGACAATGATAAAGTCTTAATGGTGATAATATTTTTCAAATGGGAGCTTTGAAGGTCTCCTACACCTTCCAAAGAGTTCTAACTATCTTCATCTCTTGCAACACATGTCATATAAACATGCACAAGAGGAGTTATAGTTGATTGAACAATTTTAATGGCTAAGATTATAGTTTCAGACATATAGGGGCTAGTAATGAGTAGCTGAGAATAATTGGCAAGCATCTATGAGTAGTTGCAAATATTTTGGAGTTTTAATGGAGAAGAAGTTGAAAAGGTCAAAACCTATCTTCTCTAACACCACTCAAGAGCCTTTAGAGTAGTTTAACAATAAAATGCATCTTCCAGCACTCAAGAAGAAATTTTGACCCAAATATAGGACAATACACATGTCTTGCATCCTCAATATCATGTTGTTGATTAATACAAAGTTGATGTAGCACTACAAGGGGTACGCCTAGGTCAATTTAGGGTGATTTTTTACCACAATCCTACTAAGTATTGTAACTCCTTAGGTTCCTTCTATCAAAAATCTATTTTCTAACTCAAAAAATCAATCATTATTTATTGAAATGATAAGTATTTTATCTTTTCAAAGCATTTTAGGCATGTACAAGTGTTACAACACCTCATATCAATAAGATACGATGTGATTTTTCCCTCTCATCTCTTTGTTTTCTTGTCATGGTGATGGATGAATGTTTCTTATGATTTTCAAAAGTACTTGAGTTTTTGTCTCATAGACATGTTGCAAGTCATAAGTTGTGTAATGAATATAAACAATCCAATATTGTGAAAATGTATTTTTTCATTCTCAAAATTGTGAAAACTTGAGCATCCTCATGAAACATTGATGTAAAACCTATGCAAGCTAAATTGAGTTGTGTAGAGAAACAACTAAGTATTTGACTATTTTTGTGCAATAAATAGTAGTATGAGACTAAGTGTTAGTTTGGTGCATCAACTATTTATTGGAAAAGTTTCATTTTAGGAAACATCTTTCCCTTTTCCCCACAAGTAGTAGATTAGGTGAAGTACTAAAGGGAACTAGCTTACTCTTGAGGCTGCCCTCTATTTATCAAAGCCCACACTTTGAGAAGTCTTCTCATGTTTCATTATGTTGCTAAGTTGAGAGTTTGACAAGGCTGTGAACCTAAGTGATAACACTAACATAACACCTCAATAAATAACATGGTATTAATCTTGACAAAGCATGGGAAGCAAATTGCATCTATGCAACATATTAGGATAACTTAATAAGGTAGGATTCTATTTTAAAATGTAATATCTAAACAACATAATAGGTAAATAAAAGAACACAAATGAAGATTGAATCCCAAGAGAAAATCAATTCTAAGGATTGCAAGTTCAATTATGAATCTAATACAAACTAAAATGAGTGATGAAAGTTCTTATTACACACTTCTTAATGAATGGTACAAGAAGGTCTATCATTCCAATCCAACAAGGTACTTTTCACACTCTCTAAGATATAAGTCCAACCATCCCTAATGGTGGAACAATGTCATCCAACCATGTGAAACCTTAAGGTGCAAGCCTTTAATCTAAGATATGGTTGATTGGGCAATAATACTCATGCATAATATAATGTCATTGATGATACATATCACGATGTCACATATAAAAAGAATATACAATGGTTATGGGTTCCATCCAATAATACAAAGAAAGACATGTCAACAAACACCAAGGTAAGAAATGAGGTGGTATGTAACATCATATATACAAAAGTCACAAGGACATATCAAGAAGCATCATTCTAGTGAAATATAGTCCTATGGCAACCATCATGCTTATTATGAAGGATTTACAAATATCCAAAAATATAAAACTATTTATAATTCAAAAATGAAAAAAAAAACTAACCAAATATTGTATCTTTGTGTTGCACCAGTTGAGAGCTCTGAAAGTGTTTTGCTTGTAGTAGTGAGAATAGGGTTTTAAAGACCAAACAAAGCATTCCATCCATTAGATAATGCTTGGAAAAAACAATGAATAATAGATAAGGGTTGAAAAAATCATTGCATAAATTGGATAACAATGGAAAAAATTGAACTGCAAAAAAAGGAAATGGAAAATCCTAGCATCTCCACCATGGTATAGAAAAAACACAGGATGAAAAACTGGGCAATACTATAATAAGAATGAATGATAATGATCGCTTGGATGGAAAAAGCATTAGACATAGAAAATGATCATATGCATTGCTTTCATGGGTAAAACATTTAAAAAAGAAATTATGGAAAAAACCTTCCTATAACACAAAATTGCTTCAACCAATCCTATTGTAAATAAATAATTTTTTAGTTTGTTAATGTTAAAATTTACATATTTTAATTTTATGAAAGATAAGGTTAGTTTTATAAATAAAAAAATATTTTGCTATGATTGGTGAAAAGTAATTGATTAACTGGGCACAAGTGAATGCAATAGTATTGCCTACAATAAGTATTAAAAAGTCATCGGATTTAAGGAATGTGATTCTATGTACATGGATGATTGAGGTGCATAGGGTAGCTATGACTATAGTTTACATCTCTCGACGTAGTTATATATATACATTAAGGGTCACATACATTTATTTGCTTTATTAGTATTTTTTGGCTAGATTATATCAAGATTTAAAGAGAGAGACCACATTTCATGCCCCCATGTTTATTTTCCTTTCCTATAACAACTTTGTAATAAAAATAATTATCTATGCATTGAATAGTTGCGATTTTAATTTTTTTTTGAGATTTAAGGAATGAGTTTCTATGTACATAGATGACTGAGGCACATAGGGTTAGTATGACTGTAGTTTACGCCACTTGACTAATAATATGGGAAAAGGTAATTCTACCACATATTTTTAGCTCTCATTAGTGAGCTCTATAAATAAAATTTGGCTATTAAACTCCTAGTAGAAATATCTACTTACATTATTTATGAATTTGGTATAGTTGGAATATTGATATAATATTTAACAATGATAGTTAAATGTTGTTTAACATTTAAATTTTAAACATAATTAAAATTTTTGAGGTTAATATTATGTTATTTGATATGTATTATTATATAATTTATTTATTATAGATTTTTACTTTATTATGTAGAAATAAATTATAATGTTTTGACAAGATAGAAGAGGTCAAACAAGGGTTCTTACTCTTATAAAGTTTAAAAGAAAATAAGTTCTTAATAAAATAAAAGAAAATGATTATAAATTATAGAAACAACATAAAAAGGCATACAACTAGAACCATAAATAACAACAATAAGAACTAGAAACAACATGAAACACACCACTTACTGAATAGGGACCCCAACCAAACCCTTAAGACTAAAACAATTTCTCTTTCTTTTGAGAGCCTATGAACCTCTATACTTGACGAGCATGAAGCTTCCCATTTTGATGCCCTTCAAATTTTTCCATCTATCTCTTTCTCCTCCAGTAGAATCTTGAAGCTACTAGTACGAAGTTCAAGTTTTTTAACTAAGTTAAAAATATTGTTGACATACATCTCTATATAGAAAAAGTTATTCTCTGTATAGAAAAAGTCATCTATTATATAACTACCAATAAGCTACGTGACTAATATAAAGCACCACAACAAACAATCAATTAAATGACTAGCGATGTACATAAATGTTCAATATTACCACTATTATAACTACAATTATCAATAACTCTACCTAACAATAACTACTATATGCAAAACTTATAAGCAAGAGACTTAAATTGATCTCTAGTTAGGGGAAATGCACCAATAGTGGCTCGAGGTCCAATAACCACTCACTCATGTCATAGAGGAGAGACACCAATAGTGGATCATTTTTGTACCATTACTTGATCATTTTTTTTACTTTTTTCTTTTCTTTTTTGATTCAAGGTTGACCCATTTATGCACTACAACTAGGACATTTGTCCATAAGTACTAGTAATTTTTGAGTAAAAGTTATTGGCGCAATGAGGGTCATGTATTAGTCGACACCAACTTTTGGACCCTTTCACACTTAATGTCTCCTATAGAGTGCATCGTTATAACCTAGAAGGCGAAACCTTAGGTTTAAGTAGTTAGGTCTCATATAAAGACAACTAAAAAAATTCGTCAAAATCCAATATAATTTGCTACCTCAATTAAATATTCTAAATTGACTATACCCACTACTTATACCTTTTTCCCTAATCTCTATTAAGAAAATAATCCTATCCTACAAACTACTTGGACAAAACCTTTCCTTTCAAATGGGACATATCCTCATAAATTGTACATCGTAAAATTATTTTTAGCACTAGGTATAAAATCCTCAATCTAAACAAGTGATCGCATTTGAGTTGCACCATCAGCGTAATACTTACGGTTTCTTATTTGTATTTAAAATTTTGAAAATTCTAAAATGATTTCCAATCCTTAATCATATCCTGCAATCGCACTTGACAGCATAAATTGCCTTTTTCTCTTTACAGTCTTTAACATTTCTATCTTTGTCCGAGAAAGAATTCGAAGCCTGGGGAGTACCTTAATAGGGCAAAGAAGACGAAAAAATAATATCATCGTTATTATTATTTCTTGGTCAATTTCACGCAAGATATGGAGGAGGAACAATTTCGAAAAATTCTGAATCAGTTCCCTGTGGTTCGATCCCGCGACTATCGGGTAATCATATGAATCTTTTCAAACCCCATGTCATAATCTAACTAGTCTTCGTAGAAAATTGAGATGAGATTTAAAAATAAAATAAAATGAATTTAAGTTAGAGTATTGCAAATGCACTCTTTGTTTGTTGCAATTTACTTCATATTTTTTTACTTTTTGTGAAAAATGCAAAGGTCTTTTAGCTTACATGTCAACACAGAGGAACATCTCTTTCTTCAAATTCACCACAACTTGTACCTGATCTGTTCAGTACTAAATATTTGTACATATAAACTTGTAGCACGCCTTTTGGAGATTTAAACACGGTCTTCATTGTGACAGCTCTAATGATTTACCACAAGAGCTTATTCCAGTTGACATGTCAAGCTCCAGAACTCAGTAGCAGTCCGCTTTAATGGCTGAACGAATGAGGAAGGCCACGCCCTTTCATTGATTTCTAAATGACCTACAATTTTATTAAGAATTTCTCCAATGTTCAGTTTTTAATGACAATTTCCTCATGTTTCATTTCTTCGAGATTTTTTTTCGAATTCTACAAACCCACACATGTCAGTGTACTATATTGAAAGGGTTTTGAACATTCTCAACGACTAAACCAATAGGCAAGTCTTATGGAATTTGTTCCTGTTTCTTTTATAAAGACTACTTTATCGGTTTGGTTTCAGACTCAGGTTCAGGCTCGAGGGTTTGTACAGTATTTTTTTTGGTTGGATTCGTTTTGGGTTCATCAATTCAAGAACATATATATACATACACATATACACATACACATATATACACATATACATATAGATGTATATATACATATAGATATATATACGTATATGTATATGTACACATATATACACATATATACGACTATATATATATATGAAATATAGAAAATATATTGATATAATAATTAGTTATAAATAATTATATAAATATAATTTATGATTTATCTGTTACTGTATTAATGAATACGAATAAATTATAATGTATTTGATGAAATTATTGGTATTATAATTATATGTATAAATTATTTGTTGTGGAATGAACTTTCACCTGAGAATGCCAGATAGAGCGTAACAGAGAGATGCATCCCTAGCCATTGCATATAGGTGCAGGCATAACGTTCTAGAGGAGTTTAAAGCTAAGATTGCAATCATTATGTCTTTCACTAAGGAAATAAATCCGGCTGTATATATTTTAGAGGAGTGTACATATTTTGCTGTACTATGCCTCTTTAATGTAATTGAACATTGAGATGGGAGGACCACGGAAGCCGTACTGAAGATATTATTTGAAGAACTGAAACATGCCGATAATGGAAGACCTGTTGAGAAGGATACAGGACAAAACCCTGTGACAGACGAAGTAAAACACACAAAGTTTGGCATGGGTCGTCCTGGGTTCGTCCCCGATGAACCCAAAAGTGAAATCATGAATCCTGCCCGCATTCCTGGAGGAATGGATCCAGACCTCGAACCTGGGCAGGACCGGGACCTGGGTACTCTAGGGGGATGGACAGGTAGAATAGTATAAAGATGAAAATCAAAGATTTCAAACTTATCCAATTGAGAATGGTCTAGAAAAATGTGCTTTGAGGAAAATTTGCATTGCAAACTGTTATTCTGACATTTTGGGTCAAAAGATCATGATGTGGGAATAGACTTACAGATAAGAGCTTATAATATGGGTAATGCATATGTTGATGATCCTATATCTTTAAGTATGATAGATCACAAAGACTCGTTTAGCATGTCCTCCCATATATTTGGAATTCTCAAAATCAATAGGGAACTGGGAAGAAAAAGGACTTACAACTCAGTAAGCAAGAGAAATCTGGAAGACCTGGGAGTTGCCACATGCTTTTGTTGGGCAAATCTTCCACTCTAAGTCAAGGCACTGTTGATCCAGGAGAGAGAGGGAGAGTGGGAGAGAGATAGAGAGATAGAGAGAGATTTCTACAAGTTAATGGACAGCAGTATAACAGAAGCAATATATTGTGACATTGTTAAAATGATGTTGGATGATGTCTGCAGGAGCTAACTGCATTCCATTTTTTGTTTGTTTGTCCACAGTTATCATAAAATACCAGACCATGGCCAGTGCACCTTTAAACTCTTTTGCAGCTCACAATAATGACTGACTATAATACCATATTGAAAAATTTGAAGTTCGAGACTTTTTGAATAATGAAATCAGAATCTAAATCATTGCTGTTAGTGTTAACTGATATAAACTTTCAACATTAGCTATGAACAAATCATGATATATTTATTGCTTTTATACTACTGTTACTGCTGTCACTGCTATTGTGATTGATTTTATTGCTGTCATGATATATTTAACATTTTTTTAATGTTATGAATGTTTTTCTTTAAACATTATAAAAAGTTGCCTTGCTGTCAATGGCATCTGGCTGTCCCTGGGGTGTATTGTATTTTTGCAACACATTTTGGAAATGTTTTGAAGATTTTAAGATTTTTGGGGATGGCTAGAGGATGTCCCTTGTGTGCACCATATAAAAAATGCCATTGGGGATGAGGATGGGACTTTTCGAAAGAGGGAGAATTCTAAAGGGTTGTGACCTCTTTCTCACATGGGAAGATATAAAGGAGGAGAAGGATCAAATGGAACGGGAAAAAGGAGTAGAGCATATCTAGAGCAGATTCAGAGCAGAAGTATAAGGAGGGGGTCTGAAATAAGAACTGAGAAGGAAAGAAGAAAATAAGATATTTAGAGCTAGAAGAAGAAGATATGCAGATCTTAAATGGGATATGTGCAGATTTGAAAAGTAGCAAAGACAGATTTGAGAAATGAGAGATAGGAAGTGAAAGGGGCAACAGTCGTTGTCAAACAGATGTATTTTTTTATAACCTAAGGGTGTGATCCTTTCATAAGGGCATTAACAAATGAAAGAGTGCGACTCCTTACACTCAAAGGAGATATAAAAGAGAAGAACTTCATTTAAGAAGGGCACAGAATCAAAAAGGGGGATCAATTGGGAGAATAATTTATTATTCTCAAAGGCAACAATGAAAAGTGGCGACTCAAATCTTATGAAAGGTGGTGCCCTTTCACTTATAAATTATAAAGGGGAGATCATTCCAAGCAAACATCAATACACCATCACTCATCAATGCATCATGAAATCAAGCAATCTATGAACAGCAAAGGTTTTTTCAAACAATCTATCAATTAGCAAAGATCAATTCAACAAAGTGAATAAACAATCAATCAATTCTCATCTTGGGATAGAAATCAATCATCAAATGTCTATCAAATTAATCAGTTCATCATTCTAACATCACTCATTTGAGTGTCACTCTATCATAATCAATCAATTCTCATCTTGGGATAGAAATCAATCATCAAATGTCTATCAAATTAATCAGTTCATCATTCTAACATCACTCATTTGAGTGTCCCTCTATCATAACCCATCCATTCACTCAATCATCGGAAGAGAAGGGAAAAAGACATTAAGGAGAACAGATTATAATAACTGAGATCAGCAATTTTGGGTATGAGTATCACATGAGATCTTAGTTGCTGGATTCGCCTAGGCAACCCCAGATTCGGGTCCGGGTCCGATCCGGGTCCGGATTCGCGTCGGATCCGGGACGGATCCGGGCAGGGTCCGGACCAAACCCTGTGGATCCGTCCGGATCCGCGAGCCGCGGATCTGGACGGATCCACAGGGTTTGGTACGGACCCTGCCCGGATCCGTCACGGACCCGGGAGGATCCGAGCGGATCCAAGAGGATCTCGCGCGGATCCGCGCGAATCCTCAAGGACCCACGGCTTTTGCAACTTGAAAAGTCAAACAATGACTTCAAAAAGACATTTTTATAGTATTTTTTTTACTTCTAACCCTAAAACGACCCCTTTTATGAGTCTCCAAACACATTTTATTTCTCATTGTGCTCTCTATTATTCTCTCTCATTTTGCTCTCTCATTCATGCAAGCTTGAAGTGAGGTGATTGAATTCGAAGGAGCTCGATTGTGGAGTGACAAACACCTTCCAAGAAGCACTATTCAGTCTATTTGAGTGACTAAGGTATGCATTTGAACCATATTCTCAAGTTTTTTTGATAAGTTTTGATTCTTGAAGTATAAGTTTTTCATTTTGTATAAGTTTTGAAGTTTTCTTTTTTCATTTTTGTTATAGATTGCAACAATGAGTAGTCAAGGTTCAGTGGCTGGGGAGGGATCTCAAAGATTTAAAATTGATAAAGGGTCTCCTTTGTGGAGACACACCACAAGAATTTCTCAATGTGTTGGAGGTGGGGGGTATGTATGGAAATGTAATTTTTGCAAAATACAATATAGAAGCTCCTACTCCCGGGTAAAATATCATCTTTTAGGCCCTGCGGGTCAAGGGATTAACATGTGTGAGGGGGAAGATAAGAAGGGATTGCCAGCTGCACAAATAGCAACTTTGGTAAAAGAACAAGAAGAAGCTGACAGAATATGTGCAAAAGGGAAACAAGTTTCTTATACTAGTAAACAGAAAACAATGCAGCCACCCACTCAAATGCAATCTAGATCACATCCATTCTTGCCTATGCCTTCTAGGGATGAAGATGTAGATCAACCACACAACACCCCCCGCAAGAGAGGCCCATTAGAGAGGGGATTTCAAATTGAATTAAGAGAAATTGCTGATGCCAAAGTTGGATGTTGCCTCTTTGCCAATGGTATTCCATTCAACTTTGTGAGATCACCTTATTTTAGTGACATGTGTGAAGGAATAAATGAAGCACCTTCTGGTTACCGTGGCCCTAAATATGAAAAGTTGCGCACCACCATATTACAAAATGAGAGAAAAAATGTAGAGCACCTACTACAACCAATAAGAGATTCTTGGATTCAATCAGGTGTGTCTATTGTTTCAGATGGATGGAAAGATTGTAAAAACCGTCCTTTAATTAATGTAATTGCTGTATCCTCCAAAGGGTCAATGTTTTTGAAGGCGGTTGACTGTGAAGGCGAACTTAAAAATGCAGAGTTCATTGCCTAGATTCTCATTGAATCCATAGAGTCCGTGGGTCATCACAATGTTGTCCAAGTAATTACGGACAATGCAAAAGTTTGCAAGGCTGCAGGTGCTTTGATAGAGGCTAGATATGATCACATCTTTTGGACATTGTGCACCGTCCATTCTCTCAATCTAGTGATGAAGGCAATTGGCACCGAAATAGACTGGGTGAAACAGGTGTATGAGGAGGGTGAGGAGATTCAAATGTTTGTGACAAATCACCATATGTCACAAGCAATTTTCAGAACTTACTCAAAATTGGAATTGTTGAAGGTAAATTTTAAAATTTAATTTATAACTTATTTAGTTTCATTTATCATTTTATAATTTTTATGTCATGTTTTAACTTTCTACTAACATGTTTTAGGTGGCTGAAACCCGGTTTGCCTCTCACACAATTGTGTTGAGACGGCTTGTCAAGGTGAAGGAGGCCTTATCACAAATGGTTATTAGTAACCAATGGAGCATCTGGAAGCAGTCCAGTACAGTCAGGGCCCAAAAGGTGAAGGCATTGGTATTAGATGATGATTGGTGGACTCGTGTGGAGTATGTTGGAATTCACTGATCCCATCATGTCTATGCTTCGATTTGCCGACACTGATTTACCATGCTTGGGGGATATCTATGATAGCGTGGACACAATGTTGGAGAAGATAAAAATGGTAAGTCATAAATTTAATACTTTCCTTTATCTTTGTTTATTGAGAGTTATTTAAATTCAAAATTGACATAATGATAACTTACATGAACTTCATTTGATATCCCAAGTCATACATAGGAGAGAGAATGATCCTGAGGACACCTTATACAAAATGGTTCTTGATCGTTGGAACAAGATGACCACACCATTGCACCTCCTAGCATATGCTCTTTCTCCTAGGTACTATAGCGCACAAGTACTTGGTATTCCAGGTAGAGTGGCACCATATAGAGATGCTGAGGTTGCCAGTGGGTATAAGAAGGCATTTGATAAAATCTTCCGTGATCCAGATATTGGGGTAAGTGTTAGGAGAGAATTTGGATCATTTATCTCAGGAAGAGATCTCCACCCTACTGCTATCAATGACCAAAGCAAAATGGATGTTGTTACATGGTGGTATCTTCATGGGCAAGATTATTTATACCTCCAACCTCTTGCGATTAAGATTCTATCACAAGTAAGTTTTTAAGGTTTAACTTTTTTTTTCTTTTTGTTTTGTCACTTGCATTGTAGAATTTAATACTTAACGCTCTTCAATTTATCTTGTATTTTTTTAATTTTGTTGGTTTTCTCTCTAGGTTGCGAGCTCTTCTGCCGCTGAGCGGAATTGGAGTACTTACTCCTTTATCCACTCAGTCAAGCGTAACCGGTTGGCTGCAAAAAAAGCAGAAGATTTGGTGTATGTTCACAACAACTTGCGTCTCCTGTCACGGAAGGATCCAAAGTACAAGAAGGGGCCAACGAAGCTTTGGGATGTAGCACCCGAATCTGCTGACCTAGATATGACCATTCACAATCTTGCTAGAAGCACTTTGGCTGATGTGGATTATGATGGTGATGATGATGATGATGAGACATCACCCTCTAGTGCTAGTGGAACTTTGGGTTCCATTAATGATGATTTTGATCAAACACTTGCAGCTATTGGAGACCCCATTGATCCAGATTTTTTTGATAATCCATTTGATTGATGAACCATTGAACATTGAATCATGTCTCAAACTTTAATGAACAATATTTTGAAATGTCATTTTGTAATTCAGTAATATAATTCAATGTGCTGATTTTCTTTAGAATTGTCAACATAGAATCATAGATCAATGATCAAGTATGCTATTTGAAGTTTTAATGATCAAGCATCATAGATTCATACTCATAGTATGAAATGATTTAGTTTTAGAATTAAGTATATTTCTCTTATATTTTTTGATATATAAATTTATAATATATATATATATATATATATATATATATATACACTCACGAATCCTCATGAATCCAAAACGGGAAATTTTTTTTTCACAAATCCACAAACCGGATTCGCGAACCCGAATCCGTCCCCGAACCCGAATCGGCAACTAAACATGAGATATATATTACATAATAAGTACTTAATGACTGTTCTTTATTTGAATTATGTATGCATTTCAGGGGAATAATATTAGTATGTGACTGTTATATGATATACATACAGACTTATATATGCATCTGATCTAATATGCACTTCATTGCTGACTCATGAATGTTGCAATATAGAATTTATATTTTCTGTCTACTGCAATTAGCCACAGTAGGCAAAATGAGGTAGTCATAGGAGGGAAAATGGTGATGAGGTCACCTTCTAAGCAGGCCATTCCATGCTCTGTGACTAAGGAGTCCCATGGGGACTGCCTTTGGGCTTAGAAAGGAGGGACTTTCTGGGTACCCTGCTGTGAATGATCTTCACAACCTCTATCATGGTGAACCAATGCGTATGGATGTTCAACTAGTGGAGGTGTGGTAGAAGTGACAAGGATGAGTAGAATGGTGATAGGACACCACACTAGGTACGCCACCTCATTTGTATGGCAAGGGCCACATGAGGCCAGGAGGGATGGTATATCTGCTCTTGGGCCTAGTGTAGGGGTTTCATGGGCACCTCATCAAATTACCCCACCTTATTACTTCTATGGTCGAGACATTTTATAAATCTGATTTCAAGCAATCTATTAATCCGATATATGTTTATTTCTAACTCAAGGATGTCTAATTACAAATTATGATTATAATGTTTCCTAACTTGCTTGCAAGATCTCAATCAAAGCAAAAAGTTACCCCTAAACCTTACTTATTTTTATATAGAAATTATAATCTAGAGCAAAATTTAGGTTCTCCTAATTTGGGGACATTGTGGACACTTACCAACACTTGCTTGGGTTTACTAGCTTCTTGTGATATTTGGTTTTTTCTATCAAAATTGGCTCTTTTGGGTCTTGTTCCCTGATTCTGTCCTTAGCCATTTCCTTATGTATTCATATCAAAGTTCCTAGACTAGGACTTGGCTCGGATTCGGCAAGGCCGACTTGACTTGTGACTTGGAAACGACTTAACAAAATGAAAAAACCCTTGAAATTTAGAGATTTTTAACGATTTAAAACTTGTTTCATGCACCCATTATTAAATAAAGCTTAAAGACACTATAACATCATCAAATAGAAGCTAATTTGATCACATACATAAACATACATCCGTCACATAAGTACAAACGTAAATTGTAGTTGAAGGAAATAGAAAAGATAGATATGTAGAATTATAAATATTGTCAAATGTATATAAAATTCATGACATCAAATGTTCCCAAACATATGTGTAAAAACAAAAACAAGTCTATGGCTCTGGCTCTAGCTTGGCCTCAGCCTCAGAGTAGTTTGTCTACCTCCTACAAAGGTGTGTAAGGTAGCCTCTAGATGATTGAGAAGCCATAGTCTCCGCCCGTGAGGTGCCACTCCGATCAACATCAGCTGTGCAAGTGTCTAATCGTGCTCTATCCTCCTCTTCCATAGCCACAAATTCAACCTCTTTGTCTGCCTGGTCAATCAACTCATGGTCCTCAGTGAACATAGGATCGGTAGACTCAGTGAGCCTCTTGGACTCTGGATCGATTTCTGCTAGAGTGATCGGAGAGGAGTGAGTGTCCAAAATCTGCCTGGTCCTAAGATAGAGGTTGTAATGAACAAAGAGAAGATCATTCAACCTCTCCACAGACAATCTATTACGCCTCTTCGAGTAGATGTGCTCGAACATGGACCAATTGCGCTTACATCCAAAAGCGCTAAATGGCTAACTCAAAATACAGATGTCAAGTTTTTGAAGGTTTGGGGTTGTAGGTCCAAACATTTGCCACCATCTATTTGAAATAAGGAAAAGAAAAAAAAACCAACTTTTAGGCTAGATTATAAAATCAAAATGCATAAGCCATAAACCTAAGAATCTTAAGTTTAACATATATGTCTACTTGGCTGCAATGTTGTTCGAGAGTCTTTGCACATGTTGCTTGCGAAAATCACCCCTTGTTCATTATTATATGCATCTATCTCGTGCACTGTAGTTGTCCCCTCTTTTGTAGCACTGTATATAGGCCACTAAAAACCTCCTCATCCGCCTTGAAGTCATTGCGGAAACGAAATGTCGGATTAAGGAAATAAGCTGCTGTATGGATGGGCCTATGAAGCTGGTTTTGTCATCTCCTATCAAGTATCTCCCAAATGGGGCCACACTTATCCTCAACTCCTGCATATATGGATCTAATGGCCTCCTTGGCCCTATCCATGCCCTCATATATGTAGCCCATAGAGGGCTTCTCCCCATCAACAACTCATAGGAGAACTACTAGGGGCTCAATGACCTACAAATAATGTTAACAAAAATAGTTAAGTCACCACGAAAATAAGAAAAATTGCAAAGTTGCAAACAAAACAAAAATATGCATATAAATTAAAAGTAAATACTAAATGTTAAATTGTAATAAATTTACTTGCACGATCTCTGCACAAGGGGTCCAAAAACTTGGTTCATCAAAAATGCAATTTGCCACATCCCTCTCTACAGTGGTCGTAGCATAGGATGAGGAAGTCCACTCACCAACAAACATGCTCCTCAAAGCTACCTTTGATTTCATCGAGGATTTTAGTGTGAGGAAATTTGAGGCAAATCTCGTGATACCAGGACGAGCCAACTCCTTTTGCCTTGTGTATTGCCTCATAATGCTAAGGACCAATGCATGATTGTAGACAAATTTGTAGATATTTTTGGCCCTTTCAACGCACGCTTTCACCCATTCAGGCTTACCAATATCCTCCAACATGAGGTCAAGGTAATGGGCTGCACATGGAGACCAAATTTTTTTTGGGTGCCTCTCCATCAAAAGTTTACCTGCAACAATTTTAAAGCTTAGTTGCCGATTCGGATTCGGGGACGGATTCGGGTTCGAGAATCCGGTTCGTGGATTCGTGAATTTTTTTTTTCCTGTTTTGGATTCGTATGGATTCGTGAATATGTATATATATATATATATATATATATATATATATATATATATATATATATATGCATTATATATCCATTACAGGCGATTAATATTTATATTTATTATTCTTATATATATTTCTATATCTTTTTTAAAATAATATTATAAAAATATAAAAAATAGTATAATACATATTATCTATTTAATATATTTTATACAAAACAATATGTAATTTTATTTGTGTATATTAATAATAAAATAATAACTAACATATATAAATAAATAAATAATATAATATTTTATTATAAATAAATAAAACATAATATAAGTTCAAACATAATACAAATAAATAATATCAAATAAGTTAATAACATAATACAAATAAATAATACTAAAAACATTTCAAAACATAATACAACAAATTCCAAAATATAACGGAAGCCATTGAACGGAAGCCATGTTTTTTGTAGGATTTCACTTGCGAATCACTCCCATAGTTGCTCGCTGCCTCACGGGATTCATTCACGAACAGATAGACAAACAGTCAACCACGTTTTGTGTCATTCTCAGCCTCACGGGATTCATGAAAGTGGAGTAGATGAATCCTTACGAATCCAAAACGGGGGAAAGAATGTCGTCCCAGCTCAGAAATCCGATGCTGGAGTGGACTGTATTGCTGGAGTGCACATTCCAAGCATATTCTTTGTAAACTATGTAAACCCTGCCCGGATATGTCCGGGATCCGATGCGAATCCGGACCCAGATCCGGCCCTGTACAGGCGAATCCGGCAACTAAGTTTTGAAGTAATTAGAAATTTAGATGTGTTAAGAAAATTTTAAATAAATTCATAGATGCCTGTCCATCAAAACTTAAAAAGTTCAAAGTTTACTAGCAACAACATAACCTGCTGCATTATCTGTCACCACCTGCACCACATTATTTTTCCCCACCTCACGTATGACTTCCTCAATGGCCTCACATAAGTATGTGGCATTTTTTACATGTGAGGAAGCATCAATGGACTTAAAGAACATCGTGGCTCTTGAAAATAAAGAAAAATAATTATCAATTATCATGGATCAATCAACAAATCAAAATTTAAATTATTCAATGCATTTAGGGAAGTAGAATGATCAATCGCCTCCGCTGGAAACAAGAAAATTTAGGAGTGTTCTATTCATCCTATCCGTCCAACCATCTATCATGATGGTGCAACCCTTTTTGCTCCAAGACTATCGGTGGTCCTCTAGCTCAACTTTCATGTCCTCAACCATTTCTAACAAGAGGGGGCCACTTAACTCATGATTAGCAAGGGCTTTAAACCCCGACCCACAAATGGTTACAACATCTACCATGCTTTGCCAGTAAGGAGACTTGTCACAAATAGATTATGATTAGACAAAGCAGAGTTCAACTTCAAAGTTTCAAACTTTCAAACTGTAAATTTTAAAATTTACTTTTAAACTTAAAGCAATCAAATAAAAAATAATTACTTGGCTGCAATAAATGGAATGTTGCAAAAGTACCAAAACTTGCAAATTTGTTTTCTTGCAGCATCATGAACTTCCTTGTTCCAACCCATGCTCTCAAGCGAGGGTTGTGCTCCAGGAGTAGTGGGTGGCAGAAAAAAACTATCCAACTTGGATCGCCGGACTCTAGGGCCAAAGGTAATAGTGCCACTAGGAGGAGCAAAAGTAGAAGCATTAGCATTAGCAGAAATACTAGGATGAAAGGGAGGCATGGTAGAATCCTCTCCAACACAACTTGCGGATGTGGATGTGGATGAATGGTAGCCAATAGCACTTAACTCGTTCAATTGCCTCTTCGTAGTTTCCTTTTCTTGTTCATGTGTTTCTAACTAGACATAACAAAAACGTTTTGCCTCGACAGTTTGCTTTTAAAATATCTCAATATCATGGTCATGTATGCCGACAATATGGTATTTAAATCTATTGATGCCACCAAAATTAATTTCTTTACAAAAAAAAATATTTTATTTGATTTTTTTGTCTACTAGGAAACTCTTCAGTATATTTCCAAGCCTCGTCCTTTTTAGGCATTGTGAAAAATGAAAGTTTTTAAAACGTAAAGGCTGCTGCAATAAGATAATTTTATAAAGTTCTAAACTAATAAAAAAAATCAGCAAACCCTACATTTTTTTAAGAAAAAATTGTAAATACATGTTTACAATTTTTTTCTAATAAAAATGTAGGGTTTTCACTTTGCTATTATTCTACTTCTGAAGAATGCAATTTCCATTTTAATTGAAAACATTCAAGATTTGGAAAGTTAAACTAAAAAAAATTAACAAACAAATGAAAAATCCATAAACATACCAAAAAGAACCAACAATATTTACAAAATTTAACATTTACCTCTTTCGAATGAGTTGAGAAGTCTTGCTATGGACTCCTTGATGCTCTCAATGCAAACCTATGGCCTCCCCAATGTGATTTGTGGTCTCCTTGATGCTCTTCTTCCCTGCTGGTTGCAAACCTATGGCCTCTTATTTTCCTTCTTCTCTCACACTTTTCCTCTCTTCTTCTCACAACTAGCAAATAGAAGACCTTTTAGGGTAAAATGAAAAAGACATACAAAAAATAGAATGAAAAAAACTAAAGTTTTTAATGTTTTTTTGTCTCCAAAACTCTGTCCGTGCGGTGCGAGCCACGCAGCATGGACTCAATGAGTTATGCCATAACTTGCTGACTCGCTGAGTCATGCTGCCGAGTCAGCATGACTCGCCAGCCTTTCCTCGGCTTGCCAACTGGCCTCACAAGCCTAACTCGGGGTGAGTTTGTGTTTTTTGTCTCCAAAATTCTGTCCGCGCGGTGCGAGCCATGCAGCATGGACTCAACAAGTTATGCCATAACTTGCTGACTCGCTGAGTCATGCTGCCGAGTCAGCATGACTCGCCAGCCTTTCCTCGGCTTGCCAACTCGCCTAACAAGCCTAACTCACAGTGAGTTTGGATTCTCTGATTCATAGACCCTTTTTGTTGGGAAAATGGTTGTCGAGTGCCTCCATCTACTCATCAAAGGGAACACTAGCTTTGAAATCATTTGACAACCTTTGATACTGGTCAAAGATTTTGGGGCCTCAAGTTTGTACTTTTCTTTGTCCTGTATTTTCATGAATAACTCTTGAACATAATCTATGTCCTCTTCTTTTTATAGGAACCTTGGTTGAAAATATTCTAATGGGCCTTTATAGAACCTTTTATCTCTATCTTCCTTTTAGACCTTCTAAGTCTTTGTGACTAGAATGCATCCATCATGTTAACTTTATCTTGCAGGTCCCCTTTTTAATTCCTTTAATTTCAAGCTCTAGCACATCATCTAATATGAAGGGTGATGATATTTTTGAAGACCCATATGATTTTGAGACTTGATAAATGATGGCTGACTGTTGGCATTTGACATTATAATTTTTAATTACATTGAGAGGCGTAACTATAGTGGTAGCAAGGGATGGAATGCCATAGTGTGAGTGTATTAACTAAATTTATTAAAGAGCCGACATATGCTTTTAAAAAAACTACAATAATAAAATAACTCTTACAAAATATAAAGAAAAAAACTCTTAAATTGTTCCAAAGGAAAATAAAATAATTTAAAACAACTCTTCAGTATATAAAATAAAATAAATGTAAGTCACGTAAATAAAACCAGCATATTTATCAGTTAAAAAAAATCTATTTAAAATATGTGGAGACATCCTTCTCGAGGTGCCTATTTTTTAATCAATTTTGAATTTGTAATGTATAAGTGGAATAGGCACCTCAAGAATTATATAGATTTTTAATAAGTCTGATATGCTGATTTGGATAAATTTCGTGATTTTGAGTTTGACTAATTGACATGGTAGTATTTCTAATTTTTATGTTGGTTTTGTTTATTATATGATGCCATGTGGTATTCCATACCTAATTTCTGCTGCATAAAGTATATAATTTTTATTTTTATATGTTATTGTATGGAAAAACCCAACCCCCAAATTTTATTTTCTGACCCCAATCCATGCCCCGAATTTAAAGCCAAACTAGTACTGAGTCTAGTAACTTGGTGAAACCAATAGCCACCCACAACACAAACATAGTTTATTTTCTAGCTAAACGCTTACATCTTTGTTTCATTTTTAGTTTAGTAATGAACTAAAGAGATTGTGATCCTTAATTTCACACACATCTAGACAGGAATGACATAATCATATGTCTGATATCATTGAGCTGAAATTATCTGTTTTGTGTCAAGCAGCACAATTAACATTTCTTTTCTATTTTCAGGCAGAAGATGAAGCAGGATCAAAGAATATGTCAGTATCCTCAGAAAGGGATAAGGTTATTCTTCAGAACTCTTTCCTAATGTATTTTACTTCTTTATTAGCTGCTGCTATCCTTAAAAACCAATTTAATGAAAACGTATGTCAATCATTAAAATTGCATTTTTCAATTGCAGCAAGTAATGGACTGGCATGATGCCTGGGAGAAACTGGATGCAGAAGAAACTGCTGTTGAAAGATCTGAAAAAGAAGGTATATTCTTCTTTTTCCGTTGAACTTAAGCTTCATGCAAGTTAAAGTTGGAAAAAGTTATAATTAGGTGCAAGAAACAAATGTAGAGTAAAGTAAGTTTTGAAAAATGTTGTCTCCATGGAAGAAAAAATAATCATGAAGCTTCCTATACGGTCACAAGAAAATAAGGGATATGCCTAGACATTTAAAGATATGGGATTTTCCCGGTACATAATTTTTTCGGAAATTTTCTGGATTAACCTGTGTTAATGTTTTCAATACTAAGGTTTCATGTCACGTTCATGATCCTCCAATTTGGTGTTATACTAGAAATCTAGTGATTAGCTATGAAATGTTTTGGACACCCTTACATTTTCATCCTTCTGAAATCATTGCAGTCATTAGCTTGCCCCCAGTTACCAGGCCCTTTGCATGTTGTGTCTAAAGAGTGTTGATCATGAATTCCATTAGATGAGCTTGCTGTAACTTTCAAATTTTTTCCTAGTCTATTCTTTTGTGCTCTTCTCAAATGATAAAGGAGCACTAATAGAAACTAAGATATACTAATGCAACCAAAGTACCATGTTGATATAAGGGCATTTGAGATTTAAGGAACCCCTTTTATATTTAGTCACTCTAAGCATGGTATAATGAGTTAAAGACAATTTTTAATACATATAGCTTCATGTGAATTTTCAGGCAAACTACCCGAGTGAAAGGGGCATCATTATAAAATGCAGTCTATGGAATTGAAAGTATTTCTTGACGGAAATGTTGAATCTGCACTTCACTGATAGTCATATTAGTTGACGATGATTTGTGAGCATGATCTTTTCATTATTGTTGGTAGTTAAAATGTTTTAACAGTGCGCCAGTGTTAATGTTGTCTAATGCACAGTGAAGATTATTGGAAGCCAAGTACAGTCCAATATTGTGTGCTTAACTGTTGCAGTCTACTGAGGTGTATGCGTGTTCCAGAGCTTTGCATGTTTGATCACGATCCTAGCTCCACTTGTAATATTTCCAACTAGAAATTTGTGCCATCGCAAAATGTGAGTGAACACAAATACATAATCATATTCAAATAATGCTATGATCAAGGTTCATTTGCAAAAACCAAGGCTCATTTGATTTTGCTCACCATGTTGCAAAAATATGATCCTGGTTCAGGTTCAGATCCAGGATGGCTTGGGGTTGGCCCAGGGTCTGGTCGGGCAGAAAAAACATAAAATAATGCTGAATGGTTCATTGTACTATGAGTTGTTATGTTCGTGCTTGAACTGCAAACTTCCTTTTGTTTGTGGTTTAGCAGTGTTTGCTTTGGTGTGAACAGTGCAGTTGCCTGACACCATGTTTAACATGCTACAGCAATTTCAGCCTGGTGCATGTTGCTCCCCTCCTTGTTGCCCCAGCTTGACTTAACTCGTTAAAAATTGTATATCTTTTCCTTTGCCAAAGAATACACTACCTTCTGAATTCAAGGCTGTTGAGATGAGGAATGTGGCATTAATGCCTTTGAAGTGAAGCTAAGGATAGTAATAAATGGAGTCCTCTTGTTGCCTGACTTGTCACATGCATGCCACCTCACAGCCAGGATGGGGAATTAATGCCTCGTCATTCTACCGCTCCGGGCCTTGCCTCCGTAATGTCCTCAAATATCTCCCCCCCTGTGCTGGCCACTGCTGTCGTCAATGAATGCCACCCTTTCTTCCTCCTTCAATAAATCTACCACCAACTTAGAATAATTATCTGCCTCCAAGTTTCCCTCCCTTTTGACATGTGAGATTTCGAACTTTATGAATGTGGCCAAAAGGTTTCTAACCATGCTTGCAATTTTGTTAAGTTTTCAATTCCTGGCTCTGCCTTTGATGATAGCATTTGTGATAATTTGTGAGTCCCCTTGGAGGTGCAACTGGGAGATTATCATTCTCATTGCTAACTTCACGACCGGGAGAGACACGTTGGCTTCTGCTTCATTGTTGGTACCTGAAATAAGTTTTTGCATACTCCATTGTAAGATGTTCCCTCTCCAATCTTTGGCCACACACCCAGCTCTTGACAGTCCTGGATTCCCCTTAGAGGTCCTATCAAATTTAATTTTGATCCACCCTTCATCTGGTGGTATCCATTCCTTCGGACTCTCCCTCACCGAGGATGGATTAACCCATTTTGGCCCATTAACAGGCCGGTATATATGAAATCTTAAAATGAATGGATTAAAGACATAAAAGCAGATTACAATTGATTGAATTGAGACTACATGCATCTTGTCATGTATCTGGTGTTGCTTGCAACAACAATAAAGTGGTGTGGTTGTATTTGCACTTTGCTTGTTGAATAGAAACCATTCTTGTTATTGCATAGTGATTAAGCTTCAACACAGTCATTGACTCAGCTGAACCAGGTCTATGTGACCGTGTATTCGGAGATTTTTGATTGATCAGGTGGTCCTACCCTTGCAATGTTGTCAGACGATGAAGGTTATAAATAGAAGCCAATTGCTTCTAGACAAGGAAGCTCAGGGTTCAGAAAATGATTAAAAAAGTAAAAAATGATGAAGGAAATACTAATTCAATGTTGTAGATGAAATAAATATCTCGGAAGAAGAAAATTGTTTTTGGCAGGAATTGATGGTAATTACCTTTGGAAGACTATATGGATGGGCCATGTGGCAGACAAATTATGGTAGTGAAATGGAAAATATTGATGAGCAACATGATGACAGTGATGGTGGTGATATGAGGAAGCTCGCTCAGAAAATGATTTAAAAAAAATTAAAATGATGAAGTAAATACTAATTTAATGTTGCAGATAAAATAAATAACTCAGAAGAAGAAAATTGTTTTTGGCAGGAATTGATAGTAATTGCCATTGGAAAACTATATGGATGGGCTAAGTAGCAGACAATTTACGGTAGTGAAATGGAAGATATTGATGAGCAACATGATGACGATGATGGTGGTGATACAATAATAGAAGCAACCATGGGGATAAGCAATGTGAAAAAATGAGCAATGGGAGTTGGAAGACGAAGACATTGTTGCAGGTAGGGTTCGAAGGACTATAAATATGGAGGGACTGCTGAATGGATTCAGAGCTGCAAGCAGTGGTCCAGATTAAATGTGGTAGTTATGTTTTGGTAGAAATTGCTAGAAATGGATGCAAACTTCAAATATAGGAGAAATCAACATGTGTTAGGAGGGGTATTAAATTATGGGGTTGATCGAGAAACTGGAGAAATAGATAAAAAGATAGTAATTAAACAACATGCAGAGATGAATGGAGGAAAAATATTGATGATGTATGCTAATGATTGTTACCGAGATGTGGAATGACAGATGATATGTGCTAATGAATGTTGCAAAATCAACCATGTGTGCTAATGAAGGTTTATACCATGTTGATGTATCAACCATGATCAACAATCTGCAAAAACCTAAGTAGCCAATACAGCAGCTTTCCCTTGTGGTACCTGGGTACGAAAAGTATGGGATCTGGGTATGTATGAAATACCCTGTGGATTCAAACAGGGTTTTGTATTTTTTAAGCTGATACTTATTCAACCAAAGCATGCTGAATCCAAACCCAGTCACTCAAAACCCACTTCCATCCATCTACACCAAGATCCCAACCCTTGAGTGTGTGTGAATGCTCCCAGAGAACTCTATGCCACATGTCCTGGCTTGAAAACCCTCCATTGCAAACAGCTTGCAAATTGAATTCCCACTCAAGGTACCACCTTCATTCCCTGTTCATGCAGACTTGTAGGAAGCTACCCAATATGCAAACAGCAGTGCCGGCTATGGGAACCCCTTGATTTAGTAGACATTAAGCTTTCCTTCTTGCTATTGTCCTAACCAGAATCGCCGCTCCCCAAAAGGAGCATTCTGTTGTCATGCACAACCTGACCTAACTACCAAACCTGCTGCCATGATAAATGCTGTCAAAAGCCAGGTCTCCATTATTCATGGAATGGGCAAAGAAGTAAAAGAAAATGGCCTCAATTCACCTGTTTTTAAAAGCCGATTTCTTCACTTGATTGCCAATAGCAAACTCCTCGATTATAATTAGAAGCAACATCACCATATTTCGGGTACTGAGGGTGTCCTGTAGCTTGACCTGGCTAAAGGAAGATATTTTGAGCTCACACAGGAAAGTGGTTACAATATGCTTCTCTCAAAACAGAAAAACTCTCAACTTCATCCGTCTAGCCTAGTCAATTAAATTGCTTAAAGTATTCCTAGTCAGATCCACTATTCTTGACCTGAGTCACTTACCTTTGTATGAACTCAAACATCTGAAAAGGAATTGGCTACCAGATCCTGCAGTGGTTTTGGAGATTCTATGTTTCTTTCTGACCACATAGTTCGCAGACTCGGACTTGGAGAGTACTCAGTGAGCCCAGGATATTTGACACTGCAAAAAATTGTTAAAATCTTGGCAAAGACTCGACAAAGACTTGATAAAAACAAGGGTTTATTGGAGCGGTGAATGCGAGGTGTTAAACTTTTTTTGAAAATACCCTTGTGAGATACACACTTTAACCCATGCTTTTAACCTACCCTGATGCATTTTAACCCACATTAGCACTTTTCAATTTTGCATCGTGATTTGTTACCTCAGAATTGCTTGAAACCTGATGATTTTTCGTCGTTAATCCTGCCATATTTCCTGTGCAACTCATCCATGGAGACTCACAAGTTAAACTTGAGGGTACTTGGGCTGAGAAATCTGCAAGTACTTGGCAACTCACAGTTATATATGGTATCACATAATAGTTGTCTGTGCTTAATTGTGCAGTCAGTTGTTATGAATAGTTTTCGTTATTTTTG
Source organism: Chamaecyparis obtusa (assembly GCA_027943335.1). Classification (NCBI taxonomy): domain Eukaryota; kingdom Viridiplantae; phylum Streptophyta; class Pinopsida; order Cupressales; family Cupressaceae; genus Chamaecyparis; species Chamaecyparis obtusa. The sequence continues at coordinate 454,851 of BSBK01000097.1, forward strand.
TCACTGTGCTTCATGCATATGAGATGTCTAGTAGTTTTTCCCCACTCTTTTCCCCAGGAATTCTCCAAGAATTAACTTTTTTGCTCTACCTCTAGCTATTTTTTCTTGTATTCCTGTACTCTCCTCAACTTTGGGCACTGAGTTGTGTTTGAGTTGAGCCACTTCTGTAAATTTCTGTTTCTTCTATCAAATATATTTTTCCTAAAATAAAATGTCAATAAACTTGATACAATTTGTTCTCCTTATACACTGACAATGTGATGGAAATATCCTACTTTGATAATAATTGTGACTTTGTTAGTTGAGGTTAGTTTATATGTCATTACAGTTGCCAAATGCCTTCCCAAAATATAGAGTGAAAATCTAGGAGTGGATTTTCTATCAATCATCATTTCTCCTCTATATTATGGGCGCTTCAAGATGCTTGAGTGCTTTGTGGGTTCCCATGCACTGTAATTATTAGCAGTATTCATTATAGTAAGGGCATTCAAATAATGACTGCTAATTGAAAGTAGTCATCGTGGTGATCTTGAGTATGGAAATACTTTACGTAGTTAAAATCCCCCAAAAATAAGAATCTGAACTATGGAAACCACCTTATAAGTATTTCTGCGCCTTCTTATCTTGGTTAACATCAATGTCATCTCAAGGACATGTGTGTTTTCTTCCCCTTCTGGTTATCATCTATAGACATCCTCTACAAGCAGTTGGTTGTAGAGATCTTCTTACTACTTAATATACTTTCTTATCTTTGTACTCAATATACTAACATTTTCTTCGATAAAAAGAAATTGGAACTACAAAATTATGCTTAGATTGGTCTATAGCTCTGACCAGTTGGGATATTTTTTACAAGCCTCATTTGTTTTTGTAGATTGGTGTTTGAGATTCACTTGTTCTAATTGATTTTGGCAACTTGTTTTCCAGAATCCATATCTAAGAAATTTGAGAAATCTATCCATGACTGCTTAAATTCTCTCTCCTTTTTTCTGTGAGGAGTCTTTGTTTGAAGATTATAATGCCTAAGGATGCCTCTCTTATGTCTATATTGTTGAAATCATAACATGGGGATATTTTTCCATTTTCAGGGGCCAGAAATACATTTCAACTGGGTGGGACATTTTTAAGTCTCCTGTTACTTCTCACATCCAAGAAATAGATTTTTTGGAAAGCCTGGAAATGGCCTTGGCTGGCTGTTTTGATGCATTTTGGTTTATCTTTGGCTGTTATAGGTTTAGGAATCTCTGTTATAGAGATACAACCTTCGTTTTTCTTGTTGTTTCTGTTTTATTTCCTTTTGCGAATTTTGGGCAATCTTGAGTGTAGCATTTGAAATAAGGTTGTGGCTTATTTGTTTCTCATAATAACTTAAGATTTTAACCATCCACAGTCCTTAATATTGACAAGAAAAAGGGCTTCTGAAAAAACTGTAATGAGATGAGAAAACAACATTTCCAGGCACTTGCGTGATTCATCATGATGATCAGTCAAATGTCGTTTTTATTATCATGTGCTGAAATGATGAGATGTATTTTATTTAGTGTCTTTTGTATGTTTTCGAGATCATGTTATTAAAAGTCTAGCATCTAGGTGTAATATAAGCAGTAGTTAAAAAACTCAGAGTTGGCAAAAGCTCTCACCATTAAAAAACACATAAATTTATAAAATATTCTTAAAAAACATGCATGAAATTGGATAAAAATCCATGCATGAAATTGAATTTACAAATGTCATAAGTAGTCTTTTATTCATTTACAGATTAAAAAAATGAGTTCAATTCACATCACTTTGTCATGAAAATAAATTACCTATCCCTATTAATATTTTACAATTTTCATCCTTGGAAAGCATGTTGCTCAAAACAAGTTTTCTTTTTTTCTTTTTAACACCAGAGCTGCGGTTTGGGGTTTGCAGTTCCTAGAGGGATTGATAGGCAATGCTCTGCAGAGCTCTTAGTGGGTTTGAGAGGCAGGGCCCCTCATGGAGTTCTGGCTGCCAAAACTATCTGAACCTTCATGGCGAATACCTGATGGCGAATACCTGAATGCTTGAAAAATTGTTAAAAACAATTTGATAATTCAAAATGGTGAAAATGACCTTTTTCTGGATGGACTGTCTTATTTTAATGGCAGCCAATATTTTATCTTGAACTCACAAATTACTGTTGAGTTTTCACCAAAAAATCAGCAACAACTTGCCTAGCGAATTTCTTCATGAATCCTGTCTGACCTGCAAGTCCTATAAGTAATTGGGGATTATTTGAACTATTCTCCAAGCTATGTTTCCTTTGAATTGCAAATGTTCTTTAATTCTGGATCTGAAAGACTAAAACATATATAGGATGTTTGCCATTTAATTGATAGTTTAGCGCTGGTGAAACATGAAAGCTTCCTCAATTTGTATGGAAAATCTTGAATAATATGTTGATGATTAATGTCTAGAATCCACACAGTATTTTTTAGTGGTTGATTTTTTTGTTGGAAGATTATAATTTTGCATGTTGGAATTCATATGCTCAAGGCTGATGCCTTGTTTCATGCTTTCGTGACAGATACATTCTGGATGCATCTCAGGTCATCAGTTGAGCAGAAGGTATGCTTTTATATCATTTTTTTAAAGCTCATTGTAGTTTTAAAGTAAGACAGATGATGTGTTAACAAAGAATTACTATGTCACCTCAAAAGCTTAAATGTTTGGTATGTATTGATAATTGTCTTATGGTACATGATTCTAAAGGACATTCAGAATATGGCATCTGGAAAATGTTGTTAGAGTTCCATTTGCATGAAATCATATGAAAAGTTGCCAGTATCTTGAATATGTAATAAGTATTATCACTGAATATTATTTCCCATTTCCAGTCTCTGACGTACTGCTGTACAGGGCATGGAGGATTGCCTCCTGTGATTGATTTACATAAATTACAACTATCTGCCTAGACAAAGCTCTGTAAAGATGCAGGGTTCAAGTTAAATTGTTCAACAATTTGAATGCCTGCTGATTTTTTTGTGTGTCTACAGAACAATCGCATATTTTGTCATCAGTTTGCAACTGTCAACCAGTGGTATGCAGGGACATGTGCCACCCTCAACCCTTGCCCACTCCTGAAATAAAGGTGCTGTTTCTGGGATGGGACCAAATGTGGCCATGCCACTCCCTCAAGGCCGCTTGCGGGGGGGGGGGGCGCGGGGGGGAGTACCTTGAGACATCCCTGCCAAAGACTGTGTTGATTATTTTGTCACTGATGTCAAAGGTTGATGATCAAGGTCGTATAAATCTCAGAGAATTGGATTCAGCTGCTTGACGTGCTTGAGCTGCCTGGTGTTGATGTGAGTTTTAGTCCACTACAACATGCAGAATCAACCACTCAATGTTTCGGAGTGAAACATCAAATATTCAACTCTCTTTTGATATAAGGTCACTTCTTATGCTAAGCCTACAAAGTAAGATCACAAGGTGACTTAAAGGTTCTTTTACTATGGATACTTGCTCGGTTGAAATGATGTGATTTGCTAGATCACTAAGGGGACTTATGCTAGTTCATTCAAGATTTGTCAACTACTTGCACTTCTAATGATTTAGCCTTACAATGTGCAATGAAAATATATTTTGATTTTCCAACTTTCAACTTCTCAACTTAAACTTAAACTTCTACCTTTACTCATAACTATGAATGCAAGGAAACATGGATGAACTTGGACTCTACTAGGTGCAATCTTATCAGCGACTCCACCCACCTAGTGCAAGCTTCTATGACAGACTTAAATGATTTTCAAATTAATATCTCCTCTCTAATCCCATCAAATGGATGCAAACTAAAGATTCAATACCAATTGAAGTTAAGTGTTTTTGATCATCAGCTCACCACACAAGGCACACTCACAATCAGCAAGAGGCTAGTGGCTCGGATTTGTCTGAGTCAAGCAAGTAAACATTCACAATTACTTTCATTCAACTAAACTATTTGAAGCAAAATCTATTCTAACAACTTGGAATGAAAATCTATTCTAAATGAGGAATGTAGTGTTAGGATTAACAAGGCAGAAAAACAATTACATGCAAATATAACCAATATCAGAAAATAATAAACCACACAGAAGAGAACACAAGACACAAAGATTTAATGTGGTTCACTCAATCCCTGGGCTACGTCCACCAAGAGCGAGTCCAATATTTTATTATCCAGTGATTACAACTTGATTACAATCCGTAATCCCTTACAACTCAATTTCGCCGCAAGTACTAAAATCATACATCATAATGAAATCCCTAACTCTAAGCCAATATAACAAGGCTTATCTCGGTTAACAAGTTAACCCTAAAATACTTGACGAGTCAACCTAAGAAAAGGCTTGACAAGTCAACCTAGGGAAATGTTTGATGTGTCAACTCAAAAATGCTTGACGAGTTAACCCCCCAAATTTTTTTTGGGGTGATGCCTTGAACCCCATGACGAATGAAAAGTGTACAGTACTTTCCTGATCAGTCACCACAAGCTAACAATCTCCCACTTGGGGACTGATCAAACTCCACACCAAACAACATGTAGGTCACCATGCAATAATGCAAACTTGATCACAACAATTCACCATGCAAGACACAACAATGAAAAGTAGAGCAAATTTGGCATTACATTAGCAACAATTTTCAAAACAATCTCTTTCACAAATGAGAGGGGTGGAGGTTTATATAGGAGCCCCAATTACAATGAATGACCAAGATTGATTTAGAATCAAGGGCCCAGATTAATCCATTTGAAACCCTAATTAGGGCAACCAAAGATAGCCAATGAGAATAAAGCACCACCAAAAGGAGCCAATGAGAAAATTCAAAACTTTGAGGACCAATAGGAAGCGAGGGACCGCCTAGTCATCGAACAACTCGTCATCCAGGATGTCCACTCCCTTCACCTTCTCTCTTTTAGCCAACTTGATGAACTTGAGTAAAATTTCTTTGAGTAAAATTTCTTTAAGTTCCTCCATGTCAATACTAGGAAGGCTGCTATGCTGCATCTCCATAATCTCTAACTGTTCCATGCATGTGCCCAATGTGTCATCCCAATCTATAGTATGTAGTTGAAGATCATTAATAGGAAGCATAAGTGAGAGGAAACCATTCAAGTGACTCTCTTCAAGAGAATCTACACCTGTGAAATAAATTGACTCCAATTTCCCCATTAGCTCTTCCAAATCCAACTCATTGGAAGCATCACTATCAAGGCCAAGCAGCTCCTTGATTGCAATGAGAACCCTCGAACGTATCCCTAGGACAGGATCCTGAATGTCACCACATTGTGTGCGCACTTGCTCATAAGTAGTCTTCTTGGTAATCAATGAGAGATACCAATGGCCAAAGTCATAAGCACTCCCCTTGTCAATCACTCCTTGTACCAAGATTGATGTAGGGATAGCTCTCAATGCCTTGAGACGAGGAATGACCTTTTGTTTGATAGGCTGAAGTTCTTCCCACATCTCCTCTAATCCCTGCATTTTATCCATAAGCATAGTGGTCATTTCATATATTTGAACCATTTTGGCAAGGAAAGACTCTTCTCGCCCTCTGATATACCTTGCCCATTTCCTTACCACACTGCAAGCACAATGTGAGTCTTGAGAAGTGGGAACATAAGGAATGAGTGTTACATCCTCCTGTCTGGATGGATTCACATATTTGTTTATTATTTCCTTCATCATCAAATTTTCTGTCTCAAGATCATCCTTTTCTTTGATCAGTCTATTCATCATTTCTTCTATAGGACTTGCATTGTCCTTCCATTCCTGAAATTATTGATCTTTAGTTGTTGGCCCAATATCGAATGAAGAGATATGGTAATCATGGGGAGAAATCTCGTCTTCATTCCTATCTTCAATGGGGGTAGCCAAATGTATATTGCAAGAACCTGTCTCATCTCTAGTAATCTTGTGAACCTTCCTTGCTGGCCCAAATTCCCTTGCTCTCCCTATCTTGTTAAGAAATGTGTCAATATCATCTATAGGGGGGATCTCCTCTACCCTTCTTCTCTTCTTCATGTTGTCTCTAAGCCAATCAGGGATTGTGGATAAATCCAAGCCACACTCCATCTGTTCATCTTCATCACATCCCTTAAGTGTTGAAATAAGGTCATCTTCCATCTCCTCAGTGTTGGGATTAGACTGCCCCATATCATCTCCTAAATCAACTACAAAGTGCACCATGGGGGAAGATGGCAATATCTCTGTGTTTAGTTGTATTGAATGTGTGGATGAAGCTGCCTCTTGACCATCCTGGGGTAGGATCTCCGTATCACCACCGTGTGCTGAATCATTGTCCATGGCCTGTGTTCCTCTCTAGATGATGATGAACCAAGGATAAGAGTAGGCATGGTCGGCCTTTGTCTTTTGTCTCCAGATTCTGCACTAGTTGTCTTGTCACTTGATGCTCGAGGTGTTCCTACCTCCTTATCCTTTCTCCTTATAGTTTGTCCTGTAGCTTGAATACGCAATCTTGAGTTGCTAGTGGTTCCTTCATCATCCTTGGAAGAAGACTCTTCACTTTGCATCCTTGCATTGGTGAAGGTGATGCCTTGTTTCATCAACCCATTCATCTGCTTGTCCACCAGTGCCCTCAATCTATCCATGATCACCCTCATCAGAATCCCTAAATCTGAAAGTTCCTCCTTTAGTGACCAATTAGGGGGCTCAATTGACTTGTTCTTCTCATATTCATAATTGCGGTGGATAATGCACCCATCATCTTGGACCTGGTCAGGAATAGGGAAAGACACCACACTTCCTCATGAAACTCAATGTCATTCTAGACCACATCTTCCTCCTTACAACCTCTTCATCCATGAGATTCATCCAATAATCTTCTGTCTTCCTTATGCTTGTACTTCATGCCTTTGTGAATTTGAATTTTTCGGAATGGATCAAATTCTTTTCTTGCCTTATATGTTCCAAGCTGATAAAACTGTATCTCTGAATTAGCTGTCTCGGCTACCTGTAAGGATGGATAAGACTCAAGCATTCTCCCTAAAGTAATGGAGGAAGGCATTCCCTGTCTGTGCTTCTCCTTCTGTATGAGGTCAAATTCTGAGAGTTGTCTAACCACTTCCAATAAAACCATTTTATTCGTGGGATACTTGGGGAGTCTGTATGGTTCTGAGGAAAATCCTTGGACCCTGATATAGGTGAATGTAGGGAATTGGATGTACCAATTTCCATATTTCTTTATCAATGCAATGGCATCCTTGGACAATCTCTTGTGTATCTCCCCCTGCAAAGTGAAAGTGATACTCATCGTGAAGATATCATTGACCCTCCTATAACTGACCTTCCTATGCAGTTGCAATTCAAGATAACAATCGTAGACTTTGAATTTGTCTTTCCCATTTCCAATCTCGCCTCTGCATATGAGGCCTGGATAGTACACAGTCCTCTTTAATAGATAGATTATATAGGAACTCATGTAGAATTGTCTTGTCTTTTTTAAGTCTCTCAACTGTGCATCCAGGTTATTATTTATTATCCTTGCCCAATTGATCATTATCTCTCCCAAGGCAATCTCTTCTATGAAGTAGAACATCTAAGAATCAAAGAAAGCCCCTTGAGGTGACCCCATTACCCTGCTCAGCATGAAAATCAAGTCATTGTACTCCTTGAAATCTTCATTTGCCAACCTCTTTGGCAACCTGGAATGATGTCTTCTTGGCTCATGGATCCTTTTTTTGTTAATGATGTCCACGCATGCATTAGGTTTTGCAACAAATAGTCCTTTAGTTTCTTCCTTAGTTCGGACTTGCATTCCGGAGTGTTAGGGGATCCCGAAGGTCTCTCTTATTGCCTCATTAAAAAATGCAAACACTTTGCCTTTGGTCTTGATGGTTCTAGTGTTTGGATCATAGCTCTTCGCACATTCAATGGCTGCGGGGAATCTTGTTGCCTGATAGAGTCCACACCCGACCATATTAATTGCTATCTTTGAAGGCAAGTACTCTCTGTGTCCATACATTCTCCTTCTCAATCCCGTCATATCAAGGTGCTCCATGTTGGTATCTGAAACTTTTCCCCATTTGGATGACATTGAGGACTTTGGATAAAAGCCTTTGGACAGCCTCTTAGTTAGCACTATCCTCGCTGCAAATCCTTTTGGCTCTGCCATTTCTGTTATGATGCTCAAAGTTAGTAAATTGTAAGAAAATTATTGAGTTTAGATCACGAAAATGCTTGAATTTATCCATAGATCAGATGATGAACTTCATATTTTGATTAAATAACTAATCCAAAGAAAACAATAATCAAAGTGCCAGCCAGAACATTAGGACATCAAAAATATTTAATACTTAGCCAAATTTATGAATTCTGATTTTCAAACCAGTCACGCCAACACCCTCAAAATGGCCCTAATAACTTATCAAGTTAACTCTAAATCACAACCTAGGACTCTCTTTTGACCTTGGAAACATAGAGTAATCCAAACATGACAGCAAACTAAATACTTGGAGAGTTCAAACTTCTAAAGACAAGCCTGCAATTTCGCTTTAATTCCTCCTTCAAGGTGATCCTAGCACCCCATACCAAGCAAATTTAAAGTCTTAGGACTTATTGGTGAACAATGAAATGATCAAGTGTTAATACCAAGTTTATGATCAAACTAACCAAAACTTTTCCGAACACAAATCTGGAAATGAGATATATTCAAATTCCATGCACAATAATAGTGATGAAGGTTTGGAACATAGGATTTTTCGTTTAAGATGCATTGGAACCACGTTTTATGATAAAATCAGACCTTTGCCAAATTTTGATTTTCTAAAGACAGTCCCTGGATAAGTCTGAAAACATATCAAATTAGTCCTATCAATCCATTCACTCCATTTCCAACTATGACTTGGAACTTTAGTTTGGATTGGGAATCAAGTTGTAGATCAAACATGGCAGCCAATTAATCATTTTGAAATTCTTTATTTTACGAGGACATGTCTGCAATTTTAGTTCTAACCACTCTTATGTTGATCCCAGCTCTTCAAATTAATCATATTTTATGTCCTAGGATCGATTAGTGAACTATGAACAAATTAATTTTGCCTTAAAATGATGTTCACCATGTCTGGAGACATTCTTGTAACTAAGGTTTGTAAAAATCAGACTGCAAACAAAGATAACCCAGTTTTCATGCAAAAAAAAGGTGTTTTCAGACATAGTCTCCAGACTTTTGTTCATAGAAATCTTACCTCAAAGCCCTTGCGATTGGAATTGAGTGGAATTGATAGGTCTTGATGTGGGGATCAATCTGCAAATGAGTGCTGGGGGCTTTGAGCTTTCAATGATTTTATATGAATTTTCTAAAAATCGCCCCCATTTTTTGGATGCTTCAGACTTTAGGTTTGCAAACTAAGTTTCAGACTTCGAATGGCCGTAGAATGAGCCTCAAATCACCTCCTAAAGCCCTACAATCAATTCCTAATCAGAGTGCATTGTCATAACAAACCCAGGTTAAGTAAAAAAAAAAAATCGAATTTCCAGGTTTAATTTTCAAACCTTTGCTCATAGCTGTCTTATCATAGCTCTTGGATGCCTGAAAACGGTTGCAAACAATGAGGAAATGGCAAGGGAAGACTCAGCAATTAAGTTTGGACAGATTCAGTGACATGATGATTTTCTAGAAATTTTCAAAAAAATTGCCTCTGTTTGGAGCATTTCTCAGATTTTGGTCTGAATATTCATGCTGTCATCCCCCTCTTGCCTTCAAAATTCTAAGAAAAAGGCCTTCAAAACAACCTGCCATGACTCACATATGAAGTTCCTTGCAAATACCTTTCCATACTTTCTCAAAAAAAAATTGCACCATAGGAGGGGTTTTCAGAATTAAATGTGAAAATACCTTGTTTACAGTCTCTTTAATAGCTTCCTTAGTCACCTTTAACCCCTCTTTAATGGCATATATCCTCCTTCACCTAGACTCCAATCACCAAGGCTGGATTGTGCTTCTACTGGTCCTCTTGCTTTAGATTTTGGCAATCTTAGTCTTTGTTCTTCAAAGATATTCATGGCTTACTACAACAACAATCACCTTTTCAAATGTGTTTTTGCCTCTTATTTGCTTTCCACAAGCAATGTGGGATAAAAGATTTACCACCTTCTAGAAGGTTCCACTTTGACTTTATTAATTTCCCACATTAACTTTAATTAAATAATAAAATTGTGCCATAATGGGGAATATCGATCTAAGTTAGGACTCTCAAATTTGCCAAAGTCCAAGACTTGTATGGACTTGTAACCATGTCCAAAGTCCAACTCCATTCATGCTAGGCAGGGAAAATCGGTCAAAGTTTGGATAAAAAAATCTGCTTTATACTTAGAAAAATATTTGATCTTGCTTTGCTATCAAAAGGGGGGAAAATCAACCCTAGTATGGACAAATTTGACACTAAGAAAAATTTCGCAATTTGGCCCTAAGGGAAATTCGACCCTAGGAAATTTTTTCACATCCATACTCTCTCTAAGGGGAAAATCATACCATGTCTGTACACTCCAAACACTTAGAAGAAATTGCTCACCTTCAATGTTAGCCCCTTGGGGAAAAACGACCCATGCTTGGACTAATTCGACACTTACAAAAAATTTAGAGTCCGCTCTTGCCTTGTAGGGGAAAAATGACCCTAGCTTGGACTATTCCAATACTTACACAAATTTTGAGTTTCTCTATCCAATCCAAGGGAAAATTGACCCTAGTCTGGACTTAGAAAAAATTTCAGCATACACATTCAGTCTTGGGGGAAAAGCGACCCCTGTGTGGACACTTTCCAGACTTAGAAAATTTTCAAGCTCACCCTTGGGGGAAAATCGCCCCTAGTTTGGATTTTTCAAACACTTACAAAATTTTCAAGCAGAATTCACCCAAAGTGGTGGAAATTCATAGTATGTTTGGATTTTAACCCCAACACTTGGAATTTTTCAGGAAAAAAGCCAATTAATGAAGGGAAATTAATGTAGAGTTTGGATTTTGATCAAAATATGAGGGGAAATTCATGTATAGTCCAGATTTTGCATATTTTTATAAATAAAATTGATTTTTTTGTTAGGATTTTGGCCGTTTTGTATGTAAAAAATCAATTTTATAAGAGTTTTAAGGCCCTTATACATGAAATACGCCTTTATATGGAATTTTGGACTAATTGACTAGCCAAAATTTAAATACGCCTAGAATTTTATGTTCAACCCATTATAACATGACCCCGACGAATTGTGATTTTAATGTTCCCACTTTAAGATCACAACTTTTCCACTTGATTTTAATACCACCCCTCAATCTTTTAAAGCATTGGATTGCCAAATTCGCCACCTAAACCTAACCAAACAAACAACCACAAGTGAAGGAGGGGTTCCCCATTTGCAATGAGGTGATGGTGTGAAAAGGTCACAACACCTGGCTGTCCAGCTCAGCTGCCTACTTGTCTACGTGTTTGCCAAGTTAGATTACCTCTGCCATGTCATTGGTTGAATTGTCCAAAGGTCGACTCATATTCTAGGCACGATAAGGATATTATTCTTATTTAATAAGATAAGAAGTATGCAAATAAAAAACCAATAGATTAAAGTCTCGGGCCATATATTTATTTGTGATGAAAATATATAGGCTGCGATTGTAAGGAGTGTGTCGGCTAATTTATGTATGAGATCAATGCAGGGACGGGTTCAGAATTGTAAACGGCTTCATAAGTGGATGGTGCATTCACTACTATTGTTAGCTGGGCGGTAAAATCTCTATTGAAAGAATGCGTGAGGAGTGGTGGCAATAATTCCTGTCCGCAGATTATATAACCTTTTCCACATAAGGACTGGGCAGTGGAAATGAATTACTAAAAACGTAAGTTTTGGACAGATATAGTATCACGCGTCTCCTTCAGGGTTATTGTGGGTGCTTTATAAGGCAGCGTTCAGCTTCAGATCCTTTTTTAGAACACACATGTTATTTTGATCAAATATGGAGGCATGGGGGATAATACTTTTGGTGTGTGTTGACTATTTTTCTGATTTTTGAAGCTGTGCGTTTTCAGATTGACAGATATAGAGTATGAAGAAATGTGGTCTGCTGAAGAAAGACGAGCATGAGAGATATGAAATATATATTTAAAACAAGTGTTAATTGCTGAGGTGTGACTGGAATCAATAATATAGCAGCTGGATATGAAGTTTTATTAGTTTTCTGAATGGGTCGAGAGATATAGAGTCATTTTGAAATAAGAGAGTGATGCGTCTAAGTATCAATTGGGTGGAGTTGCTTTGTTTGCAGGTAATGCTGCATTTACTATTCACCAGAGTCTGTGGAGTTGGAAGCCCACTTTGATGCACTTGCAATTGATGATGGTGATCACGAGCTACTTAGAGATGTTGAGGCTGATCCTGAGGCTGGGCCCGAGGCTGCTAGTACTGATGCTAGTGGCACTGTTTGTGCTTCTAATCTGTAACAGCATAATGATGATGATTTGTTTGATGATTTTTGATGATATTTTGATCACTGATGACTGATAGTGATTATTTAATATGTTGGCATTATTGTTTTTGAACTGAAACATTGATATGGTGGTGTATTTTGCTATGTTGCTTTATTATTAGCATAGTAATGTATGAACTTATTTGCTGCTGCACATGTTTATATATATATATATATATATATTTTTATTTTTTTTATTTTTATTTTTTTTTAAAATAAATTTTTGTACGGACGAACCCAAAACGAATCGAACTTAGATTACTTTCTGTTTTTTCTTTTTTAAATTTATATGGTGCAATTATGTTTTCTTTTGCTCAGATGTGCCCAATCCCAAGTTTCAGTCGAATTTCTGGGTTGTCAAGTCTAGGCCAAGGTGGCATACCACATTTTCAAACTATGGGGTCTACAATCACCTTTGCTACAAAATAGGTACAAGGTGTGCTATATATATTGGTCTGGGTATTTATAGCTGACTAGGAAAGGGAGTTCATGGTTGATATTTTCTTCTAGTATCTCTCTCTCTCAAATATCCATATACTAGATTTGACAATAATATCCATATATTATTCTTGAAGGAATCATATCCAAGGTTGACTGCTTGTCAGTTTCAATAAAAAAACACGCAACTCCAAAAAAGAGAAATTTGGGAAATGTGTGACATCTCCTTTATTGCTAAATTTATCATTTTTGGAACTATGTTTTAGAAAGAAATCTTACTTTTCTTGATATCGAACAAAACGTAGTGTTTTTGGTTTTTACAATATCATGTTTCTTGTGTTTTTATTTTTTGTGCAGAAGATGATCAGTCAAATCCACAAATTTCTGATTAATTAAAAAATTATTGTGCAGCCTAATTTAGTTGCCCTGTTTACAATTCATCAAGGCAATGCAAGGGATAGCAAGTTCCAAATTGAATCCTGGCATTCTTAGCAAAGGAAGAAGCTTGCAAAAACATTTGTAGATGATCAGTCAAATCCACAGATTTCTGATTAATTAAAAAAATTATTGTGCAGTCTAATTTAGTTGCCCTGTTTACAATTCATCAAGGCAATGCAAGGGATAGCAATTTTCAAATTGAATCCTGGCATTCTTAGCGAAGGAAGAAGCTTTCAAAAACATTTATAGATGATCAGTCAAATCCACAAATAAATCCACAAATTTTTGATTAATTAAAAAATTATTGTGCAGCCTAATTTAGTTGCCCTATTTACAATTCATCAAGGCAATGCAAGGGATAGCAAGTTTCAAATTGAATCCTGGCATTCTTAGCGAAGGAAGAAGCTTTCTAAAACATTTATAGGAGATATTGTTTACAGGAAGCTAATAAGACATTGCCTTATCTGTCATGTGTAGTGAAGCAAAGATTCTTTTCAAGCATGGCAAATAATGTGTACATGGTCTGGGGGGCCCTCATTATGAGAATCTTATGCCATTACTAAAATTATAGGCTTTGTAAATTAGTCCTAATTATATAAATCCTACCTTCAAAAACTTCATTTGGAAGGATGGTAAAACAAAGACTACACTATCTTATCAGTTCTATTTTCTCAATGTATAGCTTACCGATGCTGGTCATTTTGCTAGTTAGCTCAGAAAGATTGGTATGCAATATTAAAAGAAAGGAACCATATCAAGTTTTTGGCTCAGAAAATGCCATCTGGCATTTTCAATTCTTGGGTGAGTCATGTCATTTCTTGTCATAAATAATGCCAATGGCGTAAATAAGTTTCTGACAAGTCAATGTCATAGTGCAAAATTAGGCAATCTCAGAGACTGAAGTGATGTTGTCCAAGGCCCCTTTGGGCAGGTGTTGCTAGCACCCATTGGAGTGGAATTGATGTATAGCAGTGGTGGTGGGTTTTTCCACTAGTGAAAAGTTTTAGCCCAAACAACTATGTCCAGGTCAGTCAGGCAGGTGGTTTTCCCCCATTCACATGAAGACTTTTGTTCGTTTAATGATGGTGCATACTCTGTCACTGAGGTAAATACAATTTTTTTTGAGGTGCGTGTTGAGTTTCCCATGCATTCTGAGGCCAATAAGGAAACAATTATAGTGTGCCAGTGCTACTGCTGTTGAACCTTTTAAGTGGGTGTGGAATATTGTCTGCTTTAATTTTTGTATTGTTGACTATTTGTAAGGCTTCCATTCATCATTCTGCTGCCGACTCCTCATTTGAATTGTAATTAGACTGGACAGTTTGGAATAAGCTTTTACTAATTCTTGAGTGAGATTGAGATTTACTTGTACGATGTAGTTGGCATTTATTTTCATTTAAGTAGGGTATCTGTTTAAAGACAGGGATCGAGACATTTAAACATGGGGGCTTTTGTGCTTGCAGATGGGTGTAGAAAATGCCAAGCAATTTTGTAAGGCATTCCAAAGAGTTCACGAACAACTCGTATGGTTTGTTATCCTGCAATGAACAGTTGAATAAGTGTCCACTTATTGTTGTATATTATTGTGTTCCTATTTATAGGGGTATGATATTATTTTATGACGTGCTTTCATTGCGTTTCATTTCAGGTGTATAGAGCTCTTCCTCTTGAAGCAGTCAGACGGATCACAGCACACTTGGAGTCAAATTCAAGTTGATGACATGGGAAGCATTTTCTTATTTTACTCGCCTGAGGCAGATTGTTATTATAGTTTATTGAAGGGAATGCATTCTAAATGCATACACATGCGAAATCATATAAGCACATTTGTGGAGTCGCAATGTCTCTCTAAATTTTTAGAATTGAAGAATTGGAAAATGGCAATGGTCTTTCCTTTGCTTTATTTCAACCATTTGACCTTGCCATTCATCTTGTAATCTCCCATTTTCAATGGGATAGTCAGTGTTTACATTTGAACCACTGAATCAATCTTCTGGAATCTCAAGGGTGAGAAATATTGTGAATGCTGTGCTATATTTTTTGTAATTTAAAAAATATTTGAATGGTAGAAATCTTAGCAGTTTTTCTGAAGATGGTATAGAACTTTACTAGATTGTCTTTAAGAATAAATTTGGTTGCTTATCATTTGGCATAGGAATTAAAACTTTGGGTTGTCAAGTCTAATTTTGAAATTCTTATTTGATTTCCTGTTTTTTCATATACTTTAATAAATTATATTTGATCTTAGATGCTAAATTTGTTATAAAATGAAAGAAAATTAATAAAAGTTGTAGCACGTGTGTACAAATGTATGTACGCATGCATATGTAGCGCATAAAGGTGCCCTTTCCACTACTTGAATCTTTTGCTAACAACCATGGTCTCATTTGAGTTGTTTGTTTGACCTCTGTGTATTGATCACGACACAATGCTAATTATGTTTCCTTTAATTATGTTTCCTTAAACCACTGTGGGACCTTAGTTTTGAGCCTTCTATTAAGCCATTTTGAATAATTGACTATAAAGGATGAAGAGCACACAAGAAATACTAAGCCAACGAGGGTGGGGGTGGCAGCGGAGTGAATCAATATTTCTAAACTTTTAAACTTTTAAAAGCATAAATCACTTAAACATAAAGATAGCAACCATCAAAAAATGTTAACACCAAATTTCTCGTGGAAAAACCTTTTGGGTAGAAAACCAGGACATTCAGTAGCTTTCATTAACAAAGGGCACCACCTCAGATTACAAAATGTGAGCATCAACCCATAAAGAGCACCAACCCTCTTCAAAGCACCAACTTTTAAGAGTTGAAACACCAACTCTAATAGGTAGAGGCACCAACCCCACCTTGAGAGCACCCACCCTCCTCAAAGCACCCACTTTGAATAGTTGAAACACCGACTCCATATAAAACTCAAAAATTAGAATAACATCCTCATAAAAACACTTCTTCAATATGCTCAAATCATTGATATCCTCCAATATTATGCACAACCCAAACAAAATTCTAACATAGAAATCCCCGAACTATTGAATTGTATGTACCCTCCCAAGAGGGTCCATACACTGAATGCCGAGTCTTGGCAAGGTATAGTTAGTTGTTTTTACTCTCTTCCTTCACACTTGCAACTAAATGCATTGACTCAGTCATATATGTTAGGAATCTGTTTAAGTCTCTTTGAAAAAAATTGCCCAACACTTAAAAGAATTGTTAATGCACACTTTTCTTCAAACAAAACAACACTGATAAAATCATAAATGGAAGACTCTCTGAGTGTTTCTAAGCGGCGAGTTTTCTGGGATTAACTTGCCAGACACAACTTGCCGAGTTTTCCAAAAAAACTCGCCGAGTAATCACTGAGGGTTTTTGGAAAACTCAGCAGTCCACACGAAATATTCAGTTGCGTTAAAACACGACCCCATAAAGCAAAAAACAACATTGTTTGTTTTATTTTTTTGTTCTGAGTTTGTGTGTTTGGTTGAGGGATGAATATTGGCTTCCAAGCCCTTGGTGACTGATTGTAATCAATTAGAAGCGGATTTGAATGAATTTCAAGTGGATTTCAACCGGATTTTGAAGAAAAATCATATTCTTAGGTGGGTTTTATGATTTTTTTTCTATGTTTTTAAAAACATTCTATTTATTTTCTAGTTAAATGCAAAATTATTTCTAAGTAGTTAGAAATGATTTTGAATCATTAGAACAAGATTTAACACTATTTTTGACAGGTTTTGTTTTATCTTTCACTTTTTTTTTTAAGAATATCTTGTTTTAAAAAAAAATCAAACACTAGTAGTTTTTAAAGTTTTTAAAAAAAAAAACTTTGAATGATGTCTAAAAATATTAAAACTAATTTAGATAGTTTGCTTAATTGTTTAACTAAAAAATTTATTTTATCTTTTCACTTTTTATGTGTGGATCAACAGTTAACCATTAATTCAACATGACATATTCAGAGAATGATTGGCCACTAGAACCATGTCCCTCTGGATTTATAGGCACCCGTCTTAAAGGTGCTAGAGATAAGACATGGAGGTATGCCTATGAAGGACCAGAGCTTGGGAAGGTGATTTGCATAAAATGGGAGAGAAATTTTTGGAGGCAAAAATCACATCAAATACCACCTTGCAAGCATTGACAAACATGATATTAGGAAATGTGATAAAATCACAAAAGAGATAAAAAGATTTGTTAATGCCATACTTATAGTTGGGGAAGAGAAAAAAATGCAAAGGGAGAGGACAAATTTAGCTATGAGGGCAGTCATAGTTGAATCTTAAGGTGCTTCAATTGACATTGAAGAAGAAGTGACACTTCAGAGCATAGTGGGCTCTCGTTGTGGCCCGCGTATTTGCAAAACGAGCACCCTCTCTTTTACCACTTCCACTTCCTCTAGTAGAGTTCCTGTTGTTGCATCACCATCAAGGATACAACCTATAGGCAATTATAGATGGAAGACTCACCGAGTGTTTTTGAGGGGCGAGTTTTTCTGGAATTAACTTGCTAGACTCAACTTACTGAATTTTCCAGAAAAACATGTCGAGTTTTTTTTGGAAAACTCGGCTAGTCCACATGAAAAACTTGGTTGCGGTAAAACACAACCGCATAAAGCAAAAAATGACACTATTTTATTTTTTTGTTCTCAGTTTGTGTGTTTGGATGTGAGGGATGAATATTGGCTTCCAAGCCTTTGGTGATTGATTGTAATCGATTAGAAGTGGATTTGAGTGGGATTTCAAGTGGATTTCAATCGATTTTTGAAGAAAAATCGCATTCTCAAGTAGGTTTGTTTATTTTGTTTCTATGTTTTTTAAAGACATTCTATTTATTTTTTGTTGTATCTAGTTGAATGCAAAATCATCCTAAGTAGTTAGAAATGATTTTGAATCATTAGAATAAGATTCAACACTACTTTTGACAAATTTTGTTGAATATTTCTCTTCTATTTTTTTAAAAATAAAATCAAACCCTAACAATTTTTTAGTATTTTTAAAACTTTAAATAATACCTTAAAATATTGAAACTAATTTAGATAGTTTTCTTAATTGTTTAACTAAAATATTTATCTTGTCTTTTCACTTTCTATGTGTAGGTCAACAATTAATTATTAATTTAGCATGGTAGATTCAAAGAATGATTGGCCACTAGGACCATGCCCTTCTAGATTTATAGACACCCATCCTAAAGGTGCTAGAGATAAGACATGGAGGTATGCCTATGAAGGACTGAAGCTTGTTGGCAATTTGGCTGAGGTATGTACATTGATGTTGTCATTATGGCAACATATGTTCCCTATGAAGATCGCATAAGCTGGAAAGTAAGTATGGAAGATCGCAGACTAAAATTGTCTAAGTATGAAATAGTGTTTTTGACAGAGCACCCGATACAATTTGTTTTGGCAACGTTCACTGGAGCATGATCAGAGTTTGCGCAGTTGAACATAGACTCTATGGTGTCTAAGGATACCCCATCTCAGTGCGCAAAAGAGTACGGACAATACAGACAAAGTTATGATTGTTTTACTGATGACATAATACAACCGATAGAGCAGTTTTGAAGACACAACTAGTAAATGAATTAAGGGATTATTTTGCTTGTCAAAATAATGACTTTATATTATGAAGAGACAACATCCTAGATGTTTACTCTTGGATAAAGATATGCAAGCCGACAGGAGAAAGATATTATGTTTGTATCTTGTATAAATAAAGATGTATTAAGCATACTTGAAATGTAACATGTAATATATGTAACTTGTGATAGCAGCGAAAGTTGTTGATGCGAAGTTGTTAGCAGTACCATATTGTAATCAGTAAACATTTGTATTACTTGTTTGGGCAGTGAGCTCATCTGGTAATTAGGTTTTGTATCTACAACTCCTAACAGGGTCGAGGCTTCTAACAAGGCCTATAGTCCCTTAACCAGGACTAATACACTATATGATTGTAACAGGCTCCTAACAGGGTCAACATCCTTAACCGGATATCTTTTGATTAGTGGATCTTTGTGGGTACCATCCCCACCGGGGTTTTCCCTTGGCCAGGGTTTCCTTGAGAACATATCATGTGTTATGAGTTCTTTACATTTATTGTTATGTATGCTATTTAGTTTCTTATGCTTTGTATGCACTAAAGTAATCTGTTATATCCATAAGTGGGCAAAAGTAAAAGTTTGTGAAATACTGATTCACCCCCCCCTCTCAGTATTTCCTATTTCTAACAAAGCTTGGGAAGGTGATTTGCACAAAATGTGTAAAAGTATTTTCTAGAGGCATAAACCGCCTCAAATACCACCTTGTAGGCATTGACAAGCATGATACTAAGAAATGTGATAAAACCACAAAATAGATAAAAAGATTTGTTAATGTCATACTTACAGTTGGGGAAGAGAAAAAATTGCAAAGGGAGAGGGCAAATGCTTAGTGGCAAAGTTGGAGCTCATCCCATTGTGAGTGCAATTGGAGCTTATTTGAGAGTAACCACACAAAGAAGAGAAACAAGTTAGCCCAAAACCGCCTCAATGACCTTATATTTGTGCAATATAATCTTTGGTTGCGCATAAGAAAAGCACATGAAGCAATAACTGGTCAAATTGATTTGGATGATATAAATCCTTATAGTGATTGGACGTGATAGGAGTAGCCTCCATTGTTTACATAGGATGACATCATTGATTTGGAGAGGCAGGCTATGGAGGAGGATGGGGGTGGATTTGGTTTCAGATTGGATGACATTGAGGACTATGAGGAGGATGAGTCGAATGAGGAGGCATTGCCAGTTCCAGGAGGAGATACATCCAAGATGGAGAGTGAGCCACACATATCATCAGAGATATCAAGCAAGGAGGCACAACCACGCCCAATGTAGGCTTCTAGGACTAGACCCTCTAGTTCTACCTCTCTCTTATTTGTTAGTAGAGATGGAAAGAGGAAGATGTAATTGTAATGATGTATTTACTTTTAGTTTTATAGAAACTATTTACTATTTTGCTTCCAGCCATTAACATTCTTCATGAGAATGCGATTTTGTACCCACTTTGCATTTAAATATATCTATACTTAGTTTGTTTCTTTTGTGTTCTCATTAATTGACTCATTAGATGCATCTTCTCATTGAATTTTGCATAAAAATATATTTTTAATTAAATTTAAGCAAAATTTTCAGTTCCTGAATTTTTTGCTTAGTTTTTTTTTTCGAAAATCAGCCAATTTTACCCCAATTTTTTTGAGGCTTTGGCGAGTTTTTGCCTTTGGTGAGTTTTCCAACTATGGATAAAATGAAATTTCTCCTCTATTCAAAGTTAATGCACAATTACCTTCACCAGCTATATATATGCCAACAAGTTATGGCTAAATAATTAATACACACACAACTCTTTAAAATCACTCACTAATCAATAAAAACATAGTAGAAAAATCTTTTCCAACTTTAATCTCATCATTTCTATCAACCAAAAATATCACCAATAAGTGCTATCATTTTTATATTCCACTTCTCCAATATGAACATCAAAATGCCCAACCGAGGAGAGAAATGAGCACACATAACAATGAAGAGCCATTCGATCAATAAATAAATAATGCACAACTGCTACAAAAATGCCCAACATGACATGCTTTTAATAGTCATATTCTTCTCCCAAAAAACAATTACGCGGCTAAGTCAATAGAAGAATAATTATTACATCCCAAATAAAATTGATTCCTCTTCAAGTCTAAAGCAATGCATAACCCCACTCCCACACATGTTCCATAAATGGGAAGAGAGGGATAAATAATACTAGCACATTGAAATTGTTGAAGCTATTGAGTATATAAGGCGAATGCATATTAAATTGAATTCCAAAAAGATATTGACCCTTTGAATATTTTAATAATGACATGGCACATTAAATTGACTAAGTAGTTGAAGTAGACAACAAAGTGTCTTAAGCAGTTCAAGTAGGTCAAGCATCTCAAGTATGTCAAACAATTCAAAGAAGGTTGCAAGTAGCTCTACCAATTTTCTATTGATAAATAGGAGATATTTTCCACAACAAGTCAAATTGTGATATTGCTATCAAGATTTAACTGTGTAGTTTTTTTGAGTCAAACTCATTGACCCATGATTCATGAGTAGTGGTTCACCGAACCCATCTCTCATGAGAATGAAATAGAACACTTAGCACTCATTGGATCTAGGTGATGCTCACAGAGGTGAAGCACCGGGACTTCCCGGGAGGTCACCCATCCCAGTACTACTCCAGCTCGAGCGTGCTTAACTACGAAGTTTCCTCCATGGTTAAACCCACTCTACTTGCATCCTCATTTGCAAAACCATGGAGGAAACTCTGTAGTTAAGCGCGCTCAAGCTGGAGTAGTACTGGGATGGGTGACCTCCTGGGAAGTCCCGGTGCTTCACCTCTGTGAGCATCACCTAGATCCAATGAGTGCTAAGTGTTCCATTTCATTCTCATGAGAGATGGGTTCGGTGAACCACTACTCATGAATCATGGGTCAATGAGTTTGACTCAAAAAAACTACACAGTTAAATCCTGATAGCAATACCACAATTTTCTATTACTTTGTATTGTCCTTTGAGATTTATATGGCCTTGATCATCAACCTTTGACATCAATGACAACATATTCAACAATCTCCTCCTTTGTTGTTGATGACAACCCATCTGAAACCTAGCTAAAACAAAGAAGCTTTGAAGCAATGCTCAAACAAACTAACTTTGAAATAAAGCTAGTCCCCCTAACTCATTTCTCCCTCTTTGACATCGATGACAAAACCAGCCTACATACTTGAAACCATCATGCATAATTGAAACCAACCTACATATTTGAAACCATCTTGCAGAACTAAAATGGGGCTGAAAAAGTATGACAATAAAAAATCTCCCGGAGTCCAAACAATGAATCAATAATGGAGTGAAAACACTCTAAACTTCTCCTTTATATGTTATCATCAAGAATGTATAAATTGTTGGTAGCCTTGCTTGCGTCAACAATATATCTACCATCTTGTCTAATCTCACAACAATCTAAACTAAAAACTAAATTGCACCCTTTATCACACAATTGACTCACACTTAGAAGATTGTGTTTCAAATCTTCTACATACAAGACATTTTCAAATTTTATCTTACCATCATTCAAAACAAGTATATTCGTATCTCTGATTTTTGCAGATGTATTACCAACAAATCTTACTTCACCTCTATTAGTATTTTTGAATGTGATAATGCTCTTGTCTCTAGTATTATGTCTAGAACAACCATTGTTTTCATTATGTAAGATCAAGTTTTGAAAGGACCCGAAACCTTGTACAAGAGCATAAGAAAGATATGGCAATAAAAGACCAATACAACTATGGTGCGCCACCAAACAAACCAAAGGAACTAACCGTAGTTACTACCAAGTGAAACAACAAAACAAAACAAAGAGCAATCAAGATTTACATTTTTGCCCATCCTTATGAGAACGTAAATTCATATCAAAAGAAGGCGTGGAAGATTTAAATTTCTTTCCCTTAACTATTGTCCATCCATCTTCCACCTTTTCAGTAGCTTTTTGCCAAGCCAAAGAAGAACAAGAAGAGCCTGACAAAGGGCAACTCAAATAAGAAACTACAGGAGGGACAGGAGTAGTATCACAACTAGAGACAATAATCTGGTTAGGGACAATAGTATCAACACTAGAAGGGGCATCAACAGAAGACTGAACTAAAGCTGCATCAGAGACAACATACATAGCACCCAAAACAGCTTCGGAAGCAACAAAGACAACCACAGAAACACCAGCCAAAGCATAATCAATCTGAGGAGAGCAAGCAACCGAACCCCCTTCCTTAGAAACTTTGCCAACCGTATAATGGTGATCAGAAGCCCCCAAACACCTGTTATCTCTATTTTGAGCATTAAAGATTGTCATTAGTATCAAAGACATCAGTCGGTTACCTATGCTACTCTAGTCGGTAAAAGCAAGCACTTCAAGCTAGTCGGTCAAGTCCTTTACACCGATCACCAAAGCAATTTTACCAAGCATCAGTGTACATTGATACCAAGCAACAATAAACACCAAGCAGACTGGACACTAAGCACCAGTGTAACTACCAAGCAGTATATACAATGTTTACCAAGCATCACAGAAAAAAACATAGTAATCAGTAATGACACATTTATCTATGCAAACAATTACAACAGAATCACAAAACATTTTACCAAGATCGAGGATCATTTATTATAGATATATTCATTAATTGTGATGATGATCTCTATGTAGTTGCTAGATCTAGGTTAATTTTGTACACCATAGATCTTAGGGTTTTTGTCTAAGACATTGTAACCTAATTTTGTTAAGCGACAAAAGCAATATGCTATATTTGTGTATTTCATGTCATTTTGACATAAGATTGACAAGGAAGTTAAGAACAAGTGAAGAAGTTCTTGAAGCATTAGCCAATTTCAAGATATCAGTTATCATACAGAGAAGAACAGAATACAGAGACATTCAGATTAAGCACAATCAGACAAGGCTACTGAGTAGTTCAGAGTTGAGATCTTCACATGAAAAGGTGATATCTATTTAGTATTTCATAGATCTGTATCAGACAAGATAGAGTTGTCAATTTGCAGATACATCCTGTTATTTTCTAATCATTGTAATAGAGTTTGGTAAAATCTCTTAATAGAGTAGACCTAATAGTCTTTTTTGTAAATCTCTTTACCGGGTGCACACTCAAGTAGTGTTGTTAAAATTTTATAACTAGGTAGATCTAATCGATCTGAAATGTTTTTGATTAAGGAAAATAGGTTTTAATGGGGCCTTGAAACCCTTATAGAGAAAAAGCTTAACAAAGATAAAGCATTGAAAGTTTACAACAAAATAGCCATAGCAAAAAAGAACAGCGAGTCACAGTCCACCAGCAAAGCAAACAAAAAGACTAGAAAATAGAACTAGGGAGAGAAACAGAAAACCAAGCTACACACAAAGCCAGGAGAGAGGCTCAAGAAAACTCTTTGAGGATCTCCGCCGCACGAATCTCAAGCTCTGACGCCTTATCCGCCGCCTCCTTAAGGTCAGCCAAATCTTTATCAGGTGCCTGGGTGTCCTTCTTCATAGTGTTGGATCTGGTTCGCTTCCTCAGACCATCCTCCAGAGATTTATCTTTATCGCTATTGGGAGACTCCTCCTTGCTACCCTTGTGTTCCTCTATTTTACTGATCATAAACTTTATGTTGTCATTTGAAGCTTTGAGAATGCTGTAGCTTTGTTCAGCGATTTTCTGTAAGGTTCCCTCCACGCTTTGAATTCTTTTCTTCACTTCATCCATTTTATTTTCCATATCATTCTTCTCCTTAGTAAGCCTGATCTTGCTGCGGCTATCCTCCCTCTCCAACCTACTCACCCTAAACTTTAACTCCTGGATTTCGTGGTAGGTCCATTTAGTAGTTCTATAGCTATCAATGACACTATTTTTGGCATTGTTAAGCACATCCATCTGAGGGTTTTCTTTTGTGATGTCACTCAAAATAACCAACGTAGGGTCAATAAGGTCCTCCATTTGAATTTTTCCCTCCTTATTCTCCTTAACCAAAGTTTTCATCATTTCCCTCTTTAAACCCATCTTGACAGACACATTATGAAAATCTCTCCAAACCACACTCTTCTCTTTATCTAAGATCTTGCAGGTGTACTGGTTAGTCCCATGATCATCACAGTCCTGCTCTTGGTCATCCTCTCTCCCCTAACTCTCCTCTTCCTCTTCACTATCTTTCCCCTCCTCTTGTCCTTCCTCCTTTTTCTCTTCTTCAAAGTTCTTCCTTTTCCTCTACTTCCTGACAGAATTGACATTAGGATCCTCTTCTCTGTCCCCAGGCATCTTAATTGTAATGTTTCTCTTTCCTTTCTTTTTCTCCTTAATTTCCTCCTCCTCCCCGGACATATCTTCCTCCTCATCAACACTTTCGCCCTCCATTTCCATGCCCTCCACCTCCTCGTCATAATCTCTATCAAAAGAGATCTGAATGCTCTGCCTAGGTTCAGGTTTCTCCTTTTTCTCCAATTTCTCTTTCTTAATCTTCTTTTTCCCCTTTTTAGTGTGAGGGGTGGCCTCTGCATCCGTGTCCAAATGCATATCTTGGCTTTCCTTAGTATCAGAAGGGATGTACTCTTCTTCACCTGAGTCGAGCTCCTTATCTGAGCCCTCCTTCCCCACTTTCCCGTACTTAATTTCTTTTCCTATGGTCCTAGCGTTGAAAAATTAAAAATTCATAAATCAATAGCAAGAGCCCCTCATGAAAAGTAGGGTTTCCAATAGGCTTCTCCTTGTAGTCATTGATATTCTCATTGGTTGACTAGAGTGTTAAGGCTTTTGTGAAAGACCACCATAGAATTGGCTTCTATTTCCCTAAAAATTTGGTTGCTCTGCTCCTTCCACACCCCCCAATAGAGATGGGGAAGAGACCAATCCCATAAGCCCTAGCTCACATCCCCAGCCACCCCACAGTACCACTGTTGAAAGAGCTCCCTAATATTATTGGGAAAAACCCAGGTCTGTTTGAAGAAAGACAAGAAAGAAGACCAAATATCTTTGGTGAAGTGGCAATGGATGAAAAGGTGATAAACACTTTCCATTTTATTTTTACAAAGGATACATCGATTAGGCATCTGATGGCCCCTCTTGATAAGGTTTTCCATCGTCAAAATACGGTTTTGAAGCATTATCCAAAAAAAAATGTTGATTTTGGGTGTAAGGCCAGGAAACCAAGCTTTGGCCTAGACAGGGATAGTATCAATACTCTGCATGGTTTCATAGCCCGAGACCACAGTGTAGTTGCCATCCTTAGTCATCCCCCAAACAATAGCATCCTTGTTGAGGGACAGAGGGATGAGCCTGATCATGTCCATCAACGGCTTGAGCTCCTGGGATATCTCAGTCAAGTTCACCCACTCTTCATTGACCCTGTAGTCTCTCACCCTGCAGCCAAATCTTTCCATGCAAGGCATCGCCCATTTGTTGTACTGTTCAATGTTCCATAAAGGCCCCAAACTTAGCCAGTCATCAAGCCAAAAGTTGATATCTTTGCTGTTACCAAGTTTCCATTTCACCTTCTTAGTGGCTAACCCTTTAGTCTTTATGATGCCATTCCAAATATTGGACCCCTTTGGGTCGTTATCCCTGCTGATGAACTGCTTGAAATTGATATTGGCCAAATACTTATCTTTCAGAATACCCCTCCATTCCCCCTTGGAGTTGAAGATCCTCCATATCTGTTTAGCTTGCAAAGCCCTATTGAACTGCTTTAGATTCCTAATCCCCAAACCCCCCTACTTTTTAGGTCTGCAGATATTATCCCAAGCGACAAGCGGGTACTTCTTATTGCCTTTCGGACCGGCCCACAGAAACTTCCTCTGTATAGACTCCAAAGTATCAGCCACTTTGGAAGGAATAGAGAATAGGCTGAGGGCATAAGTAGGCAAATTTTGTAAAGTAGATTTGATTAGAATAACTTTACCAACTTGACTCAGAATGATACCCTTCTAGCTAGCCAATTTTCTATTGAACCTATCAATGAGATTGTCCCAAAAGAGATCAGGAGGTCTAGCCCCCATAGAGAGCCCCAAGTAGGTAGAGGGGAGGGTCCCAATACCATAGCCCAAGATACCAGCAATTTTCCTTTGTCTGCCTTCAGGGGTGTTGACAAAGAAGACCGAGCTCTTGCTCCAATTAATGAGTTGGCCCGTGGCATTGGGATAAGTATTGAGGATGGCCTTCACTTGTCTGGCTTCCTTCACTGAAGCTTCTCCCCCAAGGATGGTGTCATCCACAAATTGCTGATGAGAGAAGGTCAGTGGTATAGAAGAAGGTTTTAACCCGACAAAATCTCCTCTGCTCCTTTTCTCATGAATAAGTCTTCCCAAGCACTCCGCCAAAATAATAAAGAGGATGGGGGAAAGGGGATCCCCTTGCCTAAGCCCTCTAGAGGATTTGAAAAAATCCGTGGGAGAACCATTAACCATCACCGCAAAAGTGGGGGTGGAGATCAGTTGAGATATAATCTTCCTAGTTTTGTCATTAAAGCCAAAAGCTTCAAGAACCTTATCTAGGAACAACCAGTCCACCCTGTCATAGGCCTTAGCCAAATCAAGCTTGAGCAAGAAACCATCCTTTTCGCCTTCCTCTAAAGAGTGAATAACCTCATGCACAACTATGATAGAATCAAGGATTTGTCTACCTAGGACAAATCTCGTTTGTTGTGGAGCAATAATCCTCGGGAGGATTTTGATTATTCTAATGGTTAAAACTTTAGAAAAAATCTTGTAAAGAGAGTTGCAAAGGTTAATAGGCCTGAAAAAATCAAAAGAGTCCGCACTTGAGACTTTGGGGATCAATACTAAGAAGGTAGCATTGATTTCTTTAAGCAAGCACTTAGCACCAAAAAATTCTTGAACCGCTTTGACCAGATCATCTTTTAAAACTTCCCAATACAACTGGAAGAAAAAAGTAGGGAATCCATCAGAGCCAAGGGCTTTCTCAACAGGTAGGGAGAAAACAGCCTCCTTGATCTCATCCACTTTGGGAATAGCCACAAGGGCCCGGTTCTGGCTAGCATTAATCACACTAGGGATGGTCTTGAGAATATCCACTTGATCCTCTTCACCCAGGTTGGTCTCTTTGGTGAGGATAGCAGAGAAATACCTGATAGCTTCCTGGGCGATCTCCTTATCTTCCTTAAAAGAAACATCCCCCTTTTTGATAACACTAATTCTGTTGGCAGCCCTGTGCTTCATAGTAGAGAGGTGGAAGAATCTTGAGTTTTTGTCCCCTTCCTTTAACCACACTAATCTAGATCTCTGCCTCTAGAACATTTCCTCTTTGCCCACAATGTTGTGAAGATTAGCTAGAATATTATTTTCTGCAGTCAACCTGTCCTCATCATAGCCCATGTTCTGAATCCCCTCCTACACCTCAGCTAGATCCTCCATAATCCTTTCTTTCTCCATAAAAATATTCCCAAAATCCTTTTTATTCCACTTTTTGATCTCCATTTTGATGTTTTTGAGTTTCTTAGCCACCTTATACATAGTTGTACCTTCCACATCAATGCTCCACCAGTCCCTAATTTTGTCAAAAAGACCAGGATGAGCATACCACATCTTCTCAAATCTGAAAGGGAACGCCTTTTTCCTATTAAAAAGCTCAATGGTGAGAGCAATAGGGGAGTGATCCGAGCCAAGTCTAACCAACGAAGAAAGTTTTCAATGATAAAAGTTCATCCAATCCATAGTGATCAGAGCTCTATCCAACCTAACCTAAATGCAATCCGTCCCAACTCTTCTGTTAGACCATGTGAACTTTCCACCTCCTAACTCAACATCTAGGAGAGCCAAATCATTGATTAGATCCCCCAGATGTTGTCTACTTTCCAAGTTTGGTGGAAGACCGCCTAACTTCTTGGTAGCCAATAGGGGGGTATTTAAATCTCCCATTATAATGCCCTTAGAGTCTCCCAACAAGGGCATCAGATTACCTATTTTATTCCAGAAGTGCTTTCTTCCAATCTTAGTGTTAGGGGCGTAGATATTCATAACAAACCAACTTTCTTGATCCTTTGTATTCTTGAAGTGAATAAGCAAAATGTTACCTTCATCAAAGATGATATCTACCATTAAGTTGTCCTTCCATATCACTAACAGTCCTCCAGAAGCTCCCAAAGAGTCAAAAGTCGCTGACTTCATTCCTTTGCTGAAAAAAATGCTCTCAGTCTTCTCCTTCTTCATTTTTGTTTCCTGAATAAAAAATATTTTCGGCCTATGGTCCCTAATCATATTCCTAACAACTTCCTGCTTGTGGATTCCATTGAGTCCATGAATATTCCAAGATATGATCTTCATATTTTCTTTTGGGGGTATGTTTCCTGGATGGTTTTTTGGGTCCCATCCGCTATGTTTCTTCTTGTTTCTTCCTTTCTGATTTGATGCTTACTCCACCTACCTGGGGTGCTTGATTTACTTCCTGTGTCAACTTTAGCCCTACTTCTTGTCGCTACTAGAGACACCAAAGATGGGTCCCTACTATTCTTCTTTTTCTTTACAGATATCCAAGGACACGTATTTTCATCTTTGCAGCTCTCAAATAGAGCCTCCATTCTGGAGATTTGTCCAAGGGAAGAGGTGGTGACCAGTTCAACGATTCTGTTGAACTTTCTTGGGGATAAAAGTGAGCTTCTACTTAAGTTTGATTCCTGTGTGAGAGAGGGGCCCTAGACCTCCCTAGTACCCCCATTCTCCTAGGTGTTAGGCACAAAGGAATCCTCTTCGATTTCCTCCAAAATGAACTCCCCATCCTTAGGGAGGGTCCTAAGTCCTTTATCTCCCTCCCCGACAATAGTTTCTTGTAAGACATGGCAGATTTCACCAACTTCCTTTTCTCCATTACCACTATCCTTCTGGGACTCAAGCTGCTCCCTATTCTCAAGGCCTTTCTCTCCTTCTAGACACAGGTGTTCAGGAAGGTTCCCCATTATGTCCTTGGGCCTCTCCCCTTGGGGAACCCCCTTGGGTCCTTCAACTTGATGTCCATCAGGGGCTTTCTCCTTCCACACCTTCTTGGGTCCTTCAACTTGATTCAGGCCTTTTTGTTGCTTCTGGGTCTCTTTTCTCTTCCCTTGCTTGATTTGGGCCTTGTAGACTCTTTCCTTCTCTATGAAGATTGGGCACATTTTGGCCTTGTGTCCCACCTTTTTACAGTGAAAATAGGTGAAAGGAACATTTTCATAGTCTATTTGCTGCACATGCCTTCCCAATCTAGATTGGAACTCTATCACTTCAGGCATGTCCTGGCCTTCGACAACCCCCACGCATATTCTGGCATAAGTGAGTCTTTTCTTGGCTGCTGTAATAGGATCAATAGATAGCAGCTCTCCAAAAGAACTGTCAATGCCAACAAAAACATCTTCGTGCCGGTATTCCAATGGAAGCTCTGGAAGCCTAATCCAGACTGGGGCTTGGGTCAAGAAATCATTATTTAGATCCAGGTTGGAGGTCCATTTCTGGAGGATAAGAGTGGATTTCCCCATCGACTAGTTTCCCGCATAGAGAATCTTAGAGTAATCTTCAGAGCAGGAGAACTCAAAAGACATAAAGCCTTTGGCCATAGCCGTAACCTCAACCTGTCTCAAAGGTTTGACTCCAAACAGGTTGGTCCAACAACCCAAAGGGCCTCGGGCTTTTCTAGAAGAAACTTATTTTGGAACATTACCCACTTTTTTGCTTGGATCCGGCTGCAAAGCCAGTGGGTCCCCATCATCTGTTGCTTCCTCCTTTCCATTGTCCTTACCTTGACTCAGACCTGCATCCTAATCAGCCTATCCCTTCTCTTCATGTTTCCCACTCGACTTCCCATTCATAATTTTTCCCTCCTCTTTGTTGCCTCCGCTCGCACTCACCATGTATTTAGTTGATAATCGAT
The DNA here is from genome assembly GCA_027943335.1 of Chamaecyparis obtusa. Lineage (NCBI taxonomy): Eukaryota > Viridiplantae > Streptophyta > Pinopsida > Cupressales > Cupressaceae > Chamaecyparis > Chamaecyparis obtusa. The sequence goes on from BSBK01000097.1 coordinate 485,663, forward strand.
CTAAAATGTTACTCCTAACAGGGTAAGATCACCAGAAGTGATCACCACTTGTAGCCCTAACAGGCAAACCTTTTCTATCTACAGTAGTAAAGAATTTATGGGTGTCATCCCCACCGCAATTTTTACCTTCTAACAAGGGTTTTTGCGTTACCAAAATACTTGTGTTATGTGATAGATATATTGTTGATTTCATGCTATTTACTTTTACAAGTTAATTGAATGAATGATACATACAATGGATTCAAGTTATATGTGAAGTTACTACTGTTTGTTGTTTAAGGTTTGAGAGTTGAAAGTTTTTGTGGGCATTGGTTCACCCCTCCCCTCTCAGTACCCTATCTCTTCATCCCAACAATTGGTATCTCTGTGTTGGACAACATCTTTGACATGCATGCACAAGTCGGTCTTGAGCACCTTGCTCTCACCAACTTGAAAGAGGAATGGGAAAACCTCTTGGAGTCATTGAAGAAAACCCATAAGCACATTTTTGATAAGCTGCAAGTATACATTTTTGTATTTGGCATTAATATCAAAAAGAGGGATACCAATGTATATGCTAAATATGTAAACATATGCTAAGTATACTACACATTACCGAGAGCATGCACCGAGGGGGAGTATAGAAATTTTTGTTGATAAGTATCTATGTATATATGGCAGAGAAAAAAAATTATTTTGAGACATAAGGTCTATATACATTAAAGGTTTTGATACTAATGCCAAAGGGGGAGATTGTTATCTCTATTTTGAGCATTAAAGATTGTCATTAGTATCAAAGACATTAGTCGGTTACCTATGCTACTCTAGTCGGTAAAAGCAAGCACTTCAAGCTAGTCGGTCAAGTCCTTTACACCGATCACCAGAGCAGTTTTACCGAGCATTAGTGTACATCGATACCGAGAGATAGTAAACACCGAGTATACCGAACACCGAGCACCAGTGTAACTACTGAGTAGTATATATAGTGTTTACCAAGCATCACAGAAAATGGCATAGTAATCAGTAATGACACATTTATCTATGCAAACAGTTACAATAGAATCACAAAACATTTTATCAAGATCGAGGATCATTTATTATAGATATATTCATTAATTTCCATGATGATCTCTATGTAACTGCTAGATCTAGGTTAATTTTGTACACCGTAGATCTTAGGGTTTTTCTCTAAGACATTGTAACCTAATTTTGTTAAGCGGAAAAAGTAGTATGCTATATATTTGTATTTCATGTCATTTTGACATAAGCTTGACAAGGAAGTTAAGAACAAGAGAAGTTCTTGAAGCATTAGCCAACTTCAAGATATCAGTTATCAGATAGAGAAGAATAGAATACAAAGACATTCAAATTAAGTAGAATCAAACAAGGCTACCGAGCAGTTCAGAGTTTAGATCTTCACATGAAAAGGTGATATCTATTCAGTATTTCATAGATCTGTATCAGACAAGATAGAGTTGTCAATTTGCAGATACATCCTGTTATTTTCTAATCATTGTAATACAGTTTGGTAAAATCTCTTAACAGAGTAGACCTAACAGTCTTTTATGTAAATCTCTTTATTGAGTGCACACTCAAGTAGTGTTGTTAAAATCCTATAACTAGGTAGATCTAATCGATTTGAAACATTACTCCTAACATGGTAAGATCACCATAAGTGATCACCACTTGTAGCCCTAACATGCAAACCTTTTCTATCTGCAGTAGTAAAGAATTTGTGGGTGTCATCCCCACCACAGTTTTTACCTTCTAACAAGGGTTTCTGCATTACCAAAATACTTGTGTTATGTGATAGATATATTGTTGATTTCATGCTATTTAATTTTACAAGTTAACTGAATGAATGATACATACAATGGATTCAAGTTATATGTGAAGTTACTACTATTTTCTGTTTAAGGTTTGAGAGTTGAAAGTTTTTGTGGGCACTGATTCACCCCTCCCCTCTCAGTACCCTATCTCTCCATCCCAACACCACCAAGTAGGCTTTTTCTTTGATTTGACCTTATTAGATAAGCACCACGCAACAAGATGACTAGTCATGTGACACTTCCTACACCTGAACGAGATTCCCTCACAATCCAGATTTTGAGTCCAAGAACCCAAGAGAGAAGCCAAAGTTATCTTCTCAGGAAGACCCTTGGAAACATCAACCTCCACAAGAATATGAGCATATGTTGTCTTAAAAATTTCAGAGGAGTTTGAATCCACCATTTGAAAATCCCCAATAGCCTCACCCACAGATTCCAAAACTGAATCCAACCAAAGATGAAGAGGGAGATTTGACAATCTTACCCATACAGGTATTTTATTGAAGAATTCAGAAAGAGGGTCAAACCCCTGATACCAAGGTTTGGCCATCAAGAGAAAACACTCCTCCCAAGTAAAATAACTATTGCATAAAATAGTTTTCCTATCTTTAGCATTTTCAAACTTTACAATTAAAAACCCCCTTTCTATAGGGTATATCTGAACAACATCAATTAAAATGGGTTCCCAATGCTTGGAAATCCAAGCATGTAAATCAGAAAGAGAGGGCCAAAAACCCCTAAAAAAGAAAATAGCAGCATTGGAGGAGAAATCATCCACCGTTTTTGAAAACTCATCAATTGTATCAGCATCAAGACTATTCACAAGGGGTTTACTTACAACAATAGCTTGCACAAGAGAAGACCGAGATCCCCCTCTACCAGCATGGGCAGGACCATGTATGCCATCTTCAAAGGCAGCCACATCCTCATAGGATATCGTAGAACCACCAGAGGTAGCCACAATAGACCCCAAAACCCTTGAAGAAATACATCCACTCACCGAAGAAGGTCCAGATATAGCCACAACAGCTAGGGAAACATACCCAGATGACATGGAAGAAGTAGTAGACCCTAGGGCCGAAGGTCCACACCCACCCGCAGGCCCAAACACAGCAGAAGTGGATGAATGACACCCACCCACAAGAAAAAACCTGGACGATAGTCCCTGATTCAAACAGGTGGAAGCGGGAGCAGAAGCAAGAGCAGGAGTGGAAGTCGCCATAATTTCTCTCCTAGAACAACCATTGTTAGTATACCACACATTTTTCCTATTTTGTGCAAGAAAGACCTATTATACTACAACTAATTGAATACTTCAAAGGGAGAGATTGCTGATCACCAAGCTACAAAGGTATATGTGACACATTAAATCAGTTATTATATTGTCATTAATATCAACTAGTTTTGATTGTACTTATCATGATAGTTACAAACATTTGAAGAAGGTAATATTTGTGAAGGAATGAGATATTAACATGAAGATGCGATGTATAAGCAAGAGATGGATATTGTATTCATTGGGTAACTTATTGACGAGTCTATGACATTATGTTAGTGATGTGATTGTATTACATGATTCTATTATGAATTGAAGATCAAGAATGAACAAGTTTATGTGGTCGATAAATGAAGGATTCAGTATACACCGAGTTGAAATAGTGTATACCGAGAAAGTGTAGTGTATACTGAGTACAATATTAACCGAGTTAGAAGTCACCGACACATCACGGTATTAATCGAGTGAAAGAAATAATATGAAATATTTGATTGCTGACTAAAGATGATGAGCTAGACAAATATGAATGACTCTGAGGTTAAAGATAACGTTTGTTATGAAGATCAAATGGATGAAAAAATTCAAGAATGATTAGATGAACTAGAATGAAACGTGTTAAAGACACAAGTTTCGAGGAAGGTTGGAGCGGCAAAAAAAATGGTGAATATTAAGAGGCAAAATCTATGGATGAGAAGAAAATGACTTATCATGTCTATAAAAGGAGACAAGAGATTCAAAATGATAATGCACGTGAGAAGATTGCATTCATGCGAATGGATGTGATGATTTGTCATTTTATTTTACACATTACAATTACTGGTTTGATTGGTATATACACTAGTTAATTTACTAGTATTTAGTTAATGAACAGAAAGGCACAAATAAAGTTTTACTGAGTTGTTTAAATTGATTGAAGGATTTTTTTAATACATCTGGAAGTGTTTGGGTTTGTAGGATAACTGGACTTAACTGATTCTCCCCCCCTCTCAGTTATCTAACAATTGGTACTTAGACCTGAAGACAAAAATGTGATTGGAACCAAATGGATATTCATAAATAAAATTAAATGAGAATGAAGATGTAACAAGGAACAAAGAAAGATTGGTTTGCAAAGGTTATGCACAAGAAGAAAGAATTTACTATGGAGAAACCTTTGCACTCATTGCTAGACTTGAAGGATTAAGAATATTGCTTGCATATGTTTTTACAAAGGATTTAAGGTATATCATATGGATGTCAAATCTACATTTCTAAATGGGATACTTGAGGAAGAGGTATATATTGAACAACTTGAAGGTTTTATTGACCTTAATCAGAGGAACATGGTATTTAAGTTGCACAAGACAATATATGGACTGAAACAAGCACCAAGAGCATGGTATGAAAGTCTACATTCTTATCTCATAAGAATTGGATTTGTTAGAACAAGTGACAACAATAATTTGTATTTAAAATGTGAAACTGATAATAAGATTATTATTGCTGAAATATTTTTTGATGATATTATATTTTGAGGTCATGATAGGGTGAACCCACAATAGTGGGTTACACTTTTTAGCCCGAACGGACACTGAACTCTACATTTTGAGAAAAACTTTCAGATTTGAATGCATATTGCTGTTGAACCACTCGAAATCAGAGGATGAAGTAAATTAGAGTCTTTTAGGATTTTCTGTCTAGTTTCTAAATATATATTTTTAAATTTTTTTTTTGAATTTTTTTGAATACTTTTTTTTTCTCCCACGAAAACTTGTATGGTGCTGAAAACGTCATTTTCAAATAGTAACACTATTTTCATAGAGCATAACTTTTTTTGTAAAATAGATATGAATGCGATTCTTTCAAATTTAGTTTTGTAACATCCATACGGAGGGCATGCAATTGGTTTGATGACATTATCACTATTATTGCATATTTTATTAACGTTTGAAGTTGACTAAACCAAAATTTTGACCTACCTTGACTACATAGCTTATAACTTATTGTATATTTATTGAATTTCAATTATTATTTTTTTAATAGAAAGTAGACTCGAATATAGAGGGCACTGTTATTTTTCCAAATTTTTTTTCCTTTTTTTACTATTTTTCATTGAACGTCAAACTCAGATGTTTATATTTGATAAAAAACCTACATTCATTTAACGTCAAAAACCATACACATAATAAATTTAAAAAAAGTCAAATATATAACCATTTGAAAGCTAGTTCTGAGTACTTGTTGAATGCAAAAGGACATCTTCTTATTCATCCATTTGATCAGCATGCTTGAGGCCCGAAGCCATGAAATTCTCAGAATTTCTTGAAAACTTGAAACCATGGCTCAAACTGGGGACTTTCGATCAAAAGTATTGACTTTCAATCGAAAGTACTTTTCCCAAAAATGGAAAATTTAGTTAATACTAACCTAGTTTCGATCGAAAGTCATTTACTTTCGATAGAAAGTCAAGTTTGAATTTTGATCGAAAGTCATGTCAGCCTTTTTGGTGGCATTTACGGTTGATAAGAATTAGGTATAAATAAATGTATATTTTTTTCATTTCTTAAATCTGAAAGCTGTAAAATAATTCGCATTTAGGAGAAGAAAGACATTTTGGCATGAAATAATTTTCTAAGTTGTGATGGGAAATAAAAAGAGAAGGCTAAACAAAAGTACATGACATTATTTAGAAGAGACTGAACAAAGACTACATGAAGAATCACGAGAAAGATATCATCATCAGAAACAAGGTATGTCTAAGATGTCTAGATAGATAGATATTTTAAGTTGATGGTCAAGACTTGTCTTAATGTTCATGTAAATGTGATATTGTAGGTCTATTAGACTTAACTAGACCTAACTGTAGACCTATTTGAACTAATAGGACTTATTAGGACTAATTAGGACCTATTCTAGGACTAATAGGACCAATTATACCCAATTAGGACCAATTAGAACTAATTAGAACCAAATAGTACCTAATAGGACCTATTTGGACTAATTAGGTCCTAATAGGACCTATTAAGACTAATTAGGACTAATTAGGACCTATTAGGACTTATTAGGACTAATTAGGACCTAATAGGACCTATTAGGATGAATTAGGACCTATTAGGACCTATTAGGACCTAATTAGGACTAATTACGACCAACTAGACTCAATTAGGACCTTGAGTAGACTCAATTAGGACCAATTAGGACCTAATTAGGACCTATTAGATTCAATTATGACCTATTACATCTAATTAGACTCAATTATGACCAATTAGGACCTAATATGGACTAACTAGACTCAATTAGGACCAACTAGACTCAATTAGGACCAATTCAGACCTAATTATGACCTATTAGATTCAATTATGACCTATTACATCTAATTAGACTTAATTACGACCAATTAGGACTTAATATGGACCAATTAGGACCTAATATGACCTATTAGACTCAATTAGGGCCACTTAGATTCAATTATGACCTATTAGATCTAATTAGACTCCATTAGGACTAATTATGACCTAATATGGACTAACTAGACTCAATTAGGACCAACTAGACTCAATTAGGACCAATTAGGACCTAATTATGACCAATTAGATTCAATTATGACCTATTAGATCTAATTAGACTCAATTAGGACTTAATATGGACTAACTAGACTCAATTAGGACCAACTAGACTCAATTAGGACCAATTAGGACCTAATATGACCTATTAGACTCAATTAGGGCCACTTAGATTCAATTATGACCTATTAGATCTAATTAGAACCAATTAGAACCAATTAGGACCAATTAGAACCAATTATGACCTATTAGAACCAATTAGGACTAATTAGACCTATTAGACTCAATTAGGGCCACTTAGATTCAATTATGACCTATTAGATCTACAATTAGACTCAATTAGGACCAATTAGGACCTAATATGGACTAACTAGACTCAATTAGGACCAACTAGGACCAATTAGGACCTAACATGACCTATTAGACTCAATTAGGACCAACTAGACTCAATTAGGACCTATTAGATTCAATTAGGACCAACTAGACTCAATTAGGACCAATTAGGACCTAATATGGACTAACTAGACTCAATTAGGACCAACTAGACTCAATTAGGATCAATTAGGACCTAATATGGACCAATTAGGACCTAATATGACCTATTAGACTCAATTAGGGCCACTTAGATTCAATTATGACCTATTAGATCTAATTAGACTCAATTAGAACCAATTAGGACCAATTAGATTCAATTAGGACCTATTAGACTCAATTAGGACCAATTAGATTCAATTATGACCTATTAGATCTAATTAGACTCAATTAGGACCAATTAGGACCTAATATGACCTATTAGACTCAATTAGGGACACTTAGATTCAATTATGACCTATTAGATCTAATTAGACTCAATTAGGACCAATTAGGACCTAATTATGACCAATTAGATTCAATTATGACCTATTAGATCTAATTAGACTCAATTAGGACCAATTAGGACCAATTAGGACCAATTATGACCAATTAGGACCTAACATGACCTATTAGACTCAATTAGGACCTATTAGACTCAATTATGACATAATTAGGAACAACTAGACTCAATTAGACTCAATTAGGACCAACTAGACTCAATTAAGACCTATTAGATTCAATTATGACTCAATTAGGACCTATTAGATTTAATTATCTACTCAATTCGGACCAAATAGACTCAATTAGGACCAATTAGGACCTAATATGACCTATTAGACTCAATTAGGGCCACTTAGATTCAATTATGATGTATTAGATCTAATTAGACTCAATTAGAACCAATTAGACTCAATTAGAACCAATTAGGACCAATTAGATTCAATTAGGACCAATTAGGACCAATTAGATTCAATTAGATTCAATTAGGACCAATTAGGACCAATTAGGACCAATTAGATTCAATTAGGACCAATTAGGACCTAATATGACCTATTAGACTCAATTAGGGCCACTTAGATTCAATTATGACCTATTACATATAATTAGACTTAATTAGAACCAATTAGGACCAATTAGATTCAATTAGGACCAATTAGGACCTATTAGACTCAATTAGGACCAATTAGGACCAATTAGGGCCAATTAGATTCAATTATGACCTATTAGACTCAATTAGGGCCACTTAGATTTAATTATGACCTATTAGATCTAATTAGATGAGCAATTCTAGGACTAATTTATACTTCATACATGTGTAGGAAATGCTCAAGAATCACAAGCTCAACAAGCTGCCCAATCTTCAGAAGTTGGAGAAGGGTCATCACAAGCTCAAAAAGCCCAACCTTCAAAAGTTGGAGAAGGGTCATTAAAAGCTCAACAAGCCCAACCTTCAGAAGTTGGAGAAGGGTCATTAGAAGCTCAACAAGCACAAGTCTCAGAATATCAAATAAGTACACATCTCTCTCTTTCTCTCACAGACTCTCTCGATTTAGTCACTATCTCGATTTAGTCTCTTATTGGTGAATATATATTTTGGGTCTTTCCCATAAGAAGAAGTTATTGTTTTTGTTGTGTACATGCAACCTTTGATGATGAAAATGTTGGACAAGGGGCATCCCAAGTTGAATCAACCCAAGGTCAAACAAGTATGTGTTTCTCTTGAATTAATGTATAAATTATTATAGGTAGAACATGTTCAAGAGCTTGTAAATACTTATTTCATGAAGGTCCCCTTAAGATGAGATATTAAGATTTTTTATTTTATTTTATTTGTAGTGGAAGTGCAAGAAACATATGTGAATGATAATCTACTCCAATAGTTGAAGAGAAAAATTAATCGTAAAAGCATAGGTCATTTAATTGAAATGGATGTGGAAAAATTGAGAGATTATGCTAAACAACCCATAAATATTACGAAGAGGGCATTGAATAAAAAGTCTAAGAAAATAATGAAACAATTTGAGAATCTTGGTACACTTGAAAAAACTCAACTGTTATCAATTACACTTCTTAAAGATGAGTTAAAAGAGCCATTAAAATTATTGGGTGTAGATGCAAGTTTGAAAAAGTTAAAATCAAGTAATGTACAAAAAAATATTGTTGACAGTGTTAAGGAAGGTTTGCATTCTATTGGGAAAACAACTAGATGTACAGATAGGTTTATCAGTATAGTCATCTTGTAATTGCCACCATCCTATCTCTTGTTCTTGTGATGGGATGTGGCATTCGTAAGTGGAGACTTGATACTGACGACCATGAGAGAATATTAAATGTTATTTGAGAGAGAGATGAACCACTTGATGTGGACTAAATCATGCATGAAATATGATTTGTACTAAATTTTTCATGGGCAAGACCAGAGGTTTTTTTAGCTCCATTCTTTCCTACTGGTGCCCACAGTGAATGGAGCTTGAATTAAATTAAAAATTAAGTATATATAAATCTCAAATTTATGTCTTACAAGTGGATATCTTATAATTATCTACCTGAATATGAAGTACTCTAAAGTTTTGGAATATGAATGTGTGTATGTATTGAATTTGCATGTGTTACATTAGGACGTGCATGTTGTAAATATAAAATCTACTTGAAGTAGAACAACATTAAATTAAAAGTACGCGCACACAACTATTATCGAATATACATTTAAATAAAACATGTGTACAATCAAACATCATTCATGTATGTAATTTATATTGAATTCAAACATGATTCATGTATGTTTAATCTATTGAAATCAAGTTTATCAAATTTAAATTAAACATGTACATGTGTATGTAATCTATAATTGAAAGTATTGAAAATTTACAAGTTCATCACACACATGCACATGTAGATCTAGAGTGAAAGTATATATATATATATATATATATATATATATATATATATATATATATATATATATATATATATATATATATATATATATATATATATATATATATATATAATGTACATGCATGAAACATCAATCATGTGTGTAGATCAAGTACTGTAAATATGAAACATATGAATCAATCATGCATGTCAAACATTCTATCAAAAGCCCGTCTAGAAATGAAATATAACATATATATATATATATATATATATGAAATGTCTCTAATGAAATATGAAAGTGCCTAGGACTCATCATGTCGACTCCTCACTAAGTGGTCACACCCAGAGTGACTATCATGCTGTGAAGGATGTGCATATCCCTACAAAGAAAGAGATATATAAATTAAAACATATAAACATTGTACAAAGATCTCTTAAGTTTGATTTAAAATATTGTACAAGAAAACATGTTATAAAGTGTGTACACACAGATAATAAATTAAAAACTCACTTGTCCACTATTGATGTCATCATCGAGTGAGTCCCGACGACGTACACGATCAATACCCAAAGAAGGAGTAACAAGAGGCATATCCTGGTAGACAAAAAATAAATCAATTGATTAAAATTTTGAAAATAAATTTAAGTTTAAAATTGTAACATTAAATACATGTATATAATCTGATTTAGACCTATGTAGGTGGTGGAAACTGATAGTACTCAGATTCACTGACCTCAATCCTATCAACCAAGGTATCAAGATTTTGCTGTGCCTAGTCCAAGCTCAAATCTGCATCTGCAACATGAGTAGACTGCACACACCGCTCTAATGATGAATGCAATGGACTAACTAGATGAGATGGCATGGAAGTTGTATCATCACATGTCAAAAAATCTAGATAACCTATAGTGGTCATGTTGAACTCAACATCGTCAAGACCAACATCAGAGAACTGATGGCCTGCATTGACTGAAGGGTCTGTATGCTGTGCCTCTCCCTGTGCAGCAATAGAGTGGTCAGTAGGTGGATCCTCATGAGCACTACCACTATGGCCACAGTCTAGGTGAGAAGGATGTGACTAAGCGTATCTGACAGTACCCACACGAGATCTAACCTCTGATATGGGGATATCATGCTCTACTGCTATAAATGTATATGCATCCAATAGATCCTCAGCCAAGCTAGTCAGTGTCACCCATGTCATCTCCCTTGTAAGTCCCTCTAGGCTAGAAAGTGAAGGGATGCCTGCTACAGTGTACATGTCATCTGCGGTCCTGCTAGTGGATGCTCCACCTGATGATCTAGAGTGTCTTCGAGACATCAAGTACTGACCAACCTGATAACTAGATATGGATGTGGCAGCTGCTGCAATGTCCCCCACACTATCAATCATAGCTCAAAGCTGGGTGCTATGAATAACATCATCTACAACAAGGCCCAATGAAGGAGCTATAGAAGGTTCCCTCTGACCAATAATGGCCTTGTGTACTGGTCTTTGTCAATCAACTCGACGATAAGCATCTCTATCAGCAAGCCTGCCACCTCCCTATCCTAGATGTGCTGGAAAATTAGTGTAATTAATAGCATGACCTAAATGAACCTAGAAAAAATTTGCTGTGCAAAGTACAGTGGAATTTGGTCATTATTCGGATAACGACCATGGGCAGCTAAAAATATAGGGTATATCAATGCTGATATTGCAGGATCTACACACCTGGTAACCTGATATCCCTTCACATAATTTTTATTTGCATAAGAGGGGAAAACTTCCCCTTTCAGGGTCACTTTAGGCACTAAAGCCTGTACCTCCTTAAGAGAAAGACCAGAGCCAACCTCTTGTCTCTTCTTCTCAAGTATGGACTCTATAATATATGGGGCATATGAAGTGGTACCATGAATGTCATCCCTAATGCTAATAAAGCTATTAAGGATGGACTGACACGTGCTCTTATAGATAGTAGAGCTAGATGGATTATTTATAGATTCTTGCAGCCATTGAATCTCTCTATTAGTGCGTGAAAATAGTTCTGCAAGGGGAATCAGTGCATCTACCATGTGTGATGTGTAATAATGTCTGATAGAGAGAGAATATGTATGTACCTGAAAGATTTTATTTACTGTCAAATAAAGTTTACATATACATACATACATTTTCCTAATTTAAATAAAAATAAAATTAAATACTATGCATGCATTTCACTACATTATTTGAAAGTAAAATCAATTACATAAATTACATGTTTAAATGTAAATTACATTTTAATACCTATCTAATGGAGTCTTAAAGGGTCATATAACCTATCATAGGTCCTAATAGGTCCAATTACTTGTATGTAATAGGTTAAATTAGGTATAATTAGGTCTAATTGGGGTGTGATTAGGTCCCAATTGATCTAATTGGGTCTAATTAGGTGAAGCACTAATAAGTCTTAAGAGGGACATAACACTCATAGTGGGTCTAATTCGGTATTAAAGGGCTCATATAATAGGTATTATAGGTCCTAATAGGTCTAATTAGGTCATAACAACTAATTGGGTCTAATTAGGTACTAATAGGTCTAATTAGGTGCTTTAAAATAGGTCTTAAGGGGTCATGTTACTCATAGTGGGTCTAATGGGGTCATATACCTGTCATAGGTCCTAATAGGTTTAATTAGGACATAATTGGTTTAATTGGGTATTAAATTAGGTCCTAATAGGTCTAATTTGGTCGAATCAAGTCCTAATTAGGTCTAGAATTCCATTGTAATAGGTCTTATCTAGGTCTAATTAGGTCGTAATACATCTAATTGGGTCTAATTAGGTGAACTAATAGGTCTACTTTAGTCTTAAGAGCTCATATTAAACATGTATTAAGTCTAATTAGGTCTTAAAGGGTCATGTAGTACTCGAGTATATTAGGTGTTAATTAGTCTTTAAATTCGATCTAATTACAAGGTTAGAAGGGGTCCTATTACTCATATTGTACATAGATAATTAGGGCAAGCTATTATGACTAATTTGGTCTAAGGGGTCCTATTAAGTTCATAAATATGTCCCTAAGTAGGCATTATTACTATTCAATATTAGTTCCTATTACTTATATTAGGTATGTATTACTCACATGTATTTAAAGGTAAATTAAATAGTATAAAATTAGGTACAATTTAAAGGTCTTGTTATGGGTTAATTAGTCTAATTATGCCTAAGGGATCATATTTCTCATATTAGGTGTACTAGCAGGTCCTATTACTCATGATATTAGGTGTTAATTAGTCTTAATTAAAGGTCTAATTAGGTCTAATTAAAGGTCTAATTAGGTCTTAAGGGGTCCTCAAACTCATATTAGGTATACTTGTGACTAGTTACACATGTCTTATTAGGTGTTAATTGGTCAAGTATTAGGTTTAATTATGTCTTTAAAGCCCACCTTATTAATGATATTAGGTCCTAATTTGGGTCTTATTACTCATATTAGGTCAGGTAATAGGTTAAAAATTAGGTCTTAATGGGTCACAATTTACTCAAGGGGTTTAATTTTAAGTATATTTAATTATGTCTTCTTAGTCAAGTATTAGGTCTAATTAGTCTTAATTAGTCTTATCTCTAGGTCTTGTTAGGTACATAATTAGTCTTATCTAGGTCTTATGTACATACACAATGTATACATAAAAATCTATCTATACACATGTACATGTATGTATACATACATATATACACGCACATGCATACATGCACACATGCACACATACATGCACATGTATACACCCACACACACACACACACATGTGCATACACATGCACATACATATATATACATACATATACATACACATGCACACATGCACGTGCATGCATGCACACACACACACACATATATATACACACATGTACATGTATATATATACATATATATACATACATATCTGCACATGTATGTATGTGTGTATATATATATAGACACACACACACATGCACACACACACACACACATATATATAATAATGAAAAATCTATATAATTATATATACACATGTGCATATATACACACATATACATGTGTATATATATGCATATACACATGTGCATATATATACACATATACATGTGTATATATATGCATATATACATGTGTATATATGCATATATATACACAACATGTATGTACATGTATATATATATGCATATATACATGTATATATACATTTGTATATATATATATATATGTATATATACATATATATATACACATGGATATATGCATATATATTATTTATGCATCTATCAAAAATTGAAAATAATAAAAACAAACAATAAAAATACCTCAAAATCATGTTTGATAATTCGGAAGCCGTTTCATTGTTCCACTATTTCACTGTTGCCGAAAGTGACAGTGAAACTCAACTTTTGGTAGATATAAACTTCCACCAAAAAAAACCCTAAATACATGACTTTCGATTGAAAGTCATCACTAAGGGACTTTTGATCGAAAGTTCCTTAGTAACTTTCGATCGAAAGTTACTTACGATTGAAAGTCCTTTGTTTAAGGACTTTCGATCGTAAGTTTAGTACTTACGATCGAAAGTTGAAGCTAGTTTCTATCAAAAGTTGATAAATATTATTTTGCCAAAAATTCTTTTCGAGACGGATTCCTTCCTCTGAAAAATTGTAACCCAGTATTGTGGGTTCACCTGATAATATTTGTAAACCTTTTGCTAATGAAATGAGGAAAGAATTTGAAATGTCAATGTTTGGTGAAATCAAATTCTTTTTAGGATTGAAAATACTATAGCAAAAGGAAGAAATATACATCACACAATATAAATACATCAAAGAAGTCTTGAAGACATTCAATATGGAAGATTCAAAACCAGTTGGTACACCTATGGTCATCGACTGCAAGCTGAAAAAGGATGATAAGTCAACCGAGGTAAATAAAATCTTGTATAGATCTATGATTGACAAGTTAATGTATGTTATGCATAGTAGACCTGATATTGTACATGCAGTTGGGATTGTAGCTAGATTATCTGACAATACTAAAGAAACACATATGACTATTGTGAAAAGAATCTTGAGATACTTGAAGAATACTGAAAATTATGGCTTATGGTATAAGAAAGAAGACAATTTTGAACTAAAAGTTTACACTAATTCTGATTGGGCTGGAAATATTGATAATAGAAAAAGCACTATTGGTGGAGCATTCTTTTTGGGAGAAAGATTGGTTTGGATAAGTAAGAAACAAGGATGCATTTCTTAGTCCACTGCAGAAGCAAAATATGTTGTTGCTGCTAATTGTTCAAATATTGCAAAGATAAAGAAACTATTGGAAGGTATGAATGAGGAGATCACTGATCTAGTGATAATTTATTGTGATAACACAAGTGCTATTAATATTTCTAAGAATCCAGTGATGCATGCAAAGACAAAGAACATATCTATTAAGTATCACTACTTGAGGGAACAAGTTCAGGAAAACATAAGTTAGATTGGAATATGTGAAATCACAAAAGCAACTTGCTGATATATTCACCAAACCGTTACCAAAGGAGACATTTGAATACTTGAGAAGTAGACTAGGGGTCCATCCCATGTCTAACAGTCACCAAGGTGATATAAGGTTGCATCAACTTGTACTTTATCAAAATATCTAATGATGTTGATGCATGTTGTTCACACTTTGGGATTCCTAAGGTTGTGAAGGATCAAAGACAAGCTTAAATTGCATATCTGTACATGCAAGGTACAAAAATCTGAACCAAAGAACATGAATACTGATTTGGCTATTAAAGAGCTGATTTTTTTTGGCATTGTTGTCAAAGGGAGAGATATTACATTAAATATACAAAAATGGAATAAGAGAGAGAATGAATCAATGAAATATCTAAGGGAGAGAATGATCATGAAACATTGGAGATATCAGTTAGAGTCAAGCTAACTGAAAGAGAGAGATAATGTTGTTGTGTAGTGATTAAACATATTAAATGCATAAGCTAGGGAGAGCTTACCGAGTCACAACATATATACAGAGTTATAGATAGATGTTTGGTATTCTGTGACATATTTCATATTGTGTTTTCATCAATGCCAAAGGGAGATATTTTTATACTAAAAATGATTGAATACATCAAAGGGAGAGATTGATAATCACCAAGCTACAAAGGTATATGTGACACATTAAATTAGTCATTATATTGTCATTGATGTCAACTAGTTTTGACTGTACTCATCATGATAGTTACAAACATCTAAAGAAGGTAATATTGGTGAAGGAATGAGATATTAACATGAAGATGAGATGTATGAGCAAGATATGGATATGGTTGTGTACTCAAAATAGTGCACTTCTATGAATCATTACAATCAAGAACACTCAAGAATGAGGTCTCAAAAATTGATCCATATCTCCCTAGGCATGGAGTGCAAGGGTTTTAAGAATGCTCTCAGCTAGAGCTATTAAGCCAATAACCTTGCTAGTAAACCATGCAATGGGAGATTCAAATGAAGACAAGGGCAAGAATGCCAATATCTTCAAGAATCAAAATGGAGATGTAATGCAAGCTAAGCTATGGAAATAAAATAACAATGCAACTAAGCTATGAAAAGAAAGAGCAAGTGTTACAAATCCTTCCTATTTAGACTATGTGAGATCTAAGCTAGAGCTTGAAAGGAAACTAATCTAAGAAAACATAAACATGAAGCTAAGCTAAGAATGCAAGAATGAAAGCTAAATGTAGAAAGATCTCCAAAAGGCTCCAAAGTCTTCAAAAGCTCTAAAGTCTCCAAGAAATCCTGCGGCATAAAGTTAGCATAAAAAGTTAGGGATCTAGAATGAAGAAGAGAGCTCTCCTTTTATACGAAATGAGAAGGAATGGACCATGAAGATTAAGAGGAAAAAGATTTAATCAACGGTGGAGCTTGAAAGAGGAGCAATCCATGTGCACAAATGTCCTCCAATGAGAAAATAAGAGTTGACTTTTGTGTCCATATGAGACAAAAAGTGTTTTTTTTTCTTTTTTATAAGAATAGTGCTTTATTTGTGCAACTTAGGATAAGAGGAAAAGTGGGGGATTTTTATTTATTAAAAGGGGAGGGAATTCCTTTTAATAAATAAAGACTTAGGAATAAGATGGTTAGCCCATAGAATATAATTGAATAAATGATAGAACTAAGATTTGATCAAGAATAAGCAATTGATGATTTTAGCAAAAGGGGCCAATAGTCTAGATGACCATTTTTAGGTGTATACATTTTCCCCTCTTTGACTAATGTGAGATCGAATTGGAATCACATGCAGTCAAAGAATAGATTAGCCAAGAAAGCAAGCAATAACGATTTGACTCCAAAGTATGAACTGCAGAGAGATAGCAAATCCTGTATGGTCAGCCTGATAACGGCAGTACTGAACACTTAGGAAAGAGATGGACAGTATCAGAACTCAAGATGAGAACTAACATGTCAAGCACAAATAGATCGATCAGAGAAAATGGAATGGTCAAGCATATGCTCTGGAGAATAGCCAATAAGATATGATGTGTCTACCCCCCTCAGGATTGAAAGTGAAATCAGGTAGAGGGAAGGAAGAAGCAAGAGCAACATGATCAAATCACTAGAAATCATAATCAAAGATGAAAGATGATAGAATAACCATCAAGCAATGAAGATATGCCCCAGTCAAGATCGAAGGAGAGATGAATGAAATGAATGAAAGACTAGAAGGGTGAGAGTGATGGAGATGAAGAAGGAAAGGATGCCCTAGCGAAGATCGAAAGATCGAGCCTCAAAAAGGGTCAGTCAACTGCGCAGAAGAAGGAAAAATGATGATCAAGGTTAACTTAGATTTTGGTTTCAATCCCAAAATGAAGAGAAAATGATGTGATATGAAAGACAAGAAGCAAAAGACATGATCAAGAAGAAGTGAAAGGTGAGTGCAAATGGACTAACAAGTCCGTGAAAGATAAAGGAGAGCTCTCTCCATATGCAAGATGCAAAACTAACTAACATGAACCTAAAAATGCAAGCTACTATGAAAAGTGGTTTACTTGCAAGGTTACAAAGCTAATGGACATCTAATATTCATCATCGAGCATTGGTAATATCACAAGATCATACAATACACACTAGCATAACTATGTGGATCTGAATATGATCTATATTAGATAAAAATGTGGAAATCCCACCTAGGCATCAAAGACAAGTAGGTCAAGATCACTAGTGTAGTGAGATTACCTAAGTTTAGTATAGCAAGATTATACGCGCATCAAGACACAAGAAAGTCAAGATGACTACAAGTATGCACTCGCATAAAATAGTCAAGGATGATACCTTGTAAGTCCTCAGTGTCAAGTGGATCAAGCATGAATGCTAATGACAAAAAGAACGAACAAGATATACCCACAAGCAGAAAAATTAATAAAACATGTTCTCATGCCCTAGTCTTCTAGCTATGCATCATCAAAAACTATTAGGGAGAGACCACTCAGCAAAGAAATCATCATAGAAAACACACCAAGAAATAAAGTCAAGCAAATCTCAGCAAGTGTTTAAGTGCGTGTGTGTTGGTCATAGAGTCAAACTTTGAGGATCGCATCTGCCAGCAAGAAAGATTACATCATCTAGACTGCGGGGAGGATATCTGATAAGTGTTAAGAAACACTCGACACTACGGTAGTGTTGAAAAACACAGTTGGGGTGGTGTTGAAAAACATCATTGGAACCAAGTTGCCTAAGAAACCCGGATGCACAAAGAGACCCAAGATAAGCTTAAAACAACGTATGCCCCCTAGACTAAGACAAGAGTCAATTCTAGGCTAGGAGAGGCAAAGCAGAAAGTGGAGTGGAGGAGCGCCATGCAAGACTGATAGACATAGGTGCAAGGGTCTCAAGAAGCTCCTGTTTCTAGGTTTTCACCACTTGATAGATTGTTTTCAGGACTTTTTTCAATTTTTTTGTATTTTTTGTATTTTTTGATTTTTTTGATTTTTTTGGCGAGACATCAAAGCGCCTATTGCTAGGTTTTCACGAGGATGCTCATTTTTTTAGTACTTTTTATGCTTTTTAGGATTTTTTCAGCATTGTATATGAATTTTTTTGGATTTTTTTAGGATCAATAAAATATGTACAAAGAGCTCAAGAATGTCAGACATAGCACTTCTTTAGATGTAGAACATTGATAAGCCTGGTAAGCTCTGCTTCCTTTGATGTAGATAACTGATAGGCTTCGAACCCAAATGCCGCTGTAATAATACAAGGCCCTAACCAATAGGAACCAACCCTACGCAATTTCCAAGCTAGCACAAGATCGTTAGAGTGTGATCTACATATACCGTCGTGGACTTCAGCTAGCACTGTGTCTAACTCCTCTATTTTTAGACACTTAAGGAGAGTTCCATCTAGACCCTTCCTATATAAGTCACCAGAGATGAGGGTAAAGTGCGAGGTGTTATGGATGAGATGTTCAAGGATAACGTGATCTTGGAAATAGGAAAAGATGGTGGCAGTGTAGGAATTATGGGTAGGATATCGTAATTCTTCCACCAGGAACTTGAAGAGGGATTTATGCTTTTTCAATTGTAAAATGGATGTTGAAGTAACCAAGGCATCACCAACTTTGATCTGAGTGCTAGGAATGTGCAGAAATATGACAGATGGGAAATAACATGTGAAAAATTTCACCATTTTTTTGTAGAGAATTAGCTTGTCATCTTTTATTTGATAATCATCATTTTTTAGTAGGTCTTTATTTTTACTTTTATTAGGTTTAGATACCGCCACAATGTGGTTTTCACCATCCGACCATTGCTCTTTTCTTTTGATTTGATGATTGAGATACTTGACTTCTGATTCAGTCCTTTTTGTTGCTGTTTCGCTAGTGAAAGAAGTAACATGTTTAATGGCATGTTGATCCTAGGTGGACCAAGCTATGAGATTTGATTTTGCGAGATGAAATGAAGTGACTGGTTCAATATCATTTATGTGAGGGATGTCATCTCTGGTAACAAGAGAGGTTGAGCCTATAGGGTAAGCTCCAAAAGTGTTAAGATCTAGATTTGTCATAGAAGGACCAGCGTGGTCCACTAAAGAAATACATGGATTAAACTCATCAGACCCTACACGAGACTCATCAACTACATCAGGTTGGTCACCATAAGTATGAACCACATCCACATCCATATCCACTGTGGAAGATCTGTCAGAGAGAGTATCCCATTCATATTCATTTGAATCTGTTGTTATGCTTCTACTAGGATGCTTGCACCAAGAAGGTTTAGGACCTTTAGAAGTAGAGGCTTCAATGTCATTATGTGTGAGATCTCCTCTTTTCATTAACCACAAAATATTCCTACGTTGTCTAGCTTGGGGATCAAATTCATTATCTCTAGACATAGAAGCTTCAGCTGAATCATTGTTAGGTATGCGTTCTCCTCTCCAAAGGAGTGAAGTAGAAGGAAGATCATCTCCTATTTGAGCCATAGTCTGTAGTGGTGACTCATCTGTATCTATGTTTGAATCACTAATCATGGGAGCATTTCTAGAACATGTAGGGAGGTCATCATCGGCACCATATCCTAGACCTATTGTAATCTTAGAGGGTTGGCCATTAGTATGACTCAAAGGCTCAACTAGGGCGTGTCCATTATCATTTATAGGTCCTTGACCTTGATAGCCCATTTTTTGCAAAAATTTATATCCTTTACCTTAGCGCTTAGGAGAAATAGGAGTAGAAATAGTGGTATTGTCTTCTTCATCTCTATAGATCCATTCTCTAATAGCTTGTTCTTCTCTTTCTGCCTCTAGGGGTATGGATGCTTGAACAAAATTACCAAAAATTGTCATGGCAGAAGTAGAAGGCTTCATCTTATCAGAAGGTCTCCCATATGATCTAGGAGAAATAGGCATAGCAGCAATGGAATCTAGCGTGTATTCACCCATACCAAGGCTCATCATCTTAAAAGTTTTCTCAGTGGCAACCAAGGATGGATTAGGATCATCAGAGGGTTTTTTGTGAGGAACAAACATTTCAGTAGCAGCAAGAGCATTAATAGCAATAGAATGATCCCTAGGAATCACAATTTCAGCTCCGTTATGTGGGAATTTGACACACTGATGGTATGTAGAAGGCACATCTTGCATGTCATGGATCCAAGGATGACCCAAAAGAATGTTATAACCAAGTGGGATGTCCAATACTTGGAACATAATCTCTTTTGTGATAGGGCCCACTCGGATAGGTAGTGTGACAAGACCTTTGGAAGATCTTTCAACTTTATCATATGCTTTTATAGTGATTTTCCACTTAGGATCGACAACAAATTTTGACAAACCCAATTGTTTTATGACATTGAAAGAAACAATATTTAACCCAACACCATTGTCTATCAGGACTCGACGGACTCGGGTGTGGTAGACCATAACTTCAATGTGTAAGGCAAGATTGTGAGGGTGGCTAATAGATACATCATCTTCTGTAGAAAAAGATAGATAATGAGGTGATGAGATGTAGTTGACCATAGCCTAGAACCTATTTGGGTCAATGTCATTAGGGACATTAGCTATACACAAAGCCTTTTCAAGGATCTCCTTGTGCAAAGGGGATAGCTCAAGAAACTCAAAAATAGGTATCTGTGCGGGCGTCTGTTGCAACTAATGGACAAGATCGTAGCTAGACAAAGCTGAAGGAACTGCTGGTTTGGAGGATGAGGCTTGTTTAGGATCAGACACAACTTTAAGGACTAGTTTAGCTTGCCCCTTAGTAATAGCATTCAGTGAATCACTTCGTGAAGATGAACTACCATGTGTTTGGAAGACCAACTTTGGCATACCATGATTGGCTTTAGTATCATCTTGGGATCTCATCATAAGAACACTCTCAACAGGCTCTACCATGTTGATCACAGGAGAATCAGAAGTATATGTATAGTTGATCTTAGCATCATGATTCTTCTTATGTGCTTGAGAGGTTTCACCTTTGTCATACTTAGGTAGAGGATCTTTGAAAGCTGTGTGATCCGAATTTTTAACTAAGCCATCTATGATAATTGTGTTGTTGTCAATGAGATCTTATATAGCATCTTTAAGCGTGAAAAAATTGTCAGTTTTGTGTCCCTTGTTTCTGTGATAGTGGCAGTAATGATCCTCTCTCCACCAATCAAGCTTAACTGGCGAATCATAGGGATGAGTTTTCTCAGGAAGCATAAGATAATTATTGGCAACCAAAGTCTTAAGAATCACATCATATGGTTCAGCCAATGGGGTATAGACCCAATGTCAGAATTGCTTCTTAGGTTTGTCTACATTCTGAGGCTTAGGAGCATTGTGAGTGTTGGCAACTTCTTGTTGTTTTGCTGCATAGATGGCATTATAAAGGTTGAAAGCAGGCTCTTTAGCTTTAGGGGCATCTACAACCCCATCATTGACAACATACTTGTTTCTATTCCAAGGTTTGTTCTTGTCTTTGCCATTGTTTCCAGTATCTTTATTAATAACAATATCCCTCTTCCTAATGGCCACATCCTCAATCCGATATGCACTTTCAACCATGTCATTGAAAGAGGAGAACAGTTGTTTCCTTAGATCATAATACAACTCAGGCACTAGAGTGTTGACAAAAATGTCAATCTTTTCTCTTTCATCTATCTGATGAGGATATCGAGAATACAATGACCTCCAACATTGCAAATAAGTAGCAAATAACTCTCCTTGGTTTTTTCTCAAAGCACCAAGGTCTATCATGGTGATAGGTTGTTGGATATTGTATGAATAGTGTTGTGTGAAGTGCATAGCCAACTCATCAAAAGTCTTCAAAGGAGGTGTCAACTTTGCAAACCATTCTAAAGCTTGTCCTCTTAAGCTTCGAGGGAATAATCATAGAAAAAATGTGTCTTCATGAAGAAAGTCCATGATAAGAGCATAAAAGTGATGCACATGGTCATGGGGATCACCATTTCCATCATACTTATCATACTTAGGAACCTCAATATCCCTAGGAAATGGGACCATGTATAGACTTTTATCAAAAGGAAGAGCACAAATTGATTCTACAAAAGAGACCTTTGGAGGCTCTCTTTCGATTGCCATTTGGGTAAGGCGTTGATTTGTTTGACGTAATTCTTCTTGAAGGACTTCCAATTTAGTTGGTACTCTTTGTTGGACAATTTGTTTGATATCATAGCCGGGAGGAAGCTTGTATCCTCTAGAAGTTATATATTGGAAATATTGGTCTCCATTGTGCTCTAAAAGCTTAAGCATCTTTCATTGGGAGTCCTCATCTTGTTCAAATGCCATAAGATCCTCACTAGAAATCTCATCAACAACCTCTTCCTCATGATGAGAGGGAGGTGGTCTAGGAGGTGAAGA
The DNA here is from genome assembly GCA_027943335.1 of Chamaecyparis obtusa. Taxonomy (NCBI): domain Eukaryota; kingdom Viridiplantae; phylum Streptophyta; class Pinopsida; order Cupressales; family Cupressaceae; genus Chamaecyparis; species Chamaecyparis obtusa. The sequence continues at coordinate 508,862 of BSBK01000097.1, forward strand.
GGGTACAACAAAAGTTCATCTCAGAGGAGACCTTGGTGGTGTGTTGTTACCATTGTTACCATTAGCATCAAAAAGTGGTCTATGCTCATAACCACTAGTCTCGGGTTTCTCATGAGACATCCCTCTTGAAGTCATGCGCCTAGCAGCTTCCATTAAGCTTTTACTATACTCTCTATCCAAGAGTGCTTGCTTATCTCTTTTCTCAAAGTGGTCTTGCATATGATGATATCTCTCTTGTTCATTCATGGTAAGTGAGACAATGTCTGTGTTTTTGGGGGACTTAAATGCGAAAAAGAGGAAGCCTCCTTTGTATTATGGGGTAGCCTTAGAATCCTTATATTGGTTAGAACTAGAGCTGTCGTTGCGAGCAGGTGCTTGTGAGAGTCTGGTTGGAGAAGGTAACTGAGTGTAATTGAATGGAGGATGATTCTCCTACTCAAATTGAGACCGAGTTGTAACCGGCATGAAAAAGAATTATTGGTTGACTAATAGAATGAGACAAAGTTTCTCAGATATTGAGATAAGCAAAGCTAATAAAGATCACTTGTCAAAGTGGAACAATAGAGATGGCTCATCAAAAGTGCTCAAGAACTTACAACAATCAATTGACTTAAGCTGAGAGATGAGCAAGAAGCTCGATCAGCAAGTAGCTAGAGAGGTAACTGTAATGTGACAAGTGAGCGAGAGTAGCATTTGTTAGGCTCAAAACCCAATAGTTTTAGCTCATTTTTTTTAGTCTAGAACAAATCTAAGTATGAAGATAACATTCCAGCTTCAGATAAGAACAGGAAAAGACACTCTACGACTGGTTAAAACTCAAGTTTAGCAACTCCAGATTGCAACAGCGACAGGACAATAGAATGACGTAGGGCGACAATTACCAGGCAAGCAAGGCAACACTTTAAGACCAAGTGACACTTCATGCTAAGCAGGGGGATAGTTTCCAGGCAGCCCGTGTGACACTTTCCAGGAAAGTGGGGCGATAGTTGTTTAGGGATGAAATGTCGTGCGATATTTCTTAGAACAGGGTGTGACATTGTTCCAGGGTCATATGACTCTTTGACCAGTGAACATAAAAAAATCAGTTTTGGAAGCAATTGATCAAGTTTGAAGGTTGGATAGTGTAATTTCTCAGTTTGACAAGTAGTAACAATAGATAAAAGATAGGTTTGCAAATAGTATAGGATCAAACATGTTGTAGAACACTTGAAACAAGGGCAAAAGTAACCTTGCCAAGACAAGCACTTGTGATATCAAAATAGAAAACCTTATGAATGCTACCATTTTGTTTGAATGTTGAGAACATTTACATTGGTATAGCACAATGAAAACACTTCAAGCACTTACTACCTAGAAAGTCAAGGCTCATTATTTAGCAACTTGGCCCACAACTTGATGCTCCTTTGCCTCACACAAAGTGGTTGCCCACAATAGATATTGGTGTTGTCATGGAAGTGTCAAAAACACAACCAAAGAAACACATATGGTGAGTGTCTTGGGGTGATCCGAGTAAGTCCACTTGGATCAATCCTTGCACCAAGAAGCTAAGTGGAAAAAAAAGGGTGGCCTCTATCTAATGGCTCTTAGTAAGGGCTTCCATTCATAACACCCCTCTTGCTCCCCATAAGGGACTCCTTACCTTGTGGAAAGTAACAGACCTCGTGGCCTCAAGAGTACCTTAAGCATTCTTGCTCAATGCTTTCCCCATGGTCGCAATCCCATGAGCTACTCACATCAAGTGAAGACAAGTGTTATGTCTACCAAGGTTTTGTGTCCTTGATAGCCTTGAGTTTATAGTGGGTTGGAAGAGCTGGCAAAAGGCTTGTCCCCACTTGGGTCGTTCCTCTTGATTGCTCAAGAGCAGGCCCTCTAAAGGATCCTAAGAACTAAACAAAGAATGGATTAACTCTTGAGGTTCAAGGTTTTTGGTTCACTACAAAGGTGAAGAGCATACTCCCCTATCTCAAGAATTTCTCTCAAACACACCAAGCAAAGATTTAATTACTCCCTTACTTTCAAAATCTCAAAATGGGTCAAGATTTCTATTTCACCACAAGAGTGAAGAGCATACTCTCCTACCACCTCAAAATTCCTACAACAAGGTATTAAGTGCCTATGAAATGAAACAACTAGTATATGCCGCACTCAATAAAGAAATAAATTAAACAAGCACTTGATTTGGTTTTTATGCTTAGGGCAGCCCTGCAAAAACCATTAGTAAGCCCTCTTTGACATGCATTATTTTAAGAAAATTTCAAGCAATGAGAGCACCTACAAGCACAACTTGTTAGCTCCACAATGGTTAGCACATCAAAAATCAGATAATCTACAAGTAAAATAGCTAATCAAATGGTAAAATCTGAGAATGAAACTAGCATGGTTGGATTAGGCTCGAAAAGACCTTTCCAATAATATATCACACTTAAACTTTTGATACCATTTGTGAAAATTTCTAAAATGCTAAAATTTTCAAATATTTTCAAAAAGATAGCAGAGAACTCGAAACTTGCAAGATAACAAAAAAGGCTAAAAACAAGCTCACTGCCAGGTATAGGCAATAGTACAGTCACCAAAAATGTCATGCGACACTTTTCCATATACGGATGCGACACTTTATCTCTGTGCGACACTTCTCTGTACCTGCAGGCGACAAAATACATAAAATAGTGCGACACTATTTGCCAAACAGTGCGACGCTTTGAACTGGTAAAGTGTTGCGCTGCTATACAAGAAATTGTCATGCGACACTGGTAAAATGTCGCATGAAACTCTGAGACAGAAAAACTAGAGACCAAAATTAAGCTAAAAAATGATGAAAAATTTGACGGAAATGCAAAAAGTAAAGGACAAAACGCTAATGTTCTGCCCCATGGTGGGCACCAAAAATGTGTACTCTAAATAGTGCACTTCTATGAATCATTACAATCAAGAACACTCAAGAATGAGGTCTCAAAAATTGATCCATAGCTCCCTAGGCATGGAGTGCAAGGGTTTTAAGAATGCTCTCAGCTAGAGCTATTAAGCCAATAACCTTGCTAGTAAACCATGCAATGGGAGAGTCAAATGGAGACAAGGGCAAGAATGCCAATATCTTCAAGAATCCAAATGGAGATGTAATGCAAGCTAAGCTATGGAAATGAAAGAACAATGCAACTAAGCTATAAAAAGAAAGAGCAAGTGTTACAAATCCTTCCTATTTAGACTATGAGATCTAAGCTAGAGCTTGAAAGGAAACTAATCTAAGAAAGCATAAACATGAAGCTAAGCTAAGAATGCAAGAATGAAAGCTAAATGTAGAAAGATCTCCAAAAGGCTCCAAAGTATTCAAAAGCTCTAAAGTCTCCAAGAAATCTTGCAGCAAAAGGTAGCATAAAAAGTTGGGGATCTAGATTGAAGAAGAGAGCTCTCCTTTTATAAGAAATGAGAAGGAATGGACCATGGAGATTAAGAGGCAAAAGATTTAATCAACGATGGAGCTTGAAATAGGAGCAATCCATCTGCACAAATATCCTTCAATGAGAAAATAAGAGTTGACTTTTGTGTCCATATGAGACAAAAAGTGCTTTTTTTTCTTTTTTATAAGAATAGTGCTTTATTTGTGCAACTTAGGATAAGAGGAAAAGAGGGGGCTTTTTATTTATTAAAAGGGGAGGGAATTCCTTTTAATAAATAAAGACTTAGGAATAAGATGGTGAGCCCATAGAATATAATTGAATAAATGATAGAACTAAGATTTGATCAAGAATAAGCAATTGATGATTTTAGAAAAAGGGGCCAATAGTCTAGATGACCATTTTTAGGTGTATACAATGGTATTCATTGGCTAACTTATTGACGAGTTTATGACATTATGTAAGTGATTTGATTGTATTACATGATTCTATTATGAATTGAAGATCAATAATGAACAAGTTTATATGGTCAGTAAATGAAGAATTCAGTATACACCAAGTTGAAATAGTGTACACCGAGAAAGTGCAGTGTATACTGAGTACACTATTAATCAAGTTAGAATTTATTGACACATTAAGGTATTGACCGAGTGAAAGAAATAATATGAAACATTTGATTGCCAACTAAAGATGATGAGTTGGACAAATATGGATGATTATGAGGTTAAAGATAAAGTTGGTTATCAAGATCAAATGAATGAAAAAATTCAAGGATTATCAGATGATCTAGAATGAAACATGTTAAAGACACAAGTTATGAGGAAGGTTGAAGCAGAAAAAACAACGGTAAAGATTAAGAGGCAAAATATATGGATGAGAAGAAAATGGCTTATCATGTCTATAAAAGGAGATAAGAGATTCAAAATGATAATGCACGTGAGAAGATTGCATTCATGCGAAGCTAGTCAAACAAGTTAAATACAAAACTAACCAATTATGCATACAACAACGAACATTAGAGAAATGAATTAACCGAACATAACAGAGTTGAAGGATACAAAGAAATTGAAGAGATCATGATGACCAAAGGTATTTTGAGCTTACCATAGATCTAAAAATATGCAAAGGAAGTTGTATTTGAATAAGATCATTTACTATTGCATTGTAACCATTTCTACAGATAAATCTCTTAACTGAGTGGGACTTAAACAATCTTTATTATTTCATTATGACATTTAATGAATGTTAATTGTTTTCATGTTGACCTGAAAGTGAATGTTTGGTCATGGAGAACTGTTAGTGATAAATCCTCTAACAAGGTCACACCTTACAATGTGTTTTGTAACCTTTACCAGGGTTGGCTCTTAACTGAGCTCACTTCAGAAGAGTGAAATTATTTTAGATACCGGTCCCAGGTGGTTTTTCCCCTAATGAGGTTTTCACTTTAAAAATTAAAGTATTATATGTATATGGATGTGATGATTTTTATTTTATTTTACACATTACAATTACTGGTTTGATCAGTATATACACTAGTTAATTTAATGGTATTTGGTTAATGAATAGAAAGGCACAAACAATGTTTTACCAAGTTGTTTAAATTGATTGAAGGATTTATTTTATACATCTGGGAGTGTTTGGGACTATAGAATAACTAGACTTAACTGATTCTCCCCCTCTCAGTTATCTAACAAGACCGTTTGTAAAAACAAAGGTTCCACCAACACTTTTTTCTCCTTCTTCCTTCAAACCTTAGCAATCTTCTTAGCTTTGTCTTCTTTCTCAAACTTCTTCTTTGCTTAGATAAATTTTCCATACCACTTCTACAAACTTTTTCACAGTGACCAAAATTATTATATTTATACCATATAATGTTGTAGTTCCTTGGAGGAGCAAAATAATTCCGACTCCTAAATTTGAAATCATTTCTTGCAAACGTTCTACAATAGGTTTCCTTGTGTCCAAAATAATTGCAAGAAAAATAATAACCATGAAAGAAAGAATTGTTAAACCTTTTCATACGTGTTTGTCTCTAGTAAAGAGGCTTCTTGAAAACATTATTTCTGACCTTTGATGTTGAATCCTTTGAGCTATCAATGTGTCTTTTGCTATTATTCTTTTGTAGATAGAACTTTGACCATCTTCAAGGCCAACTCTACCTTTATGTTTAGATGATTTTGGTGAGGCAATAACCTTGTCCAAGGACAAAAGTTTTCTGATTTATCTTCTCATCATTCAGCCGTGTTGAATAATTGTCTATCTTTTTGATTGAAACATTTGTAGCTTCAAATTTTTCACAATCTTCTTTAAGCTTAAGCTATTTTCTGACTTCTTCAATTTTATTTGCTTCTTCAATTTGAACCTTTAGATCAACTATCATTGTTTTCTACTTCTTCAAGAGCTTGAGATGTCTTGGTTTTAGCCTCATTATCTTCTTGTAGTAGCAATTTCAATTCATGTTTTTTCTTTCAAGTCTCTTGATTTCACTTAAAACACTTATTATCTCCTCTTCAAGATCTACTTCTCCTTCTTCATCACTTGGATCTTCATGTTTTTGCTTTCTTGTTAGGATAATAAGTAGAAAATGTAAATATTAACAAACAAGAGAGAACACAATAACATAGAATTTAACATGGTTCACCCAATCCCTGGGCTATGTCCAACAACAACGAGTCCAATATCTTTATTATTATCCAACGATTACAATCTGAAACCTGCAACTCAATACCGCCGTAGGAAGCTACAATAATCCCTCATACATTCAATCTCAAACCCTAAGCCCTTTTTACAAGTATTTTTGACATAACAAAATTAGGGCAAAAATACTTTGACTAATAGAAAATAGATGGCCGACACCAGGGGCTTTGCCCCTTGACCCCGTGGATAAGTCTGATTAGGCTCCACATACATAACATTTCCATCATGTACTTCATCCATGCCAATTAACAACATTTGTTCAACTAATGATTCTTCATATTTTTCATGAAGTTTGTCCCAAATCTCTTTAGGTTTATAACAATGCACGACTTTCATAAGTTTTCCCTCTAACAAGCCACATAAGATTTCTTTAATGGATTTTGCATTTTTTGCAAAATCCTTCTTCCCATCAACATCCTTTGGAGGAGTTGGGGGAATTATATAACCAGTCTCCACAATTCTCCAAACATCAAAACTAAGAGCCATTATATAGGTACATATTCGAATACTCCATAATACATAGTTAGAGCCATCAAATAAAGATGCTTTGTTTATAGCTAGACCTTCATGAGAACCCATGTGTGCAATTAGAATCATACTCTAAGCATTTAAGCTCTATTTGTGAAGGCACCTTGCTATGATACCATTTGAAGAGTGCACAGAAAATACTAGGGGGAGGGGGCAGGTGACTCAATATTTTAAAACTTTAAAACTTTCAAATGCATAAATGACATAAACATAAAGAGATAGACCATAAATAAATGTTAACACCAAATTTCTCATGGAAACCCCTTTCAGGTAGAAAAATGTGACATACAATAACTTTCATTAATAAAGGGAACCATCCTAGATTACAAAATGTGAGCACCAACCCATAGAGAGAACCAACTCTTGAAGAGTACCAACCCTTTTTGAAGCACCAATTATGAACTATTGAAACACCAAATCCAATTAGATGAGGCACCAACCTCAGTTTGAGAGCATCAACAACCAGAGAGCACCATCCCTCCTTGAAGAACCCACTTAGAATAGTTGAAGTGTTGACTCCAAATAAAACTAAAAAATCAAAAGAACATCCTCTTTAGAAGCACTTCTTAAATCTATTCAAATCATTGAAATCCTCCAATACTATGCACAATGTAGGGTAAAACTGTGGTTTAATTTAACTTAAGATTTGGCCTTGTTTGGATGTTCAGTTTACTCCTATCAATGCCAATCTGAGGGCATAAGCTGATGAAAGGTATTGGGGCAATTTGCCGAAGGGATGAAGATAACAAGTAAGAGGGGATGAAATGCAAATTGTGAAAATGGTAAATCTAACTTGTTTGACCCAATGTTATTTTCTAAATCTATTGCTACTACAAACCAAATTAAGTTTTAAGAAACTATCAATCCAATTTTACTGAAGGAATTGCAAATCCATTTAATGAAATCACTATATTAAAATAATTAAATAAAATCACACACCCAATCTTGTATACAAACTCACACTTCTATGTCATTACTCTAAGCACGTCTAAATCTCTATTTCAAATTCAATGAAATCTAAATCTCTATTTCAAATTCAATGAAATCACACATTTACTTCCAATGAAATCCACTTAATTAAATTATTAATCTAGGCATTAATTGATCTCACTTGAATAGCAATACTTGAAAGAACATAAAGCACACTATTACAGATTTAAATCTTGAAATCGTGAAATAGATTTAAATCTTGAAACAATAAAAAAAACATAACAAAAAATAGCATAAGGTCTTGGCCGTAGGCCATAGTTCCCAAAACAATATCTATCTACTTATGATAACAATCATTTCCATGCCTTAGCTTATGATACACTACTCCACTTTGTCCTTAGGATTGGTTATCTTGGTTACCAATTCCTCTATTATCCCGTGTTCCTATAGCAAACAATCAATTTAATGCATTAATCAATGATTCCAATACACAACAAGGATTATTCTTTACCTTTTCAATCTTACCAAATATTATCCATTTTCCTCATAATTAATGGAAACAAGGCTTAGAATAGGGAATTAAAAGACCATAAAATGGAATGGAAAGAATTAAAATATGGACACAATTTTCACCCATCACACAACTCAAACAACATATCGAACATTGAAACCACACATACTATCAACTTATATGCCTAGTTCTGACAAGGTATAAGTAGTAATTTTTCTATGCTTCCTTCACACTTGCAACTAGATGCATCGACTCAATCATGTATGTTAGGAATCTATTCAACCCTCTTTCTAAAAAAACACCACCCAACACTTAAAAGAATTGTCAACACACTTTTCTTCAACCAAAATGACTTTGATAAAATGAAATTCCTTTGCTCTATTTAGGGGTAATGCACAATTACCTTCGCAAACTATATATCTTTTGACAAGTCATGGCAAAATAAATTAACACACACTACTGTTTTAAAAAGTGCCCAAAAATCAATAAAAACATAGTAGAAAAATATTTTTCAACTTTAATCATATCCTTTCTATCAACCAAAAACATCACCAATCAGGGATATCATTTTTTATATCCCACTTCTCCAAAATATGCTCAACCATTTGTGAATTTGTCTATGCTATTTAAGAATATCAAAACGTCCAGCTGAGGAGAGTAATGAATGCATAGAACAATGAAGAGCTCCCCAATCAATAAATAAATAATGCATAGCTACTACAAAAATGCCTAACATGAATAATTTTTAATAGCCACATTCCTCTCCAAAAATAATTGTCTAACTAAGTTAATAGAAGAATAATTATTACATCCCAAATAAAATTGATTCCCCTTTTAGTCTAAAGAAATACATAGACCCACTTACACACATGCCATAAATGAAAAGAGATGGATAAATAAAATTGCCACATTGAAATTGTTGAAGTAGTCAAGTATATAAGGCAAGTGTATAATAAATTGTCCTTCAAAAAGAAGTTGACCTTTTAAACCTTTTAATGATGACATGTCACATTACGCAGTTGAAGTAGACAACAAAGTAGCTTAATCAACTCAAGCGCATCAAGCAACTCAAGCAAGTCGTTCATCTAATTTTTTATTACTTTGAATAATTCTCTAAGATATTGTATCATCTTAAAATGGAAGTACTTCCATGTTAAGAATGTTTAGCCCTTCGAGTAGGTGTTTTGGGGTCATGTCAAGCACCTTGAATGGGTCCTTGATTTAGATCTGGCTTTTCCCCTGATTCTGCCCCCTTTTCCACTTTCTGTCTGCATTTTTTTGACATTTTGGACTGAGATCCTAAGGTTTTCAACCTCAAGGTCAAGGATGACCTCATCCTTGACCGAGGTCAGGTTTGACCTCATCCTTGACCCAGGGTCCAAATTTCAAGGTCCAATGAGATGTCGGGTTTCAAAAATAATTGTTTTCCATTGTATGCAAATTAGCTGTACTAACTACTATAAATGATACATTAACTATTTTAAGATTAATGAATCTAACTAATTAGCAAACAACAATGAAGAATACACCAAATTGAAGCTAAAATAAGATTTTACCTTCACTTACCATGTAGCTTGTCTCCATTGTCCTCCTATGCTCTGATTTCTTGGATGTGTTGAGCTCTTAGATTTCCAATTTGAAGCTCCTTGCCCAAGATGATACCAAAGTGTGGAGATTGAATGTTTGAATGCAAACTAAATCCTAATTATGCAAATGAGATGATGATAGTATGGATGCTTCACAAAATGATATGAATATGCTTGATAATGAGTGCTTGGATGCTTAGAATGCTTGATTGCCTATTGCTTGAATGCTTGATTACAAAAACACCTATTAGCTCACAAAGGGGAAATTAGGCTTCTTTTATAGATTTTTGGAGGATCTAAGCCTAGGTGGCACAATCCTACGGTGGAGAATGAAAGGTGGAAGATCCTAGGGCTAGGATTGACTTGGTTGAAGGAGTTGAGAGAAAGGGGGATGTAGTTGGAATGTGAGAGGAAGAATAGGAATGATGTTCCTCTCACATTGACATGGAGGAGAACAAGGTGGAAGGGAAAGACACATGTCAAGTGTCTCACAAAGACCCAAGAGAGAAAGAGGGAGAGACCTTTTCCTCATGAGGACTCTTTGTACAAGTGTCCCATGAGTCACTTTTGACCCTTAGAGGTGGCTTGAGAAGCCCCTTAGGAATAGGGCATGTCTCTTGACCTGGTTTAAGAGAGGACATGTGGTCATGAGACCAAGTCTTATGAGGCCACATAACCCTTAAGAATAGGACATGTGTGGGTGAGGATAATTATCAATAAATAATTAATAATAATTATTTATTTTAGCCAAAGTGATGTTTCAGGTGACTGGGTAGGTGAGGTGGACTAGAGGACTTAGTCATATTTAGGTGATTGTGCATTTAATTAAATCACTTTAATAAGACTAATTAGAAAACTTAGGATAGAGGAATAGACTATAGTGAATTTACTAAATAAATTGAATAATCTATTTAATAAATAGAGGAAATAATTATTAATTAAATAATAAATATTTAATTAATTTATCAAGTCAATATCAATTAAATAATAAATATTTAATTAATTAATGAAGCTATTTTTAAGTGTATACATTTTGCCCCTCTTTGAAATAATGTGCATGCCACATTGTTTCAAAGAAAATTTCAAGTATTTTCCCCTTGCCCCAGACAATGTCTGAGATGACCTAAGCATGCCCCCTTGAGAGATTGATTAACAAAAAAGATGATTTGAATTTTATGATTTTTTTTTTTCGAGTTGGATAATCAATCTCAGGAAAGAAACAGGAGAAAAGATGGGTGAAAATAGGGTGAAATGGAAGAAAAATGAGAAATACGGTCCACACACCAAGCACATCAGGTCCACAGGCTATAAATAAGGCAAAGGGGTCCACAATAAGCTCATTGTGCACACTTGTCATTCGGAGATCAAAGCACGAGAGAGTGAAGAGCAAAGCTACCAGGATGTCGTTCCCATTGTCAGATCACCGCTTTGAGAGGGCCAGATGCTTCCAGCGACCACCTAATTCAGGAGAGCCGGTAGGTGATTCAATCCTCTTTGTCATTTCGTAATTTTTGGCATGATAGGATAGGATTTAGTATGCATAGGTTAGATTGAATCGTAGGTTAGTTTAGAGATTTTTTTTTTGTTTTTGGGTAGAACATGAATGTGTAGCAACTTGCAACGTTTGCATAGAAAATACAAACTTCTGCGCATTCCTTTAGGGCAGCTGCGCATGCATGGTAGAAGAAAAATTTTGTTGCACAAATGTGAATTAAAAGTGCGCATTGGTTCTTCCTGTGCATGTGTCGAATTATTGTGCAAATGTGCAATAAATATGCACATACATGATTTACTGCACAAATGTTCAAAGATACTGCACATGCATTTTTCTGTGCTACGCATTTGTGTAATTGATAGAATTTGGTCAAATTAGCAAGTCAATCAGGTCAAACTAGATGTTGATAAGCTGATTTGATCTATCAGTGATTAAATTTGATCGATTTGGTCAAGATAGGCAACATTGTAGCATGGTTGCTAGTTAACTAGTCTTGATGCTAGATAATTGATAAAATCATCTGTTAAAACACGTGATAAAACATGTTTGTAATTGATATAATAGGATAGATAGATGTTGTAGATCAGTTTATCAAAATCTGATAGCTTGATTTTGTTGATTTGGATAGGAGGATATTACTGATATTTTGATGTCACGAGAGAGATATCTTGTCACATAGAATCTGAGACCGACACTGTCAGAGACTGACAGACTCCTAATTGGTGTGTCTGGTTTATATCATGTTATTTACATGCCTGAGATTAGGGTGAACCAGAGTATGATGACAACATTGGCAGAGCAGTGGCACTCAGAGATGAGTACCTTCCATCTTCTGACAGGGGAGATGATAGTCACACTAGAGGATGTATATCGCATCCTCTGACTTCCTATCATAGGGGAGTTAGTGCATTATGATCGGGCAGAGTGATGGAGTGCAAAGCCGTCTTCACAGATGATGACATTAAGGATGGAGAGATTAGCTGGGAGGACATGGTGGACTTGTATGAGCCTCTACCAGTGGTACTAGCTGGAGTGATTGGGGGTTTCATTTGCCCTGATCGTAGATCACATGGATTTGTAGTTGGATGGGGCCGCACTCTACAATGAATGTTGGATGGGACCTATTTTGCTTGGGGTGTTTGTTTATTAGCTCACTTATATCATGATCTTCATCAGGTAGTGTATCATAGGGGTGCATCACTATTAGTAGGTGTCACACTACTCCATGTTTGGGCATGGGAGCACATTGCAGTGACACGGCCAGTAGCCATTAGATTCCATGGCGCAGGACAGTTGTACATACATTTATATTCATCAATTTTGTCTCAGGCAAAACTGGGTCATTTAGAGTTTTGGCAGTACACCTTTGATACTTTAGATACTATGACATGGAGACCATACCTAGGCTATGAGCCCTGGGATGATGAGCGATAGATAGGATTTTTTTTTGAGTCACGATGGCTTATAGGGAGAACAACCTTCATTTTGGAGAGATAGTTAGTTAGCCGGGTTCTGCGCCAGTTCGACAGGATCCAGGGCATGCCTCAAGGGGTTATGGAGTTCACGAGGACTCATCAGGAGAGATGAGACTAGGGGCATATGGCTTCATTTGATGTTGCAAGACATGAGTTTTTGGACATGCCATTCTAAGCATGGACTATGAGACAGGGTGTTGTAGACCCCGGTATGACTATTGATCTGGAGCAGTTCCTAAGAGACTTTCTAGTTCCATGATTGACTGATTTGATAGCTAGGTCACCAGAGAGGGATCCAACAGATAGACACTATGGGAGATGCTGAGGGTGAGATAGGTGGGGATGAGGGAGAGGAGACAATGGTGATGGTGGAGGAGGTGATGGAGATGGAGGAGATGGAGGAGATGGAGGGAGAGGGGATAGGGATGGTCCATAGATGAGAGGAGGTGGTGTGAGGTAGAGGGGATTGATGCCACCCCCAGCTAGATAGGGATGGAGACAACCTCTAGCATAGCCAGCACAGCTAGCTTAGCCAGCTTAGCTAGTTGCAGGAGCTCCACTATAGGTACCAGTGGCTCAGGTACAAATACCAGCTGCCCTAGTACAGGGACCAGCTGTACAGGTAAAGGATGAGGCATATGTTTTATTAGTGCAGGGAAGAGTTGTACAAGGTGGAAAAATCCTTGATGATGGATTGGATGAGCAAGATGTACCTATGGCTGACGTAGATGCTTAGGAGGAGCCAACAAAGACGGACATCATGGGACAGGATCCCTATTTACAGAGAGATGATGCGGAGGAGGATCCTGATATTGATTCATTGCTAATCTAACTAGAAATGACACAGGTGCAGGTAGACCATGTTCCTGGTTTGGAGAGGCAGATTGAGAGGCTAGAGAGCCAGATGAGATTACTGAGACATGAGCAGGATGCAGTGATTGAGAGACTCAGGGAGTCAAAGATTTTTTTTGATGAGCTGTAGCACATAGAGGATTTGGGTCCTCATGGAGATAGTTTGAGAGCCATGGTACGTGCCGGGAAGGAGATATCCTACTACCGAGAGGCTTACAAATAGATGGTCCCGAGGGATTAGTGGATTGGGAGCTATAGAGAGAGCTCAGTAGCTATTAGGACTGCAGTTGATGATAGAGAGGCACCAACTAGTAGTGGAGGTGTTTCATCACACCCTCCAAGAGCACCGAAAAGTTTAGGAGATTAGGGTGGATCCTCAACATTAGGTGATTCAGTAGCATGAGGCCTCATTGCATCTGGCAGATAGAGACAGACAGAGTCTGGAGGTAGCGGATCATAGATTTTGAGAGATCATTGTATACACTTTTGTATCGTGTTATCATTTTACCATTGTATCATTATATTTTTGACTTGATGGACACTGACTTTGGACACGTTGTTAGATTTCTTTATATCATTGGACATTTGGATAGTTTTTTTGTATCTGATGGACTTTATATGATTGACTCTGTATGATGGACTATATATACAGTGATGCAATTCTATCATGATTTACTTTGATAATTATATATATATATATATATATATATATATATATATATATATATGCCTACTGACATATGCAGGATGTAATGATTTAGTTTAATATGCATAGAATGTATGTCTTAGAATGCAAAATGCTTTATATTCTATTTGAGATAAGTGATGCTTAATGGTTAATCATATGATGTTGATATAAATGCATGTCTTAAATGAGTTTACACTATACAATGCTATGTGATTACTAATGAAATGATGTAAAGAAGGATAATGGATAATGAATGGACATAAATAAATGATATAAATGAATGATGATTTGAAATACATGTAATGGATAATAAGATGAATGATGTAAAATGCATATAATGGATAATGATAATAAATGATGGTTTTAAATGCATATAATATGTAATGAATGAAAATGTTTGTAAGATGACTAAAATATACAATGTTCACCCTAATAAAAAGATAATGAAATGTTATGGGATTTACGCACGTGAAACATGCATCACTAGTACATTTTACCCTAAATTTTGACTAAAAATTTTGACCATCAAATAAAAATGTTTAGTTGGTCGCATTAGAGAAAGAAATTTTTTTTTTTAAAAAAAAAACATGCCCGTGTTAGTCTAAATTTTGACCAACATGGTATTGGTCAAAATTGAGACCAACGCGGGATAACATAAAGTTAAAAAAAAGGAAAACACTTCATTTTGTTATTTCATTTCACCGAAAGGAGCTTTCGCAGGGACCAAACCGCGGGCTTTCACAGCGACCAAACCGCGGGCTTTTGGTAAAGTTGTTGCTTAGAGGGTTTTGACTATCTTTTGGGTGCTTGATGTAGTCACAGGTATTTCTCTATTCCATAGTTCAGATTCATTACTTCTTCACACTCGAGCCATTCGGCATTCTCTACATCTAGTTGCTCATTATGATGAAGTTCAGTATTTGCTTTGCTATTAGAGTTCATCATCCAACTCACGATTCAATGCTCACATATACCCACTTAGGGCATTGATTTTGAAGCAGCCCAATTCATCCCACATTTTGAGCATTTGTTTTATTAAAGTCCATGACCTTGACTTCTCCCAATGATATTTGAATTTCAATGAGGAAGACACAAGTCAAGGTCCATTTTACTTTGACAGAGGCGGCTATGAAATCTCTGAGCCGTTCTGCCCGTGAATTGATAATATCAAAAAATGAACAAAATAATACTTTGAAGGTGTCCACCTCTAGTACACCTCCATCCTCATGATTCTTCAGGGCAAGCAATGTAAATTTGTTGCATGTTTGACTTTGCCTCTTTGCTTATGTGACTAAGACATGACAAATGTTTGGCCTAAAGTTATTGGGATAAATATCACCAG
This sequence comes from Chamaecyparis obtusa, assembly GCA_027943335.1. Lineage (NCBI taxonomy): Eukaryota > Viridiplantae > Streptophyta > Pinopsida > Cupressales > Cupressaceae > Chamaecyparis > Chamaecyparis obtusa. Next base: position 524,358 of record BSBK01000097.1, read on the forward strand.
GCTTACCACCCTTGATCAACTGGCATTGATTTTTCCTTCTTGCATTGTTTTCTCTCCTGTCACATAGCTTCCCAAATTCACTTAATATGTATCAAAAGGGATTATATCACATTCCACTTCATCAAGCAAAACTAAAATATGCATTGTTTTTCAGCCTCTAGATTGGTATCTTTTCTTACCCAATCAATTTGGTATCGATCTGGATGGGATTTTGTCCATAATGGATGATCATTTCTAGTAGAATCATAGATCCAGTTTCTTTTGGAGACTGTTAAAAGAATGTTTACCTGAGTATTCGCACTTCCATCTTTTTTGGCAACAACTCCTCTCTTCTCTTTTTTCTCAAAGCTTGCCGTATTCATTGATTTGACATCATTTTCAATTTTGGAAGACTGTTCTGAAGTACTTTCAGTAGGGATTTTAACTAGTTTTGTCGTACATACAGTCGTGGTTCTATTTTTTCTTTTGTTGAATCACTTTAATGACCTCTGCTGAGACTTCTACAATCGTAGTCTTCTTTACTGCACCTTTTTTTCTTGTTCTTAGGATGCAAATGGGAACAAAGCTTCCAATAATTCTCTTTAGTATGTCTTCATGGTATATTCAATGATTCTTAAGATTTTTGCAAACATGTGCATTAATGCTTCATGTCTTATCTTTGAATTTGGAAAATTTCTTGAATCCCTTAGAAGATGAAATTTTCCCTTCCTTGATTCCCATTCTTTGGCATAAAGTTTAGATATTAATCATGCTCCCTTGTTTATATAATTGAGGATTTTGAATAGAAAAACACTTATTAAATACATCTATGTAGCCACCAATTTTTTTCTCCGTGACTTCATTTTTGTGCGTATTCCTAACATGGCGGCCAATTTTTGGAATTTAGTAGTTTGCTATGGTATACTCAACCTCTTTTTCTATATCAAATAAGTCCTCTTTTTTTATCTTATCTTTTTCATTGTTTGGTAGATAAAATTGTGTCTTCAAAAGAGCCTTCAACTTATTTCATGTTGATGCTGGAAGTTGTCCACCACTTTCAAGAGATTCTACATTTTTATCCCATCATACAAGTGCATGCCTTGGCGTCTTGATCCTGGAATACATGATTCTTTGTTAATCATCAAGTATGGCCATATTAAAGAACGTATCTAGAGAATTGAGCCAATAATTTGAATTTTTTGTATCTATTTCATCTCCTTAGTATATCTTTGTTGTAAGCATGAATTGAGTGGAAGTACAGTTCTACTTGGAGGATGAATTCTTGTTAGCTTTTCCCTTTCCCGTAACTAGATTAATTTGGCCTTTATCTCTTTCTTCACTGCCTTTGAGACGTATAATTCACTACATCCATGCTAGGGGAACCTACCTTGGAGGTAACCATGTTTTGCATAAAATCAATGAACTTAGTTTGAGTTTCAAAAGGTTGAATTTAAGAGTCCATTATCTTCTTGACACTATCTTCCAAACTTAACATGCTTTGTGCCATATCATTGATCCTCCAATTTGGCTATTCTTCCATGATTGAGGGTCTCCAACCCCTAGAACTAGTTTCACTTTGAAATTTTTTCAAATCATCTTTGCCTTGTGCTTCAGATTGTCTTGAGACTGTCACACACATTATTTTCCATGGAAGGAAGGAACCTTCTTGATATCAATTGCAGTCCATAAACTAGTCTATATTGAGTTAATACAAGTATGATTCATTTTACCATTGTTTAGCATTCAATCATGTGGTACACTACAATAGAACTATAGCACTTGGAGTGAAAAAAATGGAGGAAATCATTCACCACAAAATGTGACACTATATATGCCCTGGAAGTCCCAGTGTCATGAAAACCAACATGATAATGTGCACTTTGTGGTTCCTTGAGCTCAAGTGTGCAAGTACAATGGAGATTTGGCTCATGATGGGGCAAGACCAAGATGAAATTGCTTTGGTGACCATTTTTATTCCACTTTTCTAACTCTGCTATCCTTCATCTCTTTGTCTCAGGAACACACAAAAGATTCTAAAAAAGTGAGATAAGAAGCCTTATTTGAAGACAAATGTAATGTAGTAGCTGAAAGCCAACCATGTTACCTTTTATCTTTAATTGTTAACATTGTAGAAATTGGATGTATATTGTGTTTTTTCCTCATCACCTCTCAACCTTGGAAACCAATCATGTTGTAACGTATACTTTGCTAGTATTTTTTCAAGTTGACTTGTAGGCACTACTCTCTAGCACAGGGTTGTGACAACTAATTTTGTATTATGGTTGAAAGTCTATGGTTAGTCCATGTCATTTAATTTTGGAGAATAGTATTTCAGGGCATCTAGTAATTAGTTATATTAGATAACTTTTGAGCAGCAGGCATAATGAGATATGTGACAATGCATGCCATCACCTCATTATAAGGAGTATAAAGTTAAGTTCTGATATTGCATTTTTTGGAAATATTTTAGTTCATTACAGTTGAATGCTTGAGATCTATTGGTTTGAGGAGTTTTCTATATTAATTCTAGTGAATGTTAATATTCCCTTTTGACATAAGTGAGGAGAATTCAACCAAGATTGTGATTTTTGATAGCATAAGCTTGTTTATTAATGAACACGATAAAACCTCACTAAAGTGACTTCAATTTTTGTGTTACTTTTTTGTGTATGTAGGATGGTAGGTTGGTCCATGAATTATTTGGTTGCAGTTTGTTTAGTGGTTGTTTACTTGTGTAATCAAGTGTTTATTGAAAAACCTGTGGATACAAAAATGTGCCTGTTCAGACACCATAGACTAGCCATGGAGCACATACTTTTCTTACTGTAACTCAACTTCTATAAAAAGTCCACATAGTCCTTTTTGTTATCAGAATTAAGAATGTTGCCACCATTTTTAATGTCTACTTCTAGCAGTATATTTGTTTTTGCACTTATTACTACACTAGTACATTTCACCTTAAATTTCAACCTAAAAATTTGACCATATCATAAAAATGTTTAGCTTGGTTGAATTAAAAAAGAATTTTTTTTAAAAAAAAAACTTTTAATCCCGTGTTGGTCAAAATTGAGACCAAAACGGGATTAAAAGTAAAAAAAAAACAAAATGAAACTTCATTTGAGAACTTCAATTTGGGGATTTTCCAACGAGAACATGGGTGAAGTCGAATGAGAACCTACTACCTTCGATTTGGGGATTTTCCAATAGCAGACCCTTCAATTTGGGGATTTTCAAAATTTTGAACAGCAGACCCTTCTAAGTCTTCGAGAGTTCACAGGAAAACTTAACCTGGGCGATCGGGCCAACAAATTTGAGTACGTTCTTAATCTTTATGTATTTTTTTCTTCTGTATACAGTAGAAATCCTACTATAATATGTGGATGATGTTCTGATAGCGGTTCAAGCTTGCATTGCTTGTAATCCCTCTGCTCGAAATGCTCCATTGCTCCCTCTCCAAACTAAGCTATCTGAATGACTGGTGAACATTGATATAATAAAATTTCTCTGTTATGCAAATACCTCGAGGTATAGGATATATATATATGTGAATTTTTTGGTTTCCTTATGCATTAACATATTTCGTAAAGCATTTCAATTTGCTATTTGAAGAGTCTCAAACATTGCTGAGAACTGACAGTCACACCAGTCATTTCTAACAACGCTTTGTATATATTATTTTCTATTGCAGTAGAAGTTAGGGATGATTAAGGTCATTCCATGAATTTTTAGGCCTAATTCATGGAATGACACTTTTTAACTTGTATTATATAATGCTAATTTAAACCTATGCAGAACCGCGCGGGCAAGCCTATATACAGTGAAGAATGGTGAATGAAAACATTAGAGATGATGGTTGTGTGTGGCAGTGAAAAATCTATCCAATAGAGGGTGGTTGTTAGAATTTGAAACATTATAAGATGCTTATTAGAGGGTGATTCATTCATTAATTTGTTGCAAGAGGTTGTAGAGTTGAGAGTTTGGAGTAGCCCTAGAAACTAGGGTTGGAGGCACGAATTTGGGGTTTTGTACTTGCTGAGCATAGGAGGTTAATTTCCTTTGGAAATAAGCAATTGGTGATATAAGCAATTGGTGATATAAGGAGTCACTGTCCAAGAGATGGGAGTACCAGGAGACTATTAACCTATACTTCCTTTGGAAAACTTAGTCATTTTTATACATTGAAATAGAGTTACAGTCATGGTTAGGTGTATTGATCCAAAGTAAGTATATGAAAGTTTTTTTTATGCTATAGAACTCCATAAAGGGTGTTTAGAAAGGTTACTATCTTGTTAGATGTTTTGGAAGGAGATTAAGTTATTTCAATTTCAAGTCTATAGCAGGGTTATTAGATAGAACATTAGGTCTCTCTGAACAGTTTGTGTGAACACTGGTAAGATGGAGTATGGAAATTGGATGAGAGTCTTAGAAACCTTGAATCCTAAACAGTGAAAGCCTTGTTAACCGAATTCTTCATTGTAAAACATTGTGGAAGCTTTAGTAGGTCAGTGCTCTTAAACATTTGAGGTTAGTTGATTTAATTCATCATGTGCTTGAGAACATTTACTACTGCTTTTGACATTAAAAGTAGCAAAATCAGGGTGTTGACCCTATAGGAAAATAGCCCAGACACACTAAAAGCAGATTAACAAAGCTACAAAACATTTACTACTGTTATTAGACAATATCTTCCTGTAAAAGCACTTGTCATAGTAGAAAATGAATAAATTAATTTTGATTGAAAAAAAACTCATGGAATTTACTAAAAATAGGCAACAATAAGAGTAATTGTTGAACTCTTTGGAATAGAAAACTAAAAAGCTTTACACTGATATTTGAATACAACCCAAGAATCTTGCAACTGATTAATCTTATCTTGTCTCGAGCAATAATAATGCAAAAACAAGAAAAGACTTCAACCTTACAATTTGATAATAACCAAAACAACATTGTGGACACACATCTAAATAGCAGACTTAACTAACAGTCATGAAGAGAGTTCTCTCTTTAAAATAATAATCTCAAACTCTAGCCCTATCTGTCCAGATCAAAAAACTTAAAAAAACAAGGATGCAAACTTCAGGAATAACATGTAGCAAACTGTAATGTCCCCTTTTTGACTAACATGAAAAGTGGGACAATTACTTAACTTATACTTCTTACTCTATCCAAATAATTGCAATTAAACCAAGTGATGGATGTTATACAAATAATCAACTGCTATTTCTGATATATGTAAATATATACAAGATTGATATTGAAATGATAATTTGATAGCAATGTATGCTATGTATTTATTAGATATGCTATGAATGACATTACTTCATCACTTATAGTGATAAAGGAGTGATGCTATGTCTATTATACAATACACTTATGTAATTGATATATACTACTTTCAGCGATGGATTGCTGTCTGATCTGTCAATTTGATTATGCAATGTATAAATATCGCCAACAACGATATGTTGCTATTTCAGATTTATATTTATATGCTTGCAACTCAATAATGAATGCTATTTCTAATTTACAACTTTAAAATTTGCAATCCCTTGGTGCTGTCTCTGATCTACAATTAGATTACTTGCAACCGATAATGCCACAAAGCACTTTGTTCTTATAGAGCAGATCCAAACTGGATTAAGAAAAAGAGGTAATATTCCAATGATGTTTGAATTCAATGATTGATCTTCCTTTTTATATCTTATGTTATGAATGATGAGACACGATGCCAAGAGACATGAAAAATTAGTATCTCCTTTCCTTATAACTAAATGCACCACTACATTACTAATCACTGTATTGCCTCCTGCATATCTTATGATTAGCTTGCTTACTAAACAGTGCTTAATCACTTTGTGCCTTCTCATAATAACCATAACTATTTTATCTTCCTCCATTTATTGAGTATTATTGTTAAAGCTATTACCAATCTATTTGTCATCACATCCTTCCCTTATGGATATCGGTACATTTGACTAAAATCATCAATGTTTGATTATTAATAGTGATGTTAGTAGTGCCTTTTTGTCTTCATTGGTCACTGATTAATAAAAGTCCCTTATGCGATTCTTATCAAATCACTGGCAGTGATTAATCATATCAAAGCTAGGAACTTATCCTCTATTCCAACTTATACTTCTTCAAGTTGCTGATCGATACTTGCCAGGATCTCAATCTATCCGCATCTCGTGTTTCTTCACATGATATCAATTAATTAGTAGATATTATTTTATCATATTCAATATCAATCACTGGTTTGAATAATTGGAAATGTTTTAAAATTTAGTAATTGGTTATCATTAACAGTGACCAGTTTGAAAACCAATCTAAAATTCAAGCTCATTAATGTCTATGGTCCTATACCAAATAAGGTATTATCCAAAACTAAATTGCATAGTATTATATAGGCATCCTGATGTTTCACAAAGGAGCATTCTTCCTCTCAACTTGAGTACCTATGTTCTATTGACAAAGATACTAGATTGGCATACGGTTATACTACGCTCATTCTTTGGCAACAGAGAAAAAAAAGATGGCATGATTTTATATCAGTCATGAAGATTGATTGCAATTGAATTAATGGTCTTGGTGAGATTTAAGCTCTTGTTTCAGGATGTCCTATCAATAATTTTTTTTAGTTAGGACAATGGTTGGGTTCCCATTGTAGGATTCACAATTGTATTTACAATTGTGGAGATTTATTTTAGATGGATTTATATGGCCCTGGTGAGTTTTGGACTCTTGTTTGAGGACATCTTATCAATAAGTTTCTTCAAATAGTACAACCATTGGGTTCCCATTAGAGTGTTCCTCACTGGATGTACAATTGTGAATCAATATCTTTTGGAGAGAATTAATGGTAAAAGATGTCAACAAAGGTAAAATATTTTTTGAATCATAACTTATAATTGAGCATAAGCATCTTGCTTGGAGTATTGGCTGACTTTGACTCTCACATGAAGCACATCATAGGCAAACCATGTTTCTGTCAACATCTACTGAGAGATATCTAGTCAATGTGAAAGGTATCATTGGTGAGGGATGTTAATGTAGTACAAATAGGGTTGTTGATGTGTGATGATATGCAATGTCACCTTTTATCTTTAGCCATGTTGTAGTATAACAAGGAGATGTTGTTTGATGACATATCAATGCAACCACTACACCAAAAGCCCTGATTGATGGTGAATGGCACCCACTAGGGTTAAGAATTGGATTTTTTGTCTAGCCATAGTGCTAGTGGAGGCCAGCACCCTCATGGACACATGGCTATTGGCCCCACCATTTTGTACCCTAAAAACCTAAGTGACGAGGGAGATTATAGTGTGTACATTTCATCTAGTGCCCTTTGGTCAAGTTTAAGAGGGGATAGTATGATAGCATTGGATAAGTATCCCAATGAATTATAGAGATTGGTTTGGCATCCTTTGGATAATGTATGATAGAAATGTTAATGTTCCCTAAGTCAGTTATGTTAGTGAAAGCCACAACCATTGCTGAAACCCACTAGGCTCCCTTGCATTATAGACAAAAACTATTGGAGAAAGTTATCAATTAGTGATCAATAGAAAGAGATAATCAATATCCCAAGTAGATAATTGAAGTGTTTGATTAATTCAATGCTAGAGTGAAGATTATTGGATATATTGCACTCTATACTTTATATCACATCCACATATGTAGAGCAGATTTAATATTAGTGCAGTAATTAAATGATTAGATTATTTCACGCTAAAAAAAGAGTTGATAATTCTTATAATATTTATTCTTATGCATCAATTATTGACTTCCAATGTATCATAAATATTGTTAGTTTATTTATCTGCTTGAATGTTTTTTCTCAATGATCCTGAAATATACTTGCAGAGTTTGAACTCAAATCAAAATCAACTGAGGATATTCGTATGGAAATAAGCAGATCATAAATTTTTAATATGATAAAGAACACTTACTAAGAATTAGTTTTTTATTTCCTTTCACAATATTCAGCTCTAGAATAAGACTGCCAAACTTGGTACAAAAAACACCTTAAGAAGGATATAACAAGAATGTGCACAAACTAGTAGCCTTCTCCCTTGTTTTCCCATATTTGATCTGCTACCTTGAACAGTAATGGTGCATACAGAAAGTACTGCACACAAGAACACAATGAAACAAACCCACAAGAACACAATGAAATAAGCATAAAATAAATGAAATCTAAACTCTTGTAGAAATCTGCTGGAAGAGCATCACAGTTACTAGAAGTGTATTAAGACCAGAAAAGTTGGGTTAAGCCACTTAGGATCCTTACTCATGCTTAGAAAAAACTTTATGTTTTGTTGATTCCTATTTTTGGGTCTGAACAAGCTTTTGCTGTCACTGTAAGGTGCATAAAAATGCCCAAAAGGTACCATGTAGGGGAATATCATTACAGATAATTATGGATAAGAATCAATGTTGAACAATTGGGGTTTGGGTGACAACAGTCTAAAGTTCTCTTTTCTACTAGCCATGTTGTAGAAAGTAGCTTAGCAAAGGGGAAAAAAGGCAATGTCCCACATGAGACAACAAACTAATTCATTAAAAAACTACTATGAGAAGAAACATGGATCAATGAGTTTGACTCAAACAACTACACAGTCAAATCATGATAACAATATCCCTATTTGAAGGTTTTAAATTTTGCAATTAACCTAGTTAACTCTACCTTTGATTGATTTCTACATTAGATCATTTTAGTTGTGCCATTATGGTGCAGTTGAGATATTGTTTGGTGACATGAAATGTTAAGTATTGTCACCAATGCAACCATAATATTGCTTTGAGAGTTCCTTTTAAAATAGAGGTCATTGGTAGCAAGTTCAATACTTTCTATTGGCCTGAAAGATATTAGAGTGATGTTACAAGGGTGATAACAACCCTAGTAGCATGAACTAGGCAAGACTATGTCCCAAAAGTTTTGTTGCTTATCCCAGTCTAAGCTTTTAATCATGGATGAATGTTATTCTTATTGATCACAAGTTGATTCTCATTTTCTTGACATTAAATGAAGTGTTACAATTATTCAATGGTCGGTAGGTGTGTAAGGGTTGTATTAATCATAGCTTGTAGGTTCGAACTTGAAGAGTAATTAGCAAGCCAAAAAATCCAAACTTGGAGAGTACTAAGGGAAAACTTGAAAACTTAAAAAATGCTATTTTTTGAAAAAAATCATGCAAGCTACAATTACAAAATGTATAAAATGAGCTTGGTGGGGGTCTAGGAGTAATGGCCCCAGCAATGTTGAGGTGCAACACCCCTCAAAAGGGTTTTGGGGGCAGCACCCTCGATGGTGGTTACCTAATGCACCTAGTGTACCTAGTGCATGATCGGTGGCATTATCTTTATCCTTGTTTTGTTCTTTATAGCAATCTGGTTTCCTTGTATGATCGGTGGCAATATCCTTATTCCAATCACTGATTGACTCTGGTTTATTTACATCGATATATTTGTATCGATTGCATCCTTCTATGCTTTATGTCAATATTGCTATGATCGATATCCTTTTCAAATCGATTCTCTGATATAGAGGTTGCTATTATACTTATCATATCGATTAGCATTATTATCGATTAATCTTATAGTCGGTGCCATTATATAATTGACTTAACTTTTCTTGCTTAGTGTTGATTGATCTCTTTGGTTCTGTACTCATTACTAACTTCATCGATTGATCCTTCATTTATAACCAATTATGGACTTTATCGTCATGCCTTTGCAGGTGTCGATTCTCTATTACATAACATCATCGACTTGTTGCTGAATTTGAGAGGTCACCAATTATTAGTTGTTGAAGATTGTATTATTGATACTTGGTAATATCAATTGTAATTCCCATATCATGAGTGCCAACAAATATATGGATATAGGAGCAGCAACATTATTATTCCTCAAATATGGCAGCGCCACAAAATACAATATCAGATATAGAAAAGTATGATAGACCCAGTAGATATTGGTAAAGTGTTTACCTTTTTAGATACCATTTTTTGAGTTCTTGAACTCATATCAACCTCAAGTCTTCATCCCTTGACTGGTGAACCTTTCTACTGCTGCTTGCTCTCTTTCCTAGGCCTAATTAGCCCCCTTTATCAAAGCAACCCTATACTGCACTACTCTCCAAGACTCTATGACCTTAAACAGTCTTATATTAGGTTTCCAAACCACCAATTTTCTACTTTTTTTGGTCACACTACTCACCCAACTTCCAAACCATTAAACCCTTGTTCTTAGGGTCATAAATCTAGGGCTTTGTGGAAAATGCCCTTCCCAGAAACACACACATTAAAATATAGTTCAAACACTCTCCAATACATTCCAATAAACATCTCCAACCCTTAATTACTCTCTCCAATCTTCCAATCACTCCAGCCATCATTTGGTGCCCTCAAAGTGCACCTACTACTGTGTGTTCACCAGTCAAACACTATTCTTTCACTTTGCACTTTTCCCTGCATTTAAGACCATATTTAACACATATAATACACTATGGCATCTCCCACCCAAACCATAGTTACAGAGGTGGGAGTGGCTTCACATCTTTGGAGAATACAATGGGACTACTGACTGTACCCTGCTAAACAGTGACTGTTCCCGCACCAGTCAAGACCTTGGTATTACAAACAATCAAAATAGAAAAGTTCTTGCATAAATAAGTAAAATTAATATTTTAAAACATTCCTATGTTTCCACCAAACAAAAATCACATGCTATTCATTCGAACCAATTTACTGTTATAGGGACTGTTCCACTAGACAACAAGTTACCAATTTGCAGAGAATTTAACTTTGTTCCTTCAAAATAAACCTTTCACTTCATGCCATTACATATTCATTATGGTCCCCCTATCCACTCACATGGATCTCTCTAAAATAAGACTCTAACCTTCAAGAAAACAACTTGAACCTTCAAACTCATGTGGATCGTCAACATTATTATGAAAGGATATTGTATATGCTAGCTTTCAAAATTACTAGCACTTAGTTGGTATTGACATAATTTTGAATAGGGGTCCTTATATTACACAAAATTCTCATTAAAATTTAAAATATACCATTAAAATCTAAATGATAAAGATATTTCATATGATGTTTTTAATATTAAAATGGTTGAGAAAATGGTTGTTCAGTAACAATTTTTATCTGCAGGTTGCAAACAAATCATCCTTCTTCCACCAACGAGTCATTCCATTCAAGAAAGACCATGTCTGACGATATCAACGCACAAAAAAATAGGGAGACAATTGCTAGACTATGGCCTAACTTAAAAAGAAAAGGTGATGGAAAATATTATTGTCTTTGCAAAATTTGTAAGGGCTTAAAGACTCGAAGATATCTAATCAAAACAGCTGAGGAACATTGTAGGCAACATGGTCACATTGAAGGGGAAACAAATTTCATCCATTGGTATGTATTTTAATAATTTATAAAATACATAAGACATGATTTGATGATGACAACATGGTCATGGTTAATATAAGGTCATCATTTTCATATAGGTCAACGTCCCTGAGTTTCATGTTATGGACCATGACAATCTGGAGAATGTGGATTTCCAAATGAGGGAACATGGAGGTGTGAATATAGAAGTAGAAGGTAATGATATCATGGAAGAATACCACTATGATGAAGAATATCAAGATGATCACGATGATCAAGATGATGATGATGATGATGATGTTGACATAGAGCTTGATGTACCTATACTTGAGAAGGCACACATGCCCCTATATGAAGGCTCCAAAACAACTCTTCTTGCCGCTATATTGTTGTTGGTGAACTTGAAGGTTATGAATGGTTTATCCAATGTAGAAATGACACGTATGTTAAGGTATGTCATCTTTTTTCATTATTTTAGTCATAATTCCCTTACAATTAACATTGGGTGAATCGTGTAGCAATTAATATTCTTTAAATTAACAAATTATATTTTTGGTCGTAGGTTGATAGGTGAGTGTTTGTTACCACCATCAAACATTCTACCTTGCTCGTATTGAGAATTATTTGCCATTATGAAAGATATTGGAATGGAGTATCAAACAATACATGCATGTCCGAACGATCATATTATATATCATAAACAACATGAATTTGCAACAGAATGCCCTATTTGTCATATTAGTAGATATCAATCAGATTGAATAACAAAAAAGGTGCCTCACAAGGTTCTTCGACATATTCCCATTATTCCACGTCTGCAATGATTATTCAAGTGCAATAGCTTGGCACAATTTATGGATTACCATGCACACAATAGAAGTCAAGATGACATTATGCGAATGCCTGTGGATGGTTCAACATTTAAGGAAATAGAGAAAAAATGGCCACACTTTAAAGAAGAACCTCGTAATCTCAAGCTTTCATTGGCAGCGGACGGTGTCAATCCGTTTGGAGAGATGAGATCTACTTACTCGGTGTGGCCTTTTTTTGTTATCAACAATAACATTCCTCCTTGGTTGTCCATAAAGAGGGAGCACATAATGTTGGCACTGATTGTTCCAAGTATTTTTTGATTTAATGGTCATCTAAATTAATTTATTATTAATAATCCATCAAAATGGTCATAATAATTATGTAATGTTTTTGTCCATTCAACTAGGTAAGAAACAAGTTAAAGATATCAATGTATATATTGAGCCCCTTATCGACGAGTTGATGGTGTTATGGAATGGGGTCACTATGTATGACATCTCTAGACCAATAGGACAAAGACAATTTCAATTCCATGCAATGCTTGTATGGACAATACATGATGCCCCCGGGATAACACATTTTTGTGGTATGTTCTCTTCTTAACACCTCTTTTTTGGTATGTTATAGTGCTAACACAAAGTTAACACATTTAATCCAATTATACATGATCTTGTAGGTCTTCAGACAAAGGAAAAATTTGCATGTCCAGTTTGTGGTCCAAAGATGAAATCTCATCATTAAAAAGTTTAAGAAAGCAGGTGTTCGATGAGAATAGACACTTTCTCCACAGAAATCATAAGTACCGAATTACCAAAAAATATCTTTTCAATGGGAAAGAAGATACTACATCAAAGCCACGGAGAATGACACCTCACCTATGGAAGTCGACATACAATAAAATAAATCATCGAGGTAATGGCATTCCATCTGATGGTTTTTGTTTCAAATTTATATTTTGATATTGTGTTTTGTTTACTGATGATGTAATTGATGCTTGTGAAGGTCGTCAAGGCATCAATGACCAACTTCCAAAAGGACTAAAAAGTTATCCTATGCAATTTACTAGGTTGTTGTACTATGAGAAACTCCCAATCATGCATTTGTTTGATCCTATGCATATTGGAAAGAATGTAACTGAGACATTATAGAAAATCTTGGATGGAAGGCGTGACAAAGACCAAATTGTCAAAATTTGTAGTGACATTGAAGAATCCAACCATGCAATGAAAAATGTCATTTGATCAAATAACAATGGAGACCAGATTAATACAAGTGCCCTTACATGGTTATTGTCGGAGCAACAGAGCAATGCTATAAAAGAAATTATAAAAAAAATATGATTTCCCACAGGATTTGTTGCGAACATAAACGATCTCATATCAAAGAAAAGTGAATTTTGGCTAGGGATGAAAACACACGATTGGCATATATTTATTAAGGAAATTCATATTATTTTGTATTCACTATATATTTGTATACTGCATGTAGTTTTCATTGCATTCTTTTATAAAATATTGACAAGATCATTTTACAAATATTGCAGTATGTTCTACCTCTATCTCTCCCACACCACTTGGCCAACAATGTCAAACAAGTTATATATGATCTTGGAAAATAAATGAGGTGGTTGTCATCTAAAAAAATTAATAAAGAAGATATAAAATATTGGAAGAGAAAAATTCTTCTTCTTATGTGTGAAATGCAAAAGTGTCTACCTTCAACTTTTTTCAATGCACAAAAACACTACCTCATACATCAAGTTGAGGAGATTGAATTGTGTGGACCTATACCAACTAGGTCAATGTGGATGGTTGAGAGGCACTTGAAATTTTTGAAAGGCTTGGTTTGACAAAGAGCACATCCTGAGGGTTCTATGGTGGAGGGATATATGGTATACTAGACCATGGTGTACATTAGTGAATATCTTCCTAAGTTTGCAACAAAGATCCATGTAGATCGTATTTGAGATCCCAACTCCATTAACAAATTCAAAGGGGAGTACTTGATGGGAAAAGGTAGATTGAGAAAAGTGAGAGGTAAATCTAAGATGTTATTGTAGTTTATTAATTCTTATAAATCTTCAATATAAGTTATTTATAATTGGTGTATTGTTTTTGATACAACTAGTTAAGAGTGGGAAGCAATACATTTGTATATTATGAACAATCTTAATTGGATGACGGTATAGATTGAACGATGTCAACAAAATGGTTGCTCATTAACATGGGAAGGTGTTGCTTCATTGGTTAGAGAAGCTCATCGTAATGGAGATTCCAATGTTACGCCAATGGTAATTGATCTAGCACATGGTTTAAGAGGTGGAGAGGTATGTACAAATTTATTAACGATCATGACTCATATGTTTCATATCAACTCATGATGCAAAGAATTTACACGCTTGAAAAATTGTAGGTCAAGCACCACAAAGCTATGTACTATCATGGCCACAAATTTTGCATAAAAAAGTTGGATGACACAAAGAAAACTTGTGATTTTGGGATAACTGCAATTTTTGAGGTCACTAATATATCATCTAGAAATGACATACATCTTCAACAATCTCAAAATCAATACTATGGCATCTTGGATGATATAATTGAGTGCAACTTTAACTCTTTCAAAGTAGTTCTATTCGTCGTCAAATGGTACAGGTTACAACTGAATCAAAATGATCCAGATAGAACTGTTATTCAACATGATAATGGATTTACAATGATAAATACAAGGTCATTTGAGCCAGTTGGAGATGAGCCCTATGTTCTTCCAAGCCAGTGTGAACAAGTGTTTTACTCAGAGGTTCCACATAAATAGGGTTGGTCATTTGTTGTTAGACATGATCCAAGAAGAAGGCCGATACAGTATAATGTTATGGAAGAAGAAGATACTGAAGATGATGAAGATCAAGATGATGATGATAATGATGATGATGATGGTGATGATGATAATGATGATGATGCTGATGATGATGGTGATGGTGATCATGGTGATGATGATGATGGTGATGGTGATGATGGCAATGATGATGATGATGATGATGATGATGATGATGATGATGATGATGATGATGATGATAATGATGATGATGGTGATGATGATAATGATGATGATGATGTTGATGATGATGGTGATGGTGATCATGGCGATGATGATGATGGTGATGATGATGATGGTGATGATGATGATGATGATGAAGATGATCAATGACATAATTGAAATGATTACATATTTATTGTGTTCAAATTGTAATGATTACATATTTATTGTGTTCAATTCTAATGATTACATATTTATGTATTGCTTTCAATTGTAATGATTACATATTTATTGTGTTCAATTCTAATGATTACAACATATGTGATTTATAATTACCAATGTTTTTCTTACGATGCTCAATTAATTTCTATTGATACATGTATATATTGTGTTTGATTATCACCCTTTTTGCAAACAGGCAATTGACTACAGACATCGTCACCCCTTCTGTTAACGATCTTGCATTCCATATATAAGGTAAATTTTTTCATGTTTACGATGTTGCATATTGTTCATGTTATCTTCTAAGTTATTTGTAGCATACGTGTCATGTAATTTTTAGCTAACTTAAGATAAACGATTAACATATGCAGGAAATTTGACCCCTTTGGCATGGATCGTGCATAGTGACATGGATTAGCAGGTATAAGTCAATAAATAGACATAATTTTCTTATATTCTTCTTATTTATCACTGAGCACGTATTTTATAAATAGACATATTATATAATCATATAATGTATATATAGAAAAAGAAGAACCGTATAGAAATATAATTATATAATCACTTTCAACTTAGTACATTTTATATCTCTCATGTATAGACAAAGAAGAACCGTACGTATGGGTCACGACTTGATTATTCTATATATATTGACGTGACAATATCTCATTTGATGGATTGCAGCACCCACCAAATAGGTACTTGTCAGATCTATCTACATCGAATGAGGGAAATGAGGGAATGCTAGATGAAAGTTCTACATGTAGTATGACTAAAATAGGGAGATCAACTAGAGGTCAAAAGATTAGAAAAAAATTAGATAAATGCATGCAATATTTCCTTGCTAATGGGGGGTCATGTTCTTATGATGATGAGACCAAAGGCGACATCAAGGTGCCCTTTCGGTACACACACATTGAGAAAGAATGGGTACCCAATGAGCTACCTCCAATTAACACCGATTTTTGTGTTAATGAGAGGATATATCACATTGCTCCATCCTCATTACATGGTTTGGGCCTATTTTCCATGGATGGGATAAAGGTATGTTACAATAGAGTTGTTGAATTGTTCAAGTATGTCAGTCTGTGTTACAATTACAATGATTGGATGCAGATTGTTCAATATAAAAAAAGTATGCGTAGGTATGCACTATCAGCTAATTATATACAAAGGAAAGAAAATGATCAAAGTAAAAGATTTGCAATGTACATTGATGGGAGACCAAAAGCAATAGGTAATATTGTGGGTTTTATAAAAAGTACGCGACCTTCCTCAACTAATAAGCAACCCAATTGCATATTTGAGGCGCATGAGGGGAATCAAGTTTTTGTATGTGCAATAAAATCAATAAGTGCAGGGGAAGAACTGCTAATAGATTACCATTTAAATCGCATAGATACAAAAAAAGTTACTATCATGAGGGTGGTAAGTACTATATACCATTTTATTAATAAGTTTTTTTTGCTAAGTCTATTGCTTTCAGTTCGCTAAAGTTTTTATATTTAATCTTTGTCATAGGACGATATGGATCCCACACATGATAGAGGCCACGAGGATGCTCCTCCCACCCATTCTTCAGCAACGGTAAGCCTTATTGAAATTGTACAAATTAGAGAGTTGAAAAATGTTATATTATTACGTTATTTTATTTATGGTTTTGGAGTTTTTATGATAGTTTTACTGATAATCCTGTCACAATTTGATGTTCAGGATAAGGGAAAAGCACCCACAACAATAGAGGCAATAGCTACCCCTTCTGATGATGATCATTTTGTAGATTCACCTAATGTAACAATTATGTTGAAGAAAAAAATAAAACAAATCAATTTAGAAATAATTAGAATTTTGTATGAAGCAAATCCAATTGAGGAGATGCTGATGAGGCTATCTGAATTGAAAGCGCTCGCACGTCGGTATCAAGTAAGCAGTAATGAATCTTTAGTGATAACAAAATTTCAATAGAGGTTTATATTTTATACTCTTTTATGTTGTGAAGTAAAATATGTAATATGTGTTCTTGTTGCAGGATTTTATGGAATCTCTAGTACCTGGTCAAGGACAATGCGGTGAGGCCGGTACTAGCAGACCTCCAGCCACCTCAGGTAAAATAATCCTTTAGTTGACAAATTACAAGAAATTTTTTCTTTGGAACATTCAAAAACTTCTTAAGTTAACTCTTACTTTTATTATTTCAAAATGTCTTTACTAACAATGTATTGTTCAGATCATCAATTGTAGGAGACTCCTCCTAGCCAGGACATCCATATGAGATTGCCGAGTGTAATGTCGGCCACAAGGGCCATGCAAACATCAACACCTTCATGGTCTATGGCAGCTGGTAAATCCTTGTTTTGCTATGTTTGGTTTTGTGTTAATTATGATTTGATAATTTGTACTTTAATCTTGGGTGCATCACATAGTTGATTATTTTTTTGGAGTAAGAGATACACTGGCGGCACCGTTTGGTATGCCAGATACAGATCAATCTACATGTATTGGTGATAATTCACCATCATTTCCTAGATCTACTTGTGTTTCTAGCACGAGAGTTATGCATACGTCATTATTGATTGACAATAATGAATCAATCCCTTTAAAATGTCCTAAGATTCCAGGTACTTTAAATAATTATTTTTTATATTGTAATATGCATTTACCTATTCATAACAAGTTTTGGATTGATTATCCTGTGACATTTTTTGCAGGAAATGATACATTTTATAAGAAGCTTTATGACCTCACACTGCATATATTCGGGCCCACCATACGTACAAGGTGGAACATCATAAGTGAACTAACTTTATCCCACTATTTTTTTTTATATCATTAATTGGTACAGTATTTTTCCTTTCATTCAGGTCTTTTCTTTTAGTAGCTATATCTAACAATTTTGTGTTTTTCCTTAAAAGGTGGAATTTGCAAGACAAAAAATTAAAAGATCAGATCGTTAAAGATTTAGAGCATGAGTTTGGTAATAATATTTTTGATGAGAATAAAATTTTAGAAAGAGCTTGCAAACATCTTAAGACTGTGAGGGACGCATATAGAAAGAGTCTCGTCCAGAACCCAAAGTATGAGTGTCCTCCCTTTATTTCAGTGAGGGAGTGGAATGAATTCATTTTGGATGCAAAGGAGAAAGCGAATGCTCAAAGAGGAATTACATCAACAAATGTGAGAAGGTATGCAATAGTATTAGCTACTAGTACAATGTAATAATGCACTAATTAGTGATCTTTATATCTATATCATATAACATATTTCAAACTTTTCATAGGTTGCAGGACACTTCAATGGCAACAAAGGCCAGGCTGCAAAAGATTGGGCAGCACAGACTTGGCTCTGGAGGATATTCAAAAATTAAAGCAAGAATTGTAAGTAGCAGTAAATGAATTGTAGAGAAAAATTATTTATAAAATGCAAATAATTTTGTTTAATCAAAAAATGCAGGGCTCTGATTTTAATTTAGAGGCCACGGAAGAACACAAAAAAATTGCCTTCAAGGAAGGCTATCAAGCCGTGGCTGAACGCCTATGGCAAGCTTCCACTGGCCCAACCGAAGAGTCTCCTGCATCATGTGCATAGGTAAAAATGACAAAAAATATATTATAAATTGAGTACTTGAGCAACAATCAATTTGATAATAATGTGCATGACTTTGCAATGCAGCCTCTTAATCGTGACACAGATCATACGCCGCATCATGAAGCCCCTGATGTGCATCGTACTGTCCAAGGAGGTGCTCATTTTCTATTTAAAACTAATTATGTAATTATTAATACAATTTAACATCTTAAATTGAACTTGGTGTAACATTTTTGTGTATATTTTAGAGGATACAGAATCATGTCATGCTGAATGAGTGCCAGAGGATGTTCAGACTGATCACCATGTAGATCATGTGGCATATTCAGGTAAAGAAAATCTATGTTTTGTTCTTTTAAATTAATTTTTTGATTTATAGTTCTTTTACTTACATAAATACTTGTGATTCACTAATATAAAATGGTGTGAATTTAACTCATGAAGTAGTTGTTATTGCAGCGGACCCCCCTTTGGTGCAGCAGCCTCATGTTCCTGAACAAATGAGGAGGAGACACACGTTGGAATTAGAATCACTAGAGGATGGGAATGGTGAGGACATTGATCTTCCTCTTAGAAATTACATGAAAAAAATAAAATAGCAAGAAACCCAAAAAGAAATGATTGTAATTCACATTTATTGCTAATGAAAGAACGTTGTCTTAATGAATGTAATTTTGTACTAGTAATGTTGATGAATGATGTGTTAATGAATTCTTCATGAATGTTGTGTGTTAATGAATTTTATGTGTTAATGAATTATTCATGAATGTTGTGTGTTAATGAATTATTCATGAATGTTGTGTGTTAATGAATTTTATGTGTTAATGAATGTTATCATGTGATTATAATGATTGAATGTTATATTTAAAAAATGGATGAATGAATGAATGTTATTAAATGTTAATGGGGAATTTAGAGTGATGTTGGGGGGGGGGGGGGGGGGGGGGGGGCGGGGTGGGCAATGAGCTTCCACCTTCACATGGTTGGCCTTGTTTAGTAGAGAATATTAAACTATTCTCGAAACCAAGTGAAGCTCAAACTTTAAAGACAAGCTTAGAGTTAATAGTGACAACCAATTAGCAAGTCGAAATGAAGTTCTTTACAGGTACCTTTTTAGTTTTTAAAGCACAATGTATGTTTTAATATTGTGTAGTTTTTTTCTTAAGTCAAAGTATTCTTTTACTATAAGAACATAATTTATGACCATTTTAGTAACTATTCTAACATCGCTTTATGACAAATCCTGTTTTGGCAAAGATGACGATAAGTGGTGCTGTCTATTCCTTGGGAGATTGGATTGCACAGGTTTGTATCTCAAAATCATTTGCATGTGGTAGAAATGCATACTTACAACCATTTCATTCTACATTTAAAAACATTGATGACACTCTAGACACAAAATAATGCTCATGTTGTTGACTTGACAGTGCTATGAAGGCAAACCAATTTTTGAATTTGATCGAACCTGGATGTTCAGATCTGGTCTCCTTGGATTTAGTCTTCATGGTTATTTATCTCATTATTACTATCATTTTAGTAAGGTAACACCTTTGCATTCTTTCTTAGTCTCTTACAATTCATACTTGTTTAAGTCATTGTGCACAATGTTAAAAATGGTCTTTGATGCATTTCCCATAGATGCTATGAATTAATACAACACAGGATATTAAAACATTGCATTCCAAGGTTGAAGAATTGATAGAGAAACATATTTTAGCGGTTACTTTTTTACACTTGTGTGCAGTTTTCAATCACCTTTAATCAATAAAGACTAAAGTAAGTACTTTTGCCTTCTCTAATCTATATTTTGTGTGCAAATATGAATGATAAATATGGTTTTTGTGATTGTATATGTCTTTGAACTTCATGTCTCATTCTCTAGCACCTCCATATAGAGATATACATATTCTCCATAAGTTATAAGTTGTGCCATTGGTTAGACCCAACTCCCAATGCCTAATTCTTCCAAGGTGTCTTAAGAGACCTAATTGACAAATTAGTAGCCCTACAACAGCACAAAAGCCTAAATAACTTAAACTTTCTCCAAATCACTTGAAAGGATAATTACATTTATGGACACCCTTTTCAAAGTACTAAAACATATCAAAATCTTTCATATGGTCATTTTGGACCAACACCCCTGTTTCTGATTGATGCCCTATTTTTGAGCATGAAAATGGATAATTTAACAAAGCAACTCCCAGTATAATTGACTCCCAGACCTTGTAACTTTCAAAAATCATCATTCATGGCATATAACCCCCAAATCCATAAGCAATTTGTTCCAGACCTCCTAGAACCCCAAAATCCCAAATCACCTTCATTCAAACCCTCAAAACTAGGGTATCACCAATGTCACCATTCCCCAAACTTCTAGATCAATTTTAAATCTTTTTTATTGGAGTATGTAAAAGTAGGCCAACTCTCACTTTCTAGAAGACCATAAGATACTCTGATTATTAGAATTGTTATTGTATTCTATTTTTCTTTTCTCTCTTATTTTTTGTTCATCTTTAAAATCTCAGAAACATTTGGACTATGTTGGCATACTCGTTTACATATTTTAATTTCTAAATTTTATAGTGAATTTTAATTTGTGACTTTACTGAATCAATCTCTTTTCATGTTTTTTCATCATATCGGACCTACATATTGGTGCCCTTACCCAAGATCATCATATTCACACTTTTCTTTTTCATTAGAGTAAGTCTGCACACTGCTATCCTTACTTTATTATGTAGCAGAGGCAAAAAAATTGGGAAACATATGAAACAGATTATGTAATATTGCTCTGGTTTTATTTTGGATTGATTAAATTTGTTTTCTTGACAGAAACATATGAAACAAAAAAATGTAATATTCCTTTGGTCTTATTTTGGACTGCATTTTTTTTTTGATAGAGGAATTGATCCTTCAGCAAGTGGTTGTAAGCATTTTTTGAATTTGTGCATTACTTTATTATTTTATTATGCATTTCATTCTTTATGCTTTTATGTGTGGAAACTTTGACCTCAATCATGTATAAAATTTGCTCTGTTAAATTGCATTTCATGTTTATATATGCATGTGTAAATTAAATTACTAAATCAAGCTATTTCTTTCTAGTTTCTTATGCCATATGCATTGCTATATCTATTCTTGAAGAACCATTCATATAGGTGGATAAAATTTGTCAAACCTATGCTTCGATGCTTCTATAACATGGTATTTTATGCTGCTTGATGTCAAGTTGATTTAATGATTGGTTTTGATTGTGTACATGTCCTAATTTACTTGTCAATGTTGTATGTGGAAACTTGCCATCCTCTTTTCCCTTTGGCCCTAGCAATGAAGCTATGCCATCAAGTTATCAGCTTGGTTATGATTCTATATTTGGAGCTTTGTAGCATCATATGCAGAATGAGTCTCTTGGTGCTGAGGTTGCTGGCATTCAAGGTTTTACATCTCCAGATGGGCGTCAATGGTCTCATCATATACTACCAATGCCAAGTTCTATGCCATCCGATGCTGCCAGCTCATCAAGATTAATTCCAGTCCATGAGAGGTCTCCTCCATATCAAATGCCAACTGATGCAGGGTATGGTATCATTCTAGTTTGTCTTTTTACCTCATTTAAATTATAAGATTAAAAGAAGCCATTTTATGCATGGCAAATGTAAAAGTTTCTATCTCTATCTGCTTGTGTGGTTTGATATCTGTCATTGGGAAACTTATGTTTAATATGATTATATTTATAATTTATTTTATATGTATGTTTTAATTCAATTTGTGTACACTTCAAGATATAATGCCTGGATAGGGAGACAATTGAAGGTATAGATGATTTCATTAAAAATGGTGTTGGTAAAATGACCCTTATTTTATTTCGGGTGCCATTGTCAGTGCCCCCAAATATAGGAAATGAGATTTTGACAGTAGTATATAAATAATGAGTTATTATTATTTTGTAAATAAAGAATTTAAGCTTTTCCTAATATATATTTAGAGCAGTTGAAGTTAGCCATTTGTACTCATCATTGGAAAGGGAAATAAGACTACAAGTTTTGTGAAAAAATAGATTATCTACTGTTGTTGAATATATTTATATATCTTATCAGATACCAAAATGAATACCAATGAACCCATATACGTTCTATAACAACTGTCACCTAGTATGCAGGTCTCATTTCACATAAGTGGCTTTCATTTATTTAACAAATGTAATATAATATTTATGTAGGTCCCCATTGTAGAAGTGGTGTTTTTACATAACACGTCAAATATATTCTATGACAACATTGCTGTACAAATAATGAGCACCATAGAAAATTAACCCATTTACATTGTATTGTTAAATATAGTGTGTGTAAATACAGAATCACTAAGAAGAAGTTTTGTGCCCAAAGCTTAAGGAAACCATAAAAGAGATGTCCTTATTGTAGGTTAAAAGTAGAACATATGTAGAAGCCAAAATAATTGCTGAAGAAATGTTATTATATGGCTTTAAAATTCATGGGAGGACAGTGTTTGCTATGAAAGAACTCTAGATTTCTGCAATGTGTCATTAGTTCTGCCGTATACCCTTTCTGAAGTTTTGATAGCTTAATTTTGAGTTTGGTCAGGAAGAACTATTGTTCAAAATGATACTGAAATCATGAACATCTAAACATAAAAAAGAGGGTCCAATTTGAAAGCCCAGATTTCCCAAGTGAACTAACTCTCCTTATCGAATAAAGTTCTATGAATCAAAAGAAAATCACAATGTCAATTAGTGGTGCTATGTCACTGCCATTCATTGTGATACCATGTGTGGAATAGCACAATGGTTTTAGGTCTAGGACTTGGCTATTTTAGTATTTTGGAGTATTCTGCCTCTGTTTTTGTTTGAGGGTTCCAAGTGCAACCCAACCTTTGCTGTGCAATTTTATAGTTGTCCTCACCACATTTATTAATGTAATTTTCTTGTGGCTCTTAGAAAAGGTGGATGAAATCCATTTTTGCATTGTCAAGATGGTTATATCTTGTATATAAAATTACACAGAGAAAACTTATTGGGTTTTTTTTTGTGCGTGATACCATGGGTGGAATAGCTCTATGGTTTTTGGTCTGGGACTTGGCATATTTTGGAATAATAGGCCCCCACTTTTGCTTAAGAGTTGCCAATGCAACCCAACTATGGGCATGCAGGATAGGCATGCAGTTTTATAGTTGCCCTCACCATGTTTATTAATATAATATACTACTTGTGACTCTTTAAAAAAGGTGGATGAAATCCATTTTTTGCATTGTCGAGATGTTGTGTGATACTCATACTAGTTTTAGCAAGGCTCTGAAATATTTTCAATGAGGTATCCAACCTAATGTGCTATCTTTCAACTCATGTTACCAAAATATTTGACCATGACGTGTTTCTTTTTTTTTTCTAGGATTTACAGGGGTTTTTACTTTACTACTTTTGATTTGTCATAAAGAAAAACATGGCACATGCTTTGAATTATGAATAAATGTTGGCATTTGTTACTGTTCCCTTCTTGGAGAGTTACTCATCCTAGGCAGCTCATCCTAACATTGCGAATGTTACTCTTTTTTTTCAGAAGTAATTGAAAACTCTACTTTCAGGCTTCTAGTTTTCCAGTGAATACATTGAGGCACAATGTTGTTCAATTTGATTGGCTTATAAATAGTTTTGGGATGTTTATTGAAAAGGTGTTTCAGCCAAATATTCACTATATTCTTGGACCTCCTCACATGAATAGGATTACATATTAAATACCTCGGAGCTTTTGTCCAGCTCCCAAGCACACTATTTTAACAGAAAGACTTGTTTCAGGAACTTTGTACTTGTGAAGTATACAAGTTGTTTGACTTTTCATATTTCCAAATTTCTGAAATCATTTGTCACCTGCTAACTGTCGCCAAAATCTCTGATTGTATTGTTTGAGGATTTTTTGTTAAATCCATGAATAAAAAAGTGTCATTTTAATGCCTTCATTTTAGTTTCAAGATAAAATTATTTTATTGCTTATAATGATAGACATAGGCTACACCAATGTAAATTAATAGTTCTTGATGATAACATCTTTCTTGGATATATAAGTTATGATGCAGTTGATGTTCTCTGAATGTCATATAACTTATAAGTTTATAAGTAAACTTTATTTTCCTTTTTCAGGACACAACAATAGCACTTTTTAAATATTATGAAAGGTTTTCATTATATTGTTATCTGTCAGAAATATTTAGATCCCACACAAATGTATGTCAATAATAGTAATACTGTTGTATGCTGACCAATACACATGTTTAATATTATTAATCGCTGATAGTTATCTTCAACATTGTTTGCTAGATTTATGCTAAGATGCTTGCTGGTTCTGAGAGGATTATTGATGTTGAAATCTCGTATCTTTGATATTTCCTTATTTCTTGTATTTGTTAATTATGACTTTGATCATCATAATTTTAATTATTACTTTTAATATCATTAATATATATTTAAAATTATATTACTATATTTATATTTTAATTTACATTTATAATGTAATTTTATCATTTTCTATAATTATTTATTTTTATCATTTATCATTCATCATTATAGCTTATTATATTTATATATTATATTTTATTCGTTCATTAATTTATTTATCTATTATTATATAATTAATTAATAATATATATTTTTCAATATATTTAATATATTTTTATTTGTTTTTTCATTTATATTTATTGAATTTGATCCCTGAGATAGGGAACATCACGCAAGCAAAATCCTCCGTAACGTATAGCCCACACATACATGAAGATCATCATATAAGAGCACATCAAGCATCAAGGTTACATACACCCATATCAAGCATACACACACAAGTAGATGCTATCAAAGTCTTGAAGACTTTAAGAGCAATTACATCACCTAATCCATTAGCAAATTTACTCAACAAAAGAGATCTTTATGCTCAATCTGAGGGCATTTCGTTTGATTTAGAATAAGGGTTTAATATGACTGTAATTTCTTGCATTCTATTCTAGATCTAACATCAATTTCATCCCTACATCTTTTTATTTTGTAAATCGTAACTCTAGAGATTCCTTGTTGGAAGATATCACTTGCAGGAGCTTATCCTGTAAAAGGCCCTCTATTCTTTTAGTTTTAACTTTTATTCATTAAGGGGAGAGTAATGAACTCTTTTGATTGTATATTTTTCCCTAGAGTTAATACTCGACATGGTGGAGCAAATTTTCATGCTTTTGGTTTGATGCTTAAGATTTTTGTTTGTATTTCTTTATATTGCTCATTTTGACTATATTATTGTCCTGATCAGGTTATTGGAATTGGAGTATAAATGGTTATCTATTGTGACTCGGACTCAATTTTAAAACCAAAAAATAAACACTATTGTTATAGCTTTACCTTTTTTTTATCTTATTTGTCATTGTAACTGGTGCATGCTCAGCTATGTACTGCTTCCTTTGATGTATCTTATTAGGCAATATTAATCAGAAATGGAAGGGAATCTTGTTTTATTTCAAGACTGGCTGATTGAAATGTTTTGCTCATTTTCCATTTACTTGGACTAATATTTGTACTATTACTTTGGATGTGCTTTCCAATACATATTGAAATTGTGTGTGCACCAGGGACACTGGCGGTTTCCTGCTGGAAAAGAAATTCAAGGCTATGCATATATATTGACACATCCTGCATGACTTCCATGAATATTTGATAAGTGTTTGTTCTTTCAATAGGGACTTCCCCTCTTCCAACAATAGAGGATGCTAAAAATGTCCACAACATCATCAGCTTTGGAATGGCATCTTCCCAACTTGCAAGCCTTCTGAGTTCTCTTTACATTAGGAGTGATCACTAGTTCTTCAGGCTCCAATGCAGTTCCATCTATTTCTCCTTAAAGTTGAAGCTACAAATTGTTCATTCCTTATTTGATTTAGCTGTTAAATAAGACTCTTTCAAAAAAACTAAGTGTCCCCCTTGGTAAGATATGTGTTTTAGTTTATGATTTAGACATTGCCAAGGTTAATGGTCCCATAATTTGTGGGTAGTGGCTATCCAGCAAACTAAAACGTAAAATATATAAAGAAAGTTTGAAAAAATACTAAGGGCCCATTTGGGGGCTGGAATTAGACTGGAATTGGCATTATCTAATTCTGGATAATGTCAATTCCATGTTTGTGTCCATCCAACAAATTGGAATTGGAATTTCATCCTCTTTAGTTTTCTAATTTTTAATTAATTAATAATTATTGTAAAACATAAGAAGTTGATTATGATTAGTTAAGAAGTTGCAAGGCTTGAGGTAGTACATTAAATATTGACTTCACAATGTTTCACCCTTTTTCTATTTTCTCTCTCTTCTCTATATATTTATATCTTCCCTATGCCTCTTCATGGAGGGAGTTATCCCTTATGGACCCTTATAAAAGAGATGGTTGTTCAAGAAAATAGAACTGGTGGTTAACTTCTCTCTTAAGCGCTGCCTTCAAAAACATGACCGCTGCCTTTAAAACTTAATCATTATCTTTAAATGTAATCATTACCCTTAAATATAATCACTGTTCCATAGACATTCACCATTGTTACTCTAGCAATAATTCCTGCTCCTTGAGTATACTGATTGCTACTTTTGACATGGGCTCACTGCCTTTAATATGTATATGGGATTGCTTGTATGTTTTCTTTTGTTCCTGGTTTGATCTAATATTCCTTTACTTATAAATCAAAATTCTTTCTTCCTTCTGTTTAATTCCTCTCTTTTTCTTCACAGTATCATTATATATATCTTCTCATTCCTTTAGGGGAGGTGACCTTAGGGAGAGATGTGGCTCTTGACTAACCATTTGTCTCTTCTTCTTGATCGCACCTTTTATGTTTTGTTAACAACTTTCGATTATCTCATAATGCTGCCATTTTTAGTAACTTGATCTCTGTTTATAATTAATTTGATAACCATTACTTGATTGCCGACTAATCATCAAAATCACTGCCTTAAATATATTCACTCTTAACCACTATCTTTTACTTGCAATTCCTTTTTGTGCTTGTTAGGAGCCTTTGTTGAGGCGAGGGCATGACAAACTGACACTCAGTTAGTGTGAGCAAGAACTCAATGCTTGTCAAGGACTTATAGGAAAGTCATGTGACTATCTTGGTCCTGCAAGGAAACAATTGCAAACCTATCAGGAATTTTCTAGTAAGTTTCATGTTTTAGAACTTCGACAACTTAGTAATATCACCTAGAGTCACTATTGGCTTGGCAAGTGAAGTGCTAGAGTCATTTTGGCTTTATTGGGAAAAATTTGGGCAAAACCTGGATAAAACTTATATTAATTAAATATTGTATATATTTTTAGTAAGTTGTATTTTTTCCAAGCCTTGTCAAGTTGTAATGGTTTTGGGCAAGTCATGCTATGTTTTTTATAAAGTTGTGCCAGTTTTGTTGTGCCTTTGTGAGTCAAAATAGTCATATAAAGTTTCATGACAAAGTGTTGGACTAATTCAACTTTGTGAATTTGTGCAATTTCTAAGTCTTCAATTGAATTTTGTTTCTTGACACTGGAGGAACATATGAATTTAAGATAGTAGAATAA
This sequence comes from Chamaecyparis obtusa, assembly GCA_027943335.1. Lineage (NCBI taxonomy): Eukaryota > Viridiplantae > Streptophyta > Pinopsida > Cupressales > Cupressaceae > Chamaecyparis > Chamaecyparis obtusa. Next base: position 552,971 of record BSBK01000097.1, read on the forward strand.
TTTAACTCCCCTTCATACATGTGCAAGCACATTTCTACATTTTGTGAATATAAACCCATTTTAACTATTTTTTTATTGACTAAACTAGCAAGAACAAATACAACTTTCCTTGTAAGCTAGCAATGGGTGGGATAGTCATTGAGGGAAAGATTATCAAGTATGTCTCTAACCCTTTTTGGATTCTCTAGTGCCTTGGCACATTGGTGCTAGCCAGGTAGAGAAGATGGTCCTCATAAAAGTGCATGCATAAGCCCAAAGAAATATGAAACATCATGTGCTGCAATCCAGTATTGGAGAGAAAGAATGTTTATCTGTATTGCTTGGAGAGAGAGCAATTCAATGGAGAGAAGGGATTTGCAGCCAAAAATGGGAATGTCTTAGAAGGCCTCCACTAGAAGAAGAGATGGCTCTTATGGATAGAATTGCATGGTTTCAAAACTTGCCAAGTGCTCACTTAACTCATGAGTGCTTGCAGTTGTTTTACAGCTGAGTAAATAACAGTAGCTCACATAGCCAAGTTTGGTGAGTTCTCCCAAGTTTTTCTGAGTTTGGCCGAGTTAATGAATACATTTATTTGTTTTAAATTTTCCTAGGTTTGTTGAGTTCTTGAGGAGTTAATAGTGTTGGAATCAAAAGCTAGTCTGCTGAGTTTTAGAGTCATGTAATTTCCACAGTCCATGATGGTAGATTTTTTTAATTTTTGGTTTAAACTGTGTGAGATTTTAAAATCTCACAGTTACCAGAATGAAAAAAATATGTCGCATTTTGCCTAATTGCAACTTGAAACTATGCATCATAGAATAGTAGAGATTGGAACTTGAAATTTTCCTTTGTTAAGATCTTTCATTGTCACAGAATTCAAATCAGGTGGCCAAATTCTTAGTTAATCATGGAGCTTTACTTCAAGACCTCTCCTTATTAGAAATTATAGATGTTAATGATTGTGCTCACTTAGCTTTCTTAAAAGAAAAGAATAGGGCAATTTAGTGACTTGTAGTCATTATGATTAGTTAAGAAGTTGCAAGGCTTGAGGTAGATTATCATGAGGTTGGGCATCACATGCTTTGGTACAAGAAAGACATTGTGTGAAGCACTTGGTTTTAATAGTGGGAGGTTTCATATTGGTAAATAGTGTTTCTGGTCACTTGTCTCTGGATTCTGTAGCTAGTGCTTCCTGTGTGGCCTGGGAAATTCTGACCTTACGATTGCAGGGAAGCCTGATTTATTTCTCTTATATGTAGAAGCCTCTAATTCTCTAGGTGCCTACAGGCCATCTCAGACAGATGCTCTTGCTGGATGCCTTCCTATTCAATCATCTTTTCCTATTTTTCCATTACAGCCTGACATTGTGTACGAGCCCCTCAGGGAAGATCTGGTTGACAATAAATCTCTAGTGGTTGACATTGAGGTGAAGTTAGTTGGGTGTGATGCCATGATCAAAATATTACCTCAGAGAAGACCAGGTCAGCTTCTCAAGACAATTACAGCTTTAGAAAACCTGCAATTCAGCATTTTGCACACTAATATTACAACCATAGAACAGACAGTCCTCTATTCCTTCAATGTCAAGGTACAATATATGATTGAATTTGTTCATTTTTATATAACCGCTTAAAAAATATTCCTTGAATTAGCTTGAGTGGTAGATCATTATTATAAATTTTTTATAATTGAAACTGAGAGGCATTCTATAATAATAGTAAGGAATTTAGCGTAATGATATGAATGTGTAAAAAAACAATATTGGTTTTATTTTAAATTTGACAGGCATTTACCTGTTTTAATATTTAATTATAAATATAATATAAAATTAATGTAGTTTCCACAATTCATGAGGATTTGTAGTAGATTTATGAATTACATTGTGTGCAGATTTTTTCCCATCAATGTTTCAGATTTCTAATTCTTATTCTAATGATAGATTATACAGTATGATTGAAAACACCAATGAAAAAATTATGCCCCCAATATAATTCAGAAATTTAGTACAAACATAATATTTCCAAAAGAAATAGCACATAAAATTTATGTCTACAAGTTAATATCTCTTAGAATATTCTTTGCATTTAAATTATCTAAATACTACCTAGATATAACTGAATCATAACATGGGTTTTTCTATTTCTTATGACTGTGATCAGGTGGGAGAAGATTGTAGGCTTTCGGCTGAAGATATTGCCAATTCTATGCAACAAATATTCAACATGATTCATGCCACTTGCATTGGGTACATCAAAGACTGATGCAGACAAAATTGTTTAAGAAAACCAATAGTAAGTACATCATCAATGATTGATCAATTTGAAATCATTGCAGAGTCTGGAGTGTAGGTTGTCCGTCATTTACAAGCATTTTCAAGCCAATAAATAGGCAGCATTACTCTTCAATGTACATTGCCATAAATACATTCAGCATGAAATTATCACGGTCATCTTCTCATCTCTCTAAAAGCTCAATGTAATCAATGGGTGGAGTAACCCTGATGGTACTCATATGAGGGGCAATACTGCTACCAATTTTTAGGAGATTATTATGGATCAGGGACTACATTGTATCATTTCATTGGCTTGTGAATTTATGTTGATTTATCATAATATAATGCTCAATAAATTATGCTTTCTTTATCTCAAAAATCTTGTGATGTCTTAAATAAATTTTGGTCTCAATGCTAAATATAAGTGCAGTTTAGTAGATAATTTAGATCAAATGTCCAATATTTTCCTCACCTAATAAAAAGCTTGGAGAACTCACTCATCTTATCGATCTGGTTCAAATTTCTTTATGAATTTTTCTTTTCAATTCTTGTACATTTCCAGTAAACAACAGATGAATTACAATGGTGTTTGTTTAAGCTTTCTAATATGTTCTTTATGTCAAGATGTATAATTATATAATGGCATCATTGTTTCTATTAGTATTATAAAAAAACAAATAATTATTTTTTTCATGACAATTTTCTTTTCTAACTATCATGTACCAATTTTTTTTGAAAATGATATTTCTCAACTTCTTATGCATGATATAGATATGGGTGTTGATTGCATGATATATTAACGTAATATTCCTAGCATTTATGTTTTAATTTTTTCTATACATCAGATGGGGAATATTAGATGCCCATTAATGTTCAGGTGGATGAAATGCCAAAAAAAATAATATGGTTTGGTCCTTGTGAGATTATCTGAAAACATATATGGCTATCCCTAACTAGGAGGTGCAATTGGTAGGTCAGTATTAAAATTGGAGCTGGAATTAGACTGGAATTGGCATTATCTAATTCTGGATAATGTCAATTCCATGTTTATGTCCATCCAACAAATTGGAATTGGAATTTCATCCTCTTTAGTTTTCTAATTTTTAATTAATTAATAATTATTGTAAATAAGAAACCAATACCACTTTTTAATAGACATTTTTTCAAATTTTTTTTTAGCATTGGTCTCAATTTCAACCAACGCTATGGTCAAAATTGAGACCATTGGACCAAAACAATCGACGACAAAGCCATACATTTGACCAATAGTATGGTCAAAATTGAGACCATTGCATGGTCTCAATTTCTACCAATGCATGGTCTCAATCGACGACAAAGCCATACATTCGACCAATAGTATGGTCAAAATTTCTACCAATGCATGGTCTCAATTTCGACCAATGCATGGTCTCAATTTCGACCAATGCATGGTCTCAATTTCGACCAATGCATGGTCTCAATTTTGACCATTGCATGGTCTCAATTTCTACCAATGCATGGTCTCAATTTTGACCATTGGACAAAAAAATGACGACCATTCTTCCAGTTTCAAACAAGAGTTGCCATTAGAATTTTGACCAATATTCTGGTCAAAATTTTGACCAATAAGAAATACATAGAAAATTTGATGAAAAAAGAATGACGAAAGTTTTGGTCATGGATTTGACCAATTATTGTCGAAAATTCGACCAATTCTCGTCGAAATTTGAGGTAAAATTTACTAGTGCATGTAATATAAATTGACAATATACAAATGAAAACACCTAATGAAGATAATGCATGGCCTAAATGAATTGATTAAATGTTTGTAAGATGCGAGATAAAAACTCAATGTTTTTGTTGTCCAAATGTCCTCAACTTAAATAACAATGTATCTGACACAAGAAGAATGGACTAGGAGAACAGATAACCTAATAAGAAAGATAACCTACAAATCCCTATAAAAGGAGCACTGATATGCAAGTCATGAACTGTTTAAATGAAATGCAATATGAAATGAGTATATCTCCACAACTTCATTTAACATCTTAGAACTTCATAATAACTAGAATTTGATTTTCATCATCGAGCTCGTTATGTTGCAAGAAAAATGCAAGCATCATGGTATAATTAAACTAGGATGACTTGAGCACTTCTTGCATGGAGTTTACTGTAGAAAACTTGACAAGCATCTAGGTATAATTGAACTGAGATAACTTGAGTTTTGTTTGCATAATAGACAAGGAATATCCCCCCCCCCCTCCATTGAGGAACAAATATTTGGAGTCGAGGTATGTGCTAGCGTATCACTATCAATAGCATTTGTAGAACAACATGATTTGTATGTTGTTAATACTATTAAATTGATGAAGGCACTTATGCACAGACACCCCAACTATTTGTTCCTTCGACTTCATCAGAAAATATTCCATAAACAACAATCAAAGAAAATACCATGCCCCATCCTAGCTATCCTAATCAATGACATATAGGAGTTTTAAACTCATGTCAAAGATATCACGGAATAGCATAGGAAACATGATAACAATGAAATCCAGATATGAATGCATAATCTACAACAAATCATTCTAACATGCCTGCCATGAATATACATTTCTTTTGCCAAAAGATAGTGTAAGGTATAGTGATTAGTTCAATTGATGATTTATAGTCAAGAATCGATAAATAAACAGCCATGTTTTGAAGGATAGATCACAGATCATGATTCATCATAAAGATATCATTGTGAAAGAACGTTTGATTGTGTTTGCTGGTCTAGTGAAAATACTCCATTATGTCCTCTAAGATTCATGACTATCATAGATCCACTTCCTGAACTAGGTCAAGGACATGCCCCCAGCTAGGTGATGGACTGACTTATTATGGATGAAGAAGGACACAACAAGACTAGGATGAAGACCATGACAAATGATCAAGCTATGATGGGGTTTTATTATGGGTATATACAATGGATGGTATATGAATTGGCCATTTTATTATGATATGTACATGGCGGGAATGGGGACTGACTAGCCATTTTATTATGGATATATACAATGAACGAACACACTAGAATAATCCTAATAGATAAAGGAGCTAACTTAATACACATGGCGCCTATTTCCAGGTTTTCACCACATGCTTTTATTGCAATTTTCTTTTGATTTTATGATTTTTTGTATTTACAAAATATATACATAGCCCTTGCATTGGGATTTCAAGGATAGAACTTCTTGAGGTGGATACTGTTAAGAGGTTCATCCAAAGGATCTCCCTCAGGTGTGGACAATTGATAAGCCCCAGAACCATAAACTGCTATAACTACAAAAGGACCTAACCAATTGGGTTCAAACTTACCCTTCTTCTCACGATGCAATTGATTCTTTGGATTTTATCAAAGGATTAAGTCACCCAACTGAAAGTCCCTGAACTTTACCTTGCTATTATATTGATGAGACATATGCTACTGATAGACTTTCAAATGATCATAAGCTCTCTGACGACGTTCATCTAGCAGATCTAGTTCAGTCAACCGTGCAACTCTATAGTCTTCATCAGGAATCAAATCTTTGAGAGTGACATGAAGTGAAGGCAACTCAACCTCGAGGGGCATGACTGCTTTGGATCCATAGACAAGGGAATATGGGGTGGCTCTAGTAGGAGTACGAATGGAGGTACGATAAGCCCATAAGGCTGGATTTAGTTGGATATGCTAGTCATGGCCAGCGTCATTGACAGTCTTTTGTAGGATTTTAACAATAGTTTTATTTGATGCCTCAGCTTGGCTGTTTCCTTGGGGATAGCATATAGTAGAATAGTTATGGGTGATATGGAATTTTGCGCACAGTTCATCCATGTCTTGATTTTGAAATTGTTTCCCATGATTAGTAATGAGATACATAGGTATAACATATCTGCAAATGATATAATTTAGGATAAACATGGATATTTGTTTCCCTATGGCGGTAATCAAAGGAACAACCTCAATCCATTTAGTAAAATACTCTGTTGTAGTGAGAATCCATTTGTGGCCATTGGAAGATGGAGGGTTGATAGCACCCATGAGGTCGAGTCCCCACCGACTGAATGGAAAGGTAGTTGTAAAAGGATGTAACTCTTATGCTGGAGCATGAATAAGGTTTCCATGTATCTGACATTTCTTGCATGCTCTAGCAAAATGAAAGGAATCTACTTCCATGGTAGGCCAATAATAATCCATACGCATGAGTTTCTTAGCCAAAGAGGGACCACTTGAATGTGTCCCACAAATACCCTCATTACATCTCGCAAGGTAGTTTGAGCTTCATCATGCTCGAGACATCGTAAGAGAGTATCGTCAAGACCTCGCCGATAAAGGGTGTCGGATATGAGGACATAGAGGGAGGCTTGGTGGAGAAAAGTTTGTTTTTGATTTTAGGATAGGTCATGGGGTAGGATGTCATTTTTTAGATAAGAATAGATTTTTCCATAGATTGGGGAGTCGTGTCCAATTAGATGACATGTAATACTCATATTAGGATCATCATATGTAGGACAAGTCAGGGATTCCACCAAGAACTCAAAATGGACCTTAGTATCTTCTGTATCAAACAAAGAAGCAATCGTTGCCATTGCATCAGTAGTCTTATTATCATGCCGAGGAATCTGCTCAAAAGTGATGACTGAGAAATATTGTTTGAAGTCATCAACCATACATTTATATGGTAATAACTTATCATCTTTAGTTTGATAATCATCATTAACCTAGTTTATAATCAATTGAGAATCCCCATAGACATTTATTTCAATTACTTTCCATTGTAAAGCCATCTTTAACCCAATCAGCAAAGCTTCATATTCTGCTACATTGTTGGTGCAAGGAAAGAGAAGCTTGTAAGATTTTGGAATTGTGTATCCTTGCGATGTGACAAAGAGAATACCAGCTCCTGAACCCTACTGAGTATACAATCCATCAAAATATAGTTGCCATGTTTGTGTAGATAAAACTAAGATGTGTGCATCAGGAAACTCTATGTGTATAGGTTGGTCATCCATTAATGGAGCATCTGCTAGCTAATCTGCTATCACTTGACCTTTGATAGCTTTCCAATATACATATTCAATATCAAATTCACTAAGTAGCATGACCCACTTAGTCGATCTGCCTGTCAATGTTGTCTTGCTTAATAGATACTTTAAAGGATCAATCTTTGTGATGAGCTGGATAGAATGTGATAACATGTAATGTCACCACTTTTGTGAAGCAAAAACAATGGCCAGACATGCTCTTTCTATAGGAGAATAGTTTAGCTCATATCCCACTAGGGTGTGACTGATATAATAGATGGCTTTTTATTTTCCTTCATGATCTCACTGAGCCAGAAGAGCACCTAGTGAAACCGTCGTAGCTAAAATGTAGAGCAAGAGTGACTTGCCCAAAATTGGTGACATCAGAGTTCGAAGATTCACCAAATATTTCTTGATTTTATTGAAAGATTCCTCACACTTATCATCCCACTGGAATAAGATGTTTTTATGCAACAAATGTTGAAAGGGATGACTATGATCTACTAGTTGAGAAATAAATCTTCAGATGGATTGGAGACATCCCTGTAAAGATCTTAACTGACTGATGTTAGTGAGGGAAGCCATCTCCATTATTGCTTTAACTTTTTTTGGATCTACTTTGATTCCTTTGGCTGAGACAATGTACCCTAACAGTTTACTAGATGTGACTCCGAATGCACATTTCTTTGGATTGAGTCGAATCTAATACTTTTTTATCTGGGCGAATATTCTATCCAACACTTTCAAATGACCAGCTCTGTCTTTGGATTTTGCTAAAATGTCATCAACATAATCTTCCATAATGGTATGCATCATATCATGAAAGATTGTGGTCATTGCTCTTTGGTAAGTTGCTCCAGCATTTTTGAGGCGAAATGGCATCACATTCCAATAGTATGTACCCCACGGACAAGTAAAAGTAGTCTTTCCCTGGTCTTTCGGTGCAATCTTGATTTGGTTATAGCTAGAAAATCCATCCATTAATGATAACATCTCATGCCTAGCTGTCAGATCAACAATGATGTCAATATTTGGCAGAGGAAAGTCATCTTTTGGACAAGCTTTATTAAGATCTCAAAAATCAATACAAATCCTGATAGACTTGTTTGGTTTTGAGATAGGGACAATATTTGAAATCCACTTAGCATAATCAATAGCACAAATGAATCCAACATCTAGGAGCTTCTTCAATTCTACTTTAACCATTAGTGCAATGTGGGGGTGCATCTTACGAAGCTTCTGCTTAACTAGTTTTACACCTAGTTTGATAGATAAATGATGCATAATGAGATTAGGGTCTAGCCCAAGCATATCTACATAGGACCAAGCAAAGTTGATTTGTCTTTCTTTGAAATTTTTTGCAAAATCTTCTTTCTTTGATTCTGTCAAAGATGCTGCTACTTTGAGGATGCGTGGAGACTCTTATGTTCCAATGTTAAGAGGTACTGTTGGTTCTATAAGAATGGTAGATTGTTCTTGATATAGATAATTGGGAAGAGTGTCAATCCTTCCATCATCAGGCACCTTAGAGATTTTTTCACCATCAGATGTGTCATTTCTTTTTACTATTTTTGGATCTAATACTACCACTGAGTGGTTTTCACCATTAGATCTGTTGATTATTTTTATATTTTTATGACTGAAAGGATTGGCACTCTCTCCAAAGTAGGCCATGTCATTGAGTTCTATCAAAAATCCTGACTTATGATCTCCTGATGGTAAATGATCCCTGATTCCAAGATAGTCAATGATTGCATCATCATTATGGAAGATATCAAGTTCTAGATGATCAAGAGAATCCTAATCAATAAGCTCGGGATGTACAAGGGGCATTGGATCATTCGGGTCAGTTTCAAAGGTAGAGATGGTATTGATGGAAAAGGTGTCAAGGTTTATGATGGTATTAGTGAGGCCTATTTCCACACTCTCATCTAATTCATCTATCGCAAGATAAAGGTCACTTTCCTCACAATCGACAAAAGTAGTATCACGTGGGACCAATCCTAGTAAGTCAATCTTTGAACTCTCTCCCTCATGGTAATCATTACTATGGTAATGGACAACATCAACTCCTATCTCTTTAGTAGAATCAAATAATGAATCCCATTCATAATCATTTGATTCAGAATCATCATTATCCCCAAGTCTATCAATGATTCTTTGTGCTATCCTTTGTTTCTCTGGATCTACATACATACCATTCTTTCTAAATTGTAAGGCATGAGCATTAGATATCTCATGAAAAGGTGTGATATTTGCCTTTCCTTTTGGTTCATTTGGTCCTTCTCCTTTGTATCCTAATCCTGTAGTATCTCTTTGATAATTTGGATTTTGCAAAATTGGTTTGATAACACCTTCTCTTTGTAACCCTATAGGTCTAGCACCTTGGTATCCCATCTTTTGTAACAAAGTATACCCTTTACCATAGACATCAGGTGATATATATTCATGTTTGATATCCTCTTCATTCTTCTGTGGCTTAAGAAAATGATTAGCATTACGCTCAACTGCCTCTTTGGATATTGTGCCCCCACTTATAAATGTGTCATAAACAAGTGTTGAAGGGGGTTCTGATTGTTGTTTAGTGATCAAAGATCTACCATATGATCTAGGAGATAAAGGTAAATTTGTGATGCAAAGAGCTTGACCTGAAGTGTATTCTCCCATACTTCTTTCTTTTATATCTATCTTGATCCCATTTGATTTAGAAGTTGATGCTATATTACTAGGATCATTAGGTGTAATTGTAGAAGATCTAGTACGGTTATAAGGTATCAAAGAATCAGATGTCTTCACAGAGCTGTAATACTAGAATGGATTAGTGTCTCCTGTAATAGTGACTTCCTGACCATTATGAGGGAATTTCAAGCACTGATGATAAGTTGATGGTACGGCTTGCATGGAATGAATCCATGGTCTTCCCAAGAGAATTTTATAAGAAAGATCCATGTCTAGAACTTGGCAAGGTACATCTTTGATCATAGGGCCTACTCTGATTGGTAGAACAATAGACCCCTTGGATGATTTCTCTTCCTCATCATAAGCTTTTATCATGATTTTATTCTTGGGATCAACAACATTTTTAGAAAATCCCAATGCAAGGACTAGTTTCAATGTACAAATATTTAAGCTAGCTCCTCCATCTATTAGTACTCATTTTATTTTATGACTCTGGACAAGGACTTCGATATGTAAGGGAGCATTATGAGGTTTGGTAATAGCTAAGTCATCATTTTCAGTGAAGGATAGGTAATGCGGGGTTGTTAAATGGCCCACCATAGCTTGAAATTGATCATGACCTAGATTTGTGGGGACCTGGGTCTCTAAGAGAGCTTTTTCAAGGATATCTTTGTGAGACGGGGATAGATGCAAAAGCTCTAAGATGGATATCTGGGTAGGTGTTTTCTTGATTTGTTCCAAAAGATTGTACTGGTTGGAAATATTTGGTGTAGACTTTGGGACATAAACATACTTGTTTTGGGGTGCATTTGGTTTAGACTGGACTCCTTGGAGAGTAACTTTGGATTGAGCACGAGTAGTAACATGGATTGGTTGACTCTCTGATTTGCCTTTGATGGTAATAACATTGGCATAATACTCAGAAGGATGACATTCAAAAATGTTACCAACATATCGATAGGGAGTAGAATTATAATTGGCTTGATTGTCACTCTTAGTGTTGGAAGAACCTCCTTTTTCATGCACAGGAAGTGGATCTTTGAAAGCTATATGTGATTCATTTGAGGTATGTCCATCAACACCAATTTCACTGCTTTCAATTAAGTCTTGAACTACATTTTTGAGTCTTAGGCAGTCATTGGTTTTATGTCCTTTTCCTCTGTGAAACTCGCAATAATCATTCGCATTCCACCAAGAAGGTTTTACTCTAGGTTCAAAGTCTTTCATTTCTGGAAGAGTAATGAGTTTCTTTGTGATTAACTTCTGTAATGTTGATTCAAGGGATTCCCCTAAAGGAGTAAAATTTCTTCGAGGTGACATAAAAGGCAATCTTGGTTTAGATGAATCTTTGTTGGTGTTTTGATTTGCTGATTGATTGTTGTAGGTACCTTGAGTAGCATTAGCCTGACTCATGAGATTGAGAAGGGGTTGTGTTGGTTTGACATTATGATTATACAATCCCATCATTGACAATGTTTTTGTTTTTATTCCATAATTTTGATTTGTCATTGTTATAGTTGTTGGAATTGGAATTTGAGGACCCAACATTGTCTTTGGAATAAATTTTTATCTCACCTTTTCGGACCATGGCTTCCTCAATCTTGATACCATTTTCTATGAGCTTATTGAAGTTTGGTGGACATTGTAATTGTAACCTATAACTCATTTCTGGTGTAAGGTTATGCATAAAAATATCCATCTTTTCTTGTTTAGGAATCATTCGTGGATATTTGGCAAACAATTGACACCATCTTTGCAAAAAAGTAAGGAAGGGTTCTCCATTCTTTTGATGTGCATTGCAAAGATCAAGCATAGTGACTTCATGTTTGATGTTATATGAATAATGAGTCACAAATTTGTCAAGAAGCTCATTGAAAGATTTGATGCCTGGGGGTAGTTTAGAGAACCATTCCATGGCTTGTCCTCCTAAACTTCATGGAAATAGTCACATAAGATAAGTGTCATTGTGAGCAACTTCAATACAAGTAGCACAAAACTCATGAATGTGGTCTTGTGGATCCGAATTCCCTTTGTATTTGTCAAATTTTGGTACCTCAAAATGAGGAGGGAATGGAATCATTGCTAAATTCTTATCAAAAGGATAAGGACGTATATCATCCAAGGAATACTTCTTAGTTGATGATCCAGTTTGGATGTCATGGATTTGTTGTTGAAGCATCTGGATTTGTTGTAGAGCGGGATCCAAAGATAATGTGTTTCCTTGAGTGTTTTGGGAAACATTGTTGTGGGAAGTATTGTTTTGGGAAGCATGGTTTTGTTGATCATTTTGAGAAGCATCAGATGGTTGCTTGGTTTCTTTTGCTCCATGAGTATCTTGAGAACTACTAGGAATTTCTTGATTGGTTACAATAGTCAGTTCTCTAAGATGAGACATATCAAAATCACTTGGTAGTTTGGCTCCTTGTTGAGAAAGCATGAGGAAATACATCTCTCTATCTAGGTCTAGGAGTCTTTCTATGACATGATAAAATCTAGGATCTTGTGTAGCATCCCTAAGTTCTTGATCTGTGGGTTCCTCTTCGGATGTAAAAAGTGAATTTTTCTTAGGAGCTTCAGGCCAAGGATTCTCATCATTACTTTTTTTTCCTTCCATTTTTTCTAGGGATTCTAAATCAATGGGTTGTTTTAGTTTCTAAGATCGAGTTTGAACCATAAAAATGGGAAAATTGATTTGTGGGATGAAAGATTTTTTATGAAAAGATATGGAAAGATAGTGAAAAGGTGTTGAAAAATGATGAGACAACTTGATAAAATCTAAGTCAATAGGAAGTATAGATTTCACTATGATATGACAAAGAAAATCAAGAGATAGTAACCTAGGTAAGTTTGATTGAGGATGATAGATCCTGATAGGATAAACTCACAAAGATCAAAATCTGATAGATAGGATAATGTTTCAACACTAGATTTGGAATTTCAGAAGATGATTTGATGATTTGTGGTGAAGGACGAATGATGAAAATTGATGAAAATGGTCAAACTAAAGATCAAAAGTTTGTGTAACGCAAATTTTTTTCCAAAATCTTACTAAGGACGAAAATGGGTATTTGAAAAAGTGATTTTGAAATTTTCAAAGTTTGTGGAAATGCTCACTGTTGTAAATGCGCAGCAACAAATGTGTAGACATATTGATAAATGCACAGAAAAATGAAACAAATGCACCACAAGTTTGAACTAATGCGTGGGAAAATGATAAAATGCATAGAATAGTTTAATGCATGCGTAGTAGATTGTGATGAATGCGCAGGTTTGTATTTTAAAAAAAATTGAACTGCAAGATTTGGAAATTTGTCTGATTTTTTGATATTTTCTAGTTTTTGGCAAATGGAAAATACATAAACACACACATGTAAGATAGAAATGATTTAATATAATTATTCTAGTATGAATGCACAAACACGCTTACAATCCTAAGGTTGGCAAGGACAATATCTGCTAAATCCCCACTAGGATAATAAAATCCAGCCATGCAAATCCACAGTGGACAGCCTAGGAACTTGGAGGCACAGGCTCCTCCTTACAGTGAACTCACTTCTCAGGCACACCAAGTTCTAAATTCAATGGGTCATTACTTCCCAAAAAACTGCTATCTCTACTATGGACCGTGAGTAATGTGGGGTGTCTTCATGGGCTTGGGTGACCCCTTGAGCCAACAAATAGAAGGTTTTTGGCCACTAAACAAAATTTTGTAGTAAGGACATCCATTCAGGTGGTTGTGATCAAGTCATTTTCCCAATTAAGGTGTCATGCCCTGCAAGGGAACCAGGGAAATGCACAAAGGTTTACTTTGTAAAAGAAAACCTAAGTAGAGTTTTACGAAGATTTTTGAACTTTTTAAAGTTTGCAAATAAACAAAACATATTCTAACTTCTTTCCAAGGTTCCCTTAAATGTAAATGTTTAAATTATTGAAAAGTTGATAAACCATTAACAACATTTACTAACCATACAAGTTCTATTTCAAGTTCTTTATTGGAAAATACATAAACACATTCATAGTTAATTTCCATCTAAAACTTTTAAAAGATCAATTACTATAATTCCATTTCATCTAACTAACATATTGCAATAGTACAACAAATGATTCATCAACATTTTACATAACTTGATACATAACAAGATTACATCTTTCCATTAAATAAACATCCCATATAACCCTTTTCCTACGTCTACCCATTATTACATCATTTGAAAATTACATTACATTTAAACTCCTCATAGGAGAATACATAAGTTTACAACAACATGAATAAGTACAGGTCTTCATTCTTCAACAGGTGCTTAGACAAATATGAATCTTTAGTTGTTTACATCTGCACAAGATACCTCGATAGAAAGATTTTCCACCCAACCATGTGAAACTAGTAAAGTTTCACCCCCCGTGCTAGGAGATAAACACCAAGCCCACAAAGAAGGAACTTACTAGGTTTTACCAAAAGGGTTGGATAACAATTCCACAAGTACAATTTTATTCAACAAGGGTTCTAGGGTTTGGGTAGGAAATCCTAAGCAACAACCTAAGTGAGTGTCATCGCATAGCCCTCACCCCTTGGGTTGTCCTAGTACTAGCCACACTGGGCCCCGGCCCCCAAGTAGGCACATGCGGAATCGAATGCCTTTCATACAGACAAGCGCCATTCGATCATACCTACACATAGGTACCTTCTCCCACTCCCATCCATAGCCTGTCCTAGCGCTAATGGCATGGGCAAGGCACAATTTAATCTTTTTAATGTTTTAAACCCATCCCTTAAATTTTATTAGGTTATCACTTGGTTAATTAACTCATCAGTCGGTTATCCTGGTCTAGCCACTTTAGGGCCCCGGCTCCGCACTGAGAGCCACTCACTTAGGGTTCCTAGGTTTCCTAACCCTAACCTCTTCCCGTTAGGTTTTCCTAGCAACCTACTAACATGTCCAACATTTTCACTTTAACAGTTCTACCCTAGGATACTTAGGAGGTCCTAAAGTTTAGCAGGTTTGATTGTTGATAAGTTAGGAAGCAAAGGGTTTCGTTTCAGTTTTCTAATCCCCATCCTGACATTTAACTAAGTATAGAAATAAATTTTCACTATATATTCGCAAATAAAATAAGTATGACTTACTCACTACATTAAAATATCTCTAGCTTCTGAATTATATTTCATCTTAGATGCAATATACATGACATATTATATAATTTGCTGATTAAATTGCATATGCCGTAGAAAATGATTTAAAATTTCAAAACCATATATTATATTATATATATATATATAATATTATGAATATTATATATATATATATATAATACATTATAACCCATAAATTTAAAAGTACATTTATTATATTATATATATAATACTACATGTATTATATATACAATATAATACTCAATTTTTAAATCAAATAATGATTATAATCCATAAAAGACATATATTATATTACATATATAATATTATATATTATATATATAATATAATATTAAATTAATTGATAAAATATATTATATTATATATATAATATTAACCATATTATATATATAATATAACCTTAAATATAAATTATCCACATACATTTAAATATGTTTTCACCTTATATTATATATATAATATCATGCATATTATATATATAATATAATATGTATTATCGAAATGAAAGAAAACCTTTTTTTTTAAAACATCGAAAATATAATTTTTTTGAGTTTTTTCATTTTTTGTTTAAACTTCCACGGCGGGCGGTGCACTGTCGCCGGCAGTGGCCGCACTGCCGACGGCACCCTACGATGCCGGCGGCAGTGGGGTCACTGCCGTTGGTACCGTAAGGTACTGCGGCGGCCCCACTTCCCCGCGCGTTTACAACACATAAATTTTTTTTTTCTAAAACAACTTTTGTTTAAAAAGTAATTTTTTTGAAACTATTTACAAAACGAAAACTTTTTTAAAAGATAATATATATATATATGTAGACGTTATATTATATATATAATATATATATATATATTATATATATAATATAATATATATTTTTTTGAACTAAGTTTATTTTAAAATATATATATATATATTTTAAAAGAAATATTATAAAAACAGAATCTTTACAATATATATTATTTTATTTTGAAACAAATGCTTCTAACAACAACCAATAATTTAATTTATAAAACTATATCCATATTCTCTCAAACATGAACATTAATATATATATATATATATATATATATATATATATATATATATATATATATATATATATATATATATATATATATATATATATATATATATATATAGATATTAATTACAACTACAGCGTATAGACTTTGCAATCAATAAAATTGTAATTTCTTTTCTATTGTAAAAATACTTTATGCATTAATACAACTAAGACAAATAGAGTATTAAATTCTTTTCCATTAAAATCTAACAAATTTTAAATCAATTTTTGATTCAGGATCCAACCTGGATTCGAAGATTGCCGGTTGCAGATGATTTCTTCGGCCTCTCGTCTGAAATTTCTTCCTGGATGCAACTCCCCGCTTTCTCCCAGATTCAACTGAAATATTAATATTATTTTCATACGTTTTCCAGCCTCCTCCTTTCCTTGAATCCAACCATCATACTTATAAATTTTCTCTCCAACTATATGGTTGGAGAAGTTTCTATACGGGAAGAAACTTCTCCAACTTCCATAGTCGGTTGGAGGAGAAACTAATCTCTCCCGTAACATAATAAAGTTTTGATAATTTTAATTAAAATATTACCCAAAACAAGGTTTAATAACAAATTTAATTAATTACCTCACAAGGAATTCACATAGCCCAATTGGTAACTAACTAGCCCAACTTCTAGGAGGTCTCGAGTTCAACTCCCTCCTAGCTAGCTAGTTTTATTACCGAAGGCAATTTATTTTTATTTAATTATTTTATGTATTTCTTAATATACTTTTAATTATAAAGCTAGTGCTATTTTGCTAATCCTGTTAATATAATTAAGCATATATTTATTTATATTTATAAATATAAATAAATATATATATATATATATATACCTTAATATACGTATATGTGTTCATAAGCATATGTGTGCACCCATATGTTTATGACACATATAGTATAAATAACTCATTATTCATATTACTTTCATTTTATAACTATATAGCTAGAAGATGTAGGGTACAAATAACAGCTTGTCATTAATACTAACATGATAATCTAACAAGGATAAGTCACTGACACAGAAATCGACCAACAAAGATTCACATAGACAACCTACTGACAAAGTCGAGCATACCCTAACAGCAAGAACAAGATCCAAACCCTAATAACTGATAAACCACATAATACCTCCCTACGAGGAACTGATTTGGCACTTCCCACCTAAGGTGGATGATCAAGGATAAAGGTTTTCTTTTGTGAAGCTTGGTGATATCTCCATGACAACAACAACGATCGAGGATTTTTAAGGGATCGCTCAGACCTGTGGAGCCAGGTGGAGACGATACCCAGTACCTACAAATCCTGCATCACCAAGAAGAGATACATATACATATAGATATACAAATCAGATATATGCAAGCAGATGACTAGGATCGATACATCGTGTGGACCTCACTGAGTGAGTAACTACGACTTCATCCTGAGTCATGAAAACAGATCAGACATATGTATCCATAAACCAATTGAGATAAGGGTTAGTATACAATTCATGAGATAAAACATGTAAAACTAATACATTCTTCTAGGATCTCATAAACATATAATCAATGTAACTATAACTGAGCATATAAATATCATCTGATGAACGTATAATCCTCCATGAAACATAAACATGAGTGCATAGTCCTAACCATCATAATAAAAAAAGTATCAAATCATAGTATCACTGTAGGAGAGGTATTACATAAGGGGGCTCCCTCAATCCTTTCAAAGCAAGGCTTTCATCTCTACTAAGTAGGACTTTAATGCACCACTAGGGTACTGGAGGAGATTTTGGTTGCCACAATGAATTCACACTTGTCTAATTTGAGATTAATCACACTAGCATTTTTTATATACCAGTTTGGAAGGGCTTGGATTTAGCCTGTTACCGGTTGGGTCGTTCCTTGGGGTGAGTACCTCTTTTCTCACCAAAGACCACCCTCTAAAAATTATAACAGTTTCTCTTACACCTAAGATCCATGAATGGCGAGGGGAGAGGATACGTTGTTATAATTTTGGGATTACAGATAGCTTAATAAGAAAAACACAATAGACACTCAAATCTATACTAAAGAAAATACACAAAGCAAAATCATGTCATATTTTAAGCCCAAACAAGATTTTAGTTTCTTTTGCAAACCCCTTGGAAATCTACAAACAAACCATTAGAAATTTTCTTAGCAATGGGGTCTTCAAAATAACATCCTGCAAAAATAGCCTAAAATACTACCAGAACAAATAGAAACTTGTTAAAAAGATTAGCTAAAAACCCAAACAACTGTAAAATTAAATGTAACTATTGTATAAAACAAATGTGCAACAATAGTTAATGAATGCACAGGAATTATGGATGGATGCACAGAAAAGATGGATGCGTAGCAGAGAGATACTAGTGCACAATGAGATGGTGTATATGCGCAAAAGTTATAGATGCGCAGCAAAAAAGTATGTATGCATAAAACAATTGAATGAATGCGCAACAATTTGATAGAAAATGAAATATAGAATGGAAAGTTGTGACTATGGAAACATAAAATGTATGCGCAACAAAAATTAACAGATGCGCAGAAATCAGGGATGAATGTGCAAAAATAACTTGTAGAAAAACTTGCACATGGAAAACTAAAAACTGAAAGTGAAAAATGTGGGTTGCCCCATGGTGGGCACCAAAAATGTATGCAAATTAGCTATACTAACTACTATAAATGATAAATTAACTATTTTAAGATTAATGAATCTAACTAATTAGCAAACAACAATGAAGATTACACCAAATTGAAGCTAAAATAAGATTTTACCTTCACTTACCATGTAGCTTGTCTCCATTGTCCTCCTATGCTCTGATTTCTTGGATGTGTTGAGCTCTCAAATTTCCAATTTGAAGCTCCTTGCCCAAGATGATACCAAAGTGTGGAGATTGAATGTTTGAATGCAAAACTAAATCCTAATTATGCAAATGAGATGATGATAGTATGGATGCTTCACAAAATGATATGAATATGCTTGATAATGAGTGCTTGGATGCTTAGAATGCTTGATTGCCTATTTCTTGAATGCTTGATTACAAAAACACCTATTAGCTCACAAAGGGGAAATTAGGCTCCTTTTATAGATTTTTGGAGGATCTAAGCCTAGGTGGCACAATCCTACGGTGGAGAATGAAAGGTGGAAGATCCTAGGGCTAGGATTGACTTGGTTGAAGGAGTTGAGAGAAAGGGGGATGTAGTTGGAATGTGAGAGGAAGAATAGGGATGATGTTCCTCTCACATTGACATGGAGGAGAACAAGGTGGAAGAGAAAGACACATGTCAAGTGTCTCACAAAGACCCAAGAGAGAAAGAGGGAGAGACCTTTTCCTCATGAGGACTCTTTGTACCAGTGTCCCATGAGTCACTTTTGACCCTTAGAGATGGCTTGAGAAGCCCCTTAGGAATAGGGTATGTCTCTTGACTTGGTTTAAGAGAGGACATGTGGTCATGAGACCAAGTCTTGTGAGGCCACATAGCCCTTAAGAATAGGACATGTGTGGGTGAGGATAATTATCAATAAATAATTAATAATAATTATTTATTTTAGCCAAAGTGATGTGTCAAGTGACTGGGTAGGTGAGGTGGACTAGAGGACTTAGTCATATTTAGGTGATTGTATATTTAATTAAATCACTTTAATAAGACTAATTAGAAGACTTAGGATAGAGGAATAGACTATAGTGAATTTACTAAATAAATTGAATAATCTATTTAATAAATAGAGGAAATAATTATTAATTAAATAATAAATATTTAATTAATTTATCAAGTCAATATCAATTAAATAATAAATATTTAATTAATTAATGAAGCCATTTTAAAGTGTATACACCCGCTTCCGGGTCGGTTGTTTTGGTCTCCGAAATGGTAAATTCTTAAATTGCATTTAATCTAGGTCCATTTCTAAGGGTTAAGGTTAATTGGGATTTAATTCTCCAATGTCGACCTCTCTAGAAGTTTGTGCCCTAGATCAATATAAAAGGAAGCCTCCCTCTCTCATTTTCTCCATCTCATCTCTCATAATCTCTCAAACTCTCAAGCAAGATCAAGAAAGCATTTCATCAAGCATTTTCAAGGAAGCATTCAAGTCCTCTTCTCCATTCAAGTTCTCCATTAAAAATCAAGGATTCAAGCATTCAAGCCTTTGAAGGGATTTGGTTTAAGCATTCAAGATTCATCATTCAAAACCCTAGATCTAGCCATCATGGTGGTGTGATCTTCCTTCAAGATCCTTTGTTCATCTTCAAGATCTATTCATTCTTCCCTCTGTTGAAGTATGTAGCATTGGTCAGATAAATAAATGTGACTATTAATTATTAGAATTGACTACATATATATATATATATATATATATATATATAATATATATATATAATTGATATTATTTATATATTAATATACATATATATTTAAAGTTAATCTTATTATAATTCTTTGCTTAATTAATAAAGATTAATGAATAAACATGTCCCTTTAAAGGACATGTCTCTTCTTATCATTGTCTTGTATAAGTACAAAGAGATCGATGCATTTGGAAAAAATAGACAATACAACAATGCCATTACATTTGCAATCGATCCTAAAACTTAACACCCTCAAGGTGGATTCCAAGCATACAATCATGGTGGTTTTGATTTACATTTGTTAATGTTATGTCTAAACTTTCATATCAACATACTTGTTTACATTTGAAATACAATTGCATATCTATTGAATATCATAGCTTCGTTGTTAGATCTACTTCTACTACTTGCTAACATTCTCTATTTCAATTCCATTATTAAGGTTGATTCCAAATCGGGGTTTGACTATGGAAAACCCCTCATCCAAAAAAAAAACTTGTAGGTACAGGTACAAGACAATGAATTAAAGTGCAGATCTGGATACCCTTTTCGCCGAACTTCTGAGATCTGCAAACAGATTTTCTGTCAGAGTTGTGGGGGGCAGGATCCTACCCTGGGGTAAGACCTTGCCCTGCTATCTGGGTCAAGGATGACCTACTTCAAATTGGAAAAATATTTTTGGGTTTTGTAGATCTCACAGTTTCAATTGAAGATCATGAAAATCAACAGTTTCTGAGACTGTTTGATAGGGTTTTCAGCCGATTCTTTTTCAAAGGTAAGTACCTTTATTTATTCATTTCAACATTAGCATTTCCAGATTTACATTCCATCCCTTTAGAATTTATATGTATGTGTAAAATATTGGTTTTGGGGTCTCTTTTATGTGCAAACCATTGTTGTAGGGCCCCATCCATATTTTATCCTATATATTTTGGTGAAC
Organism: Chamaecyparis obtusa; assembly: GCA_027943335.1. Classification (NCBI taxonomy): domain Eukaryota; kingdom Viridiplantae; phylum Streptophyta; class Pinopsida; order Cupressales; family Cupressaceae; genus Chamaecyparis; species Chamaecyparis obtusa. The sequence continues at coordinate 574,439 of BSBK01000097.1, forward strand.
CCGTGATAGACAACTCTTTCTTTTATGGTGTTAGATCTCCCTTTGTATTATCTTGTGTGTTCACCTTATATATTACATTTTGGTGAACCCATTTACAACAACTCTTTATTTTTGGTGTTAGATTTGCATTTTATGTTAGATCTTGCATGCTTATAAAAGTAGATTTATTTTATGCTCCTGCAGTCATATTTCAAAAATACAAAAAAATTGCAAAATTTCTTTAAAAATATAAAAATATTTACATTTTTCATGCTTTGTGTTCAACATGTATGATTTTTGTTTTGAATACTTTGATAAGGCTTTTATTGCAAAAGAGGATAGATCCCTTAATGAGGTACATGGAAGTGAGGATGAAAATTGTTCGAATGAGATCTCCATTGATCCTATTCCTATTTCACTCTCCTCCACAACCTCTTCAATTGACCTTTACAAAGATGAGTTAGGGATTGATGTTAATTCTTCTCCTAATATATGTCTTTTCTATGAGCCTACTTTAGAATACAATTTACCTTCTTTCCCCTTTAGGGATCAAGCTTTAGTGAGTTTTAGCACTCCTACAATGTGCTTTATTGATAGGGATGATAATCCTCCTATTTGGGATGAACCTTTGGATTTGGATGTTGATTACTCTCTTCCTCATGAAACCATTGTAAATGAATCTAATTTTTGGGATGAACCCTTGGATAAAGACATTGATTTATCCCCTTCTCACGAAGAAGCTTTGATGCAAGAGGGTGATTTATTAATGGATGACATACTCATACATGATGATAACTCTTTTTCTAAAACACACTCGCTTTATGTAGAAATTTTTGCGAAAGAAGATGATATTATAGATGCTTTACCTCCATTTGGGATTCCTTCTAGTGATGAGGCATTAGCAGAGAATGATATGAATTCCCTTAATTCTCTCCCTCTTAGTGATGATCTTATGGAGAATCAAGATCCTACTTCATCTCCTCCTAGGATTTCTTCTTTTATTCCTTCTTGTGAATCTATTTGTAGTGTTGAGACAACTAACATGGTTTATCCAAAACCCTTGTTGACTATCAAAGGTTGTCCTCACCTTACTATCAAAGGTAAACCTATGGAGTCTTTAGAGTCTTTCAATGATCAAGATTCTATAGCTCACACATATCATACAAGGAATAATCCTCAACCTAATCTGGTGGTTTCTACTTCGTTGCCACCTTCTCAATCTATTCTTCTCCTCCACCCCGTCTTCCTAGAAAGGAGTATGATTTGATAAAATAATTGAAAAATACTCCTTCCAAGATTTATTTATGGGAGCTTCTTCAAACCTCACCTACCTACTATGAAGCCTTGCAAAAAGCTCTAGCAACTCTTTCCACTCCACCTCCTAAATCTATAACTTCTTACAATGCATGCATGCTACCCCGGGTGTTCCTGACATTGTATTTACTCAAAAGGATTTACCTTCTTTAAAGAAGTTAAAAATCAATATGATGCCCTTATGGTTGCTATTACTATCAATAAGAGTATCATTCGTAGGACCTTGATTGATAATGGATTTGGGATTAATGTTTGTAGCATGGACATGCTCAAGGCGATTAACGCTGATATTTCAACTATTCAACTTGACAATGTTCCTATACGTGGCTTTGATAACATTTCTAAGAACACATTAGTAATTAATACCTTACCTATCAAAGTAGGTCTGTTCATCCTGAATACACCTATTCATGTTATGCCTGGACCTCTCAATTATAACCTTCTTTTGGGTAGACCTTGGTTGCATGAGATGCATGCTATTCCTTACACCCTTCACTATAAAGTCAAGTTTATACATAATAATGAGATGTATACACTTCCTACTCTTAATAGTAATCCATCTACCTCTAATGCTCTTCCTGGTGATGATTGGGGAAGCTTGGATTTTATTCCTACCTTTATTGGAGAGTATAAGGTTTCTGATCTCGATTTTATGAAGCAACAAAGAGAGTTTGAACAATGAGTTTTTACTTCTACTTCTAAAGCCCTTCATAATAACTTTGTCACTGCTTCTACCCACAATAAATCTATCAAACCTACTAATGATGACATAGTGACTACTAAAGTTCCATTGAATCCTTCTAATATGGCTTCTTGTTATGGTCCTGGTTATCATTTCCTAGTTAAACAAGGATTTAATGCTCAAGGATGTGGTAAGCATAAACAAGGAATTTAGATGCCCTTACAAAATGGGAGGAATGCGCATTCTTATGGATTGGGATTTAATCCTCAACAACAAATCAATGTTAACAACTGTGTGTGTGAATTTTGTACTTGATCTGTAGACACAACACTTCAGTAAAACATTAGACGTTAGTTAAAATTGAAATCGTCCAATAAATAAAAAACTAAACTAACTAGGTGATTTACTGCCTTCTAGTAGATGCGAGTATGTATTCTCAGATTATATTGAGATCGGTGACCTTGACGACACCTAAACGAAGGATTTGAATGCAAAATCTAGATATGGAATGTATGCAATTAATGTATTTTTTTAAATTTTTAGATGCAAATAAGATGAAAAATGATATGAATCTATGCTAATATGAAAATTGATATGCTAAAATGATCTAACAATAATATTCTAAATGATATGGATACTATGCAAAACAATGAAAATCTCACAACAACTCGAATTCTCAAGATTGATTCTTCAGTCTCTAATTCAGCAGCGTGAGTGTGGAATTCGTGGATGGATCTCAAATGAGGAGCTGAAGCCTTAATTTATAGAAATCTAGGGCTTTGGAGGTGCATGAAAAAAATCCATAAATCACTCAAATAACTCAAGTTGATTTTTGAGTTATTTTTAAATAAAGGATAATTAACTCACAAAAACATGCAAAAGCAGAGTTTAACTCAAAATAGAGTTTAGATTTAATTGATAATTGATAGTTGTTTGCTTTTGTGATTGTGCATGTCTTATTTATGAATTAATTTAATAATAGAGTGATTTATTTCCAACTTAACTAATTTTGAAAAATAAAACAATTGATTTATGGGTTAATCAATTATTTTTCAAACTTTTATTGAAAACAATATTATTAAAAATTGACAACTTGTTTTAATTAATTAAATAAGAATTTAATCAATTATTCATAAGATTTTGGATTTATTGTCAAATTTAAATAATACAATTAGGAATAAATATAATTAAGTTCAATTAAACAATTAAGTGGCATAATTAAATCTAATTAATTAAATATTTAGAATATTGAATTAATCAAACTTTAGGATAAATTGGATTTATCACCAAACAATCATTAAATTAAAGATAATTATGATGATTAGGAATATTACTAGGAATATTCCCTGATGCAGAATTTGAGATAATCAATTAAATTCGATAATGTTCATATGTGCCTTAGGTTAGGACTTCGATGTTGATTTTGTTCGATATGTCGATATAAGAGGTTAATGGACCTATAGCCCATTTTTGGGGTATTACATTTTTCCCCTCTTTGAATTGTTGTGCAAAGTGCAATGGTTCAAAGATAGTCTGTTATGATAAAGATGTTGACATTTGATATTGAAATGGATATGAAACATAAACTGGTTGAATTTTGATATGAAGATAATAGGTCCTAAATGACCAAAGATAATGTTAACTATAACAACAAATGAACCGATGATTGTGAAAAAGTGTCAAAACACCTGATTCCAAACCTTATGATTGTGAAGAAGTGAGTGACCGATTCCAGACCCGATTGTCCTTATATTGAATCACATTGGTATCACATCTGAACCCTTCAGTTTCTAAAGAACCAAGGAAATAACACAATTGAACCAAAAGTTACAAAAAACTGATACAATTTACAAGATTAAGAGAATACCAGATTGATATGGATCTCGATGAATCTGATATGCCCCGCGTGATGATTGATTTGCCCTGAGCGATGAAGTCTTTTGATGAATCAGTAACTAGATGTGGTTGTTGTCTTGATTACTAAGGAAAGATATGATTTCAAATTTAGATTATAGACTTTGAATGATATGCAATACCATGCCCCCTTCAGGATGAAAATTGAAATCTGACAAGAAAAGTCAGTGTTTAAGTTTAGATGCAATGATTTCTTGATTTGAGAAGTGGTTAAACACGTTGGAAAATGCATTCTGCATCATTTGGAGGTCCAAAAGACCAAGTTTAACTAGGTTAAACCATGAGTTGACCATGGCTAACCAAGTGGAAATTTTAATAGTTTGATGTGAGATAATCAGTTAAGTTGAATTATAGATTTATGTGATGATTGAAGGTTGATTATGCAAGTAGTTAATAATATGAATGATTGCAGATTTTGATTTTGATCCCGAAAAAGGATTCTACTTGTTTCATTGGAGGAACCTTCGTGTGAGATTCAGCTCTTGTTAGATTTGAAGATGTGATTTGAAAAATCATTTAAGCATTGAAGTTTAGCCAACCATTGTGAGATCATGCAACCATGCAAAATGCAAAGAAACATGCAGAATGAAATGCAACCTAAGACCTAGGACGTAGTCACTGATCATGTGTCGATCATTGTCATCATTGAATTTTTAGGTAACCGGATAAATGAATATAATGCCCACTTAGTTATGAAACCATAGACATATGAATATTGATTTGTACGTGCAGGAATCAATACAACACCCACTAATTAGGAAACCATGGATATATGAATATTGATTTTATTTTTAGAATGTTGAATTAGATATAAGTACCAAGGCATAAATGCCAGGATGACCGGAATACCATGTCCATTTTGATTTGCAATTTGCATAAGCATCAAAACATAAACGTCGTGATGACCTGAATACACCTTGTGTTACAAACACATCAAGCAATCAAGAGATCATTCTAAATCCAATGTGAATTACCCGTAGTGACCCCTTATCGTTCACATCCTTAGGTAAGATTGCGTTTCATAGTAGGAGAAAGAAATCACTCAAAAAGATAATAGTGAGATCAAACTTCCTTGAATTTTTTGGGTATCAATGGTCGAGGTACGCATGGCCATCCAATTCAAGATAGAGGCTCTTACAGTCGGACACCATTTCAATCCAAAATTTCCAAAGTTGTTAAATTTTCACATACAAGAAGAAGACAAAAAAAAGATTATGCCCCCAATCATCACTCTCTAAATCCTATAAAGGACATCATCGAAGAGCTTGAAGGGACACAATATGCAAAAATCTCAATGTGAATCAGTAAGCATACAAGGAGATAAAAGCATGTAAAAAGGACAGATTGTTTTTAGTTTGTGTTTGATTGCGTTGTTGTAGATGCAAAATCCTTTCTGGATAGGAGACTGACTGACTGAATTGGATGAAGCTTCAAAGGACTCTGACTAGATATGACACATCTAAAGTATACTGGAGACCATAGGATATGAAATTGATTTCCCCCAAGTGTTAAGCATTGATAGGATATAGACGCTTGAGCAGATTGGTGTATAGACCAACTTATTGAAAACATGAATATATACAGACTAAAGCAAACTGAAAGTTGGGAAAGACCAAGATTGTGCTGATAGATGGAGCATTTTGAAACAAGTGGTGCCTATTTGCTAGGTTTTTACCATCTTGGTAGAGATTCTATTTTTGCTACCAAGGCGCCTGTTTCCAGGTTTTCACCAAGGCACTTTTTCCTTTTTTTTTTTATACTTTTGATATTTTTTACTTTTTTTGTGAATCATCAAGGTGCCTATTGCTAGGTTTTCACCAAGATGTTCATTTTTTTCAGGACTTTCTCCAATTTTAAAGATTTTTTCAAGACATTTTTCCATACACTGAATGCCTTAGGCATAGAATTTCTTCAGATGGAGAACATTGATCAGTTCTCAGAGCTGTTCTCCTTCAGTCATTGAGAGTTGATAGGCACCAGAGCCAAAAGTAGTAGTGATTACAAAGGGACCCAGCTAGTTGGGTTCAAACTTCCCCTTGCGTTCTCAATGTGATTAATTTTTAGGATTCTCTCTCAAGACTAGATCACCAACTTGAAATTCTTTGTGTCTAACTTTCTTGTTGTAACCTCTAGACACTCTTTTTTGATATACTATGAGATGATCATACACTGCTTGTCTACACTCATCTAGTAGTTCAAGTTCTTGCAAACTAGACACTCTGTAGTCATCATCAGTTACTAGACCATGCATTCTAATTCTTAGTGATGGGATTTCAACCTCAATACACAGTACCGCTTCAGACCCATAAACCAAAGTGAAAGGTGTAGCCCCAGTGGGCATTCTCATACTTTTTCTATAGGCCTAGAGAGCTAGATTGATCATGAGATGCCAGTCTCTTCCTATTTTATTAACTGCATGATGCAATATTTTCAATAGATTCTTGTTAGAAGCCTCTGCTTGTCCATTCCCTTGAGGATAGTATATAGATGACCAATGTTGTGTAATCTTGAATTTAGCACATAAATCATCTAGATCTTTGTTCTTGAATTGTCCACCATTATCTGTGATTATGGAATGAGGTATCCCATATCTACATATGATATAGTTCAATATGAACATAGATATTTGTTTTCTAGTTGCTTGTGTCAAAGGGACTACTTCTACCCATTTTGTAAAATAATCTATAGCTGTGATTATATGGGTATGTCCATTGGAAGAATGAGGATGTATAAATCCTATAAGATCAAATGCCCATTAGTGAAAAGGCCATTGTGTAGTGAAGGGAATTATATCTCTCCCTGGAGCATGAATTAAGTTTCCATGCACTTGGAATTTTTGACAATTCTTAGCAAACTTGATAGACTCTTTCTCCATTTCAAGCCAATAGTACCCAACCCTAATAAGTTTTTGAGCTAGTGTTAAACCATTTGAGTGTGACCCAAAAATACCATAATGGACTTCCTCTAATGCATGTTGAGACTCTTCTCATTCTAAACATCTAAGTAGTGTACCATCTAGACCTCATTTGTATAGATCATGACCAATGATGACATATCGGGAGGCATTATAGATAAGGTATCTCTTTTCATGGTGGTTGAAGGTATCGAGAATGATTTGGTCTTGGAGATAGGAAAATAGGTTTTTGTATCTGGATGAATCATGACCAACAATAGTGCAAATCATGTGGGTTTCGGGGGAATCATATGCAGGATAAGATAGTGCTTCCACTAGGAACTTGTAGCATAGCTCATGTTCAAGCTGCTATGATAAAGTAGATAATGTTGCCATTGCATCAGTAGCCTTGTTCTCTATTCTAGGTATTTTCTCAAATGTGATAGATAGAAAATAATTCTTTAGATCATCTACCATTCTCTTGTAAGGAATGAGCTTTTCATCTTTAGTTTGGTACATATCATTGACTTGATGGATAACAAGTTGAGAGTCTCCATGAATGTGTAGCTCTATTACTCTCCATTCAATTGCTATTTTCATACCATTCAAAAGGGATTCATATTCTACAATATTATTTGTGCAAGGAAAATTTAATCTAAATGCTTTTGGGATTGAGTATCCTTGAGGAGTTATGAACAATATGCTTGCTCCTGATCCATTCTATGTATAGGAGCCATCAAAGAATAACTGACATTCTCTAGAAGAAAGAGTCATGATAGAGGAATCTAAAAATTCCATTTGCATTGGTGTATCATCAATCATAGGTGCATTTGCTAACTGATCAATGATAACCTATCCTTTGATAGCTTTTTTTTCCACATATTCAATATCAAATTCACTTAAGAGCATGACCCATTTAGCTAATCTACCTGTGAGGGAAGCTTTGCTTAGTAGGTATTTGAGTGGATCAATCTTAGCTACCAATTGCGTGGTATGAGCTAACATGTAGTGTCTCAGTTTCTATGATGCAAAGATCACAGCTAGACAAGCTTTCTCAATCATTGAATAGTTCTTCTCATATGCAACCAATATTCTACTGAAATAGTATATAGCTCTTTCCTTTTTGTTCTCATCATGTTGTGCTAGCAATGCCCCCAGTGATGTATCTATAGCGGAGACATATAAGATCAAAGGCTTCCCTAGAATGGGAGGCATCAAGATAGGAGGATTTGATAGATACTTCTTGATATGGTTAAAGTTGTTCTCACATTCTTCATTCCATGCAAAGATCACACCTTTATGTAATGTTTTTGTAAAAGGTTGTGATATGTCCGCTAGCTGTGATATGAATCTTCTGATAGATTGAACTCTTCCTTGCAATGTCCTCATTTGACTAATATTCTTTGGGGGTTGCATCTCCATTATAGCCTTTACTTTAGCTGGATCAACTTCAATGCCCTTCTTTGAAACTATGTATCCTAAGAGCTTTCCAGAAGTGACACCAAAAGCACACTTCTTAGGATTTAGTCTGAGACTAAATTTTTCCATTCTATCTAGTATCTTGCTCAAGTCATTTAGATGTTCAGCTCTAATCATAGATTTTTCTAAAGTATCATCAACATAATCCTCCATAGTCCTATGCATCATGTCATGAAAAATAGAAGTCATTACCCTTTGATATGTAGCACCAGCATTCTTAAGCCCAAATGGCATGACATTCCAACAAAAGGTTCCCCATGCACATGTAAAAGTAGTTTTCTCTTGATCCTCTGGAGCAATTTTTATTTGATTATATCTAGAAAAACCATCCATTAAATAATACATCTCAAAGCCCGCAGTCATGTCCTCTATCATATCAATGTTAGGTAGTGGAAAATTATCCTTAGGGCATGCTCTATTTACATCTCTAAAATCTATGCACACTCTAATTGATTTATCTGGTTTTGAAACATGTACAATATTAGAGATCCACTTTGCATAATCAATAACTCGGATGAATCTAGCTTTTAGGAGCTTCTCTAATTTAGCTTTTACCAAGAGTGCAACATGAGGATGCATCTTTCTCAATTTTTGCTTGATAGGTTTGACATTTGGAGCTATAGATAAATGATGCATTATAAGATTAGGATCTAACCCTAGCATATCTAAATATTTCCATGCAAATTTGATCTTCTTTTCTATTAAGAATGTTGTAAATTTTTGCTTCTCTTCTTCTGATAAATATTGTGCTACATGAATCAAATGTGGCTCTTCTACTATTCCCAAATTGATAGATTGAGTGGGCTCAATTAGAATTGGAGATCTATCTTGTAAATGATTCAGAAGGACATCAAATATCTCATCCTTAGGCACCTCAGAGAGGTTTTCACCTTCGGATACATCTTTTATTTTTACTTTTGTAGGTTCTGAGATTGCCACAAAGTGGTTTTCACCCTCATAACTCCTTTTCTATTTATTCTTATTTTTATTTTTCTGACTAAGATACTTGATGTCTGACTCCATCATGCTAACGCTTGGTTCACTGATGAAAGTACTCATAGGCTCAACTGCATTGAGGTAACAAGCAAGTGCATAGTCATTCAGGAAGGTATAAATACCATGGCTCAGATTTGTGGAGGTTTGATCAATAAGGTTTGGATATTGGATAGTCAAAGTGGGGAAAGATTGGGAGATAACGTTTATGGATATGGATCTATCATCATTGGTCCTAACCCGATGCTCGAGTTCAATGGTGATATTACAACTTAAGACATTCAATTTGTGAATAGGCTCAATGTCATTGTGGGAGTCCAATTCAGCCATAGGTGGATCAGACTCGATAGGCTCATCATTTCACTCTAGACTTACATTGGGTTCAGGTGCATATTGGTGAATAACATCAACATGTTTCTCTATAATAAGCTCATCTTATTTTGGAATGGCTCCCCATTCATAGTCATTAGATTCTTCATCTATGCCTCTAGGAAATCTAAGAACATGAGCAAAGTCAAGATGAATACCCCAAGAAGGGTTACCCTCAGATTCTAATTTGAATTCATACTCATGGGAATCTATCTTAGAATCACTACCACCTTCCTCTTCTTGATTGTCTTTGAGATTAGCTGGTTCTTGTGTGGCAACTATCTCTTGATTGATAGTAGGTTCTTGTGTTTCTACTACATTAATTCATTTGACTGGATCATCTTTATCATCAAGAAGGTCTTTGATTTCTTTAGGAAAATGCTCATAAGGGATAAGTTTAGAGTTGTCTGAATCACTATATGATGGTTCAGTTTCTTCCTTCTTAAGAAGAGGTTCTCCTAGTGTGATCTGCTCTATGACATGAGAACAATTACCTTTGAGGTGGAAGGGTTTCTTTTTAAAGCCTAAGCCAACTATATCCTTGTTTGCCCTACCAGTATGTGAAATAGGTGTTATAAGACCTTCTCCTCTGACTCCTAGAGGTCCTTTACCTAAATATCCCATCTTAGCTATTAATTTATCTCCTAGACCATATGCCTTAGAAGGGATTTTGGTTACTGTAGAGTCACTAGTTTGAACAACTTGAGATTCGGGTTCATCTTTGTATAGCCATGCAAGAACAACTTCATCTTCTTCAAATTCTTTCTTGGAGACTTGTTTAGCTAAAAAATTATTTTTATATGCCTCAAGAGGTTCTTTAGAATCTGGTTTGGACAATTTTAAAGATTGTCCATAAGACTTAGGTGAGATAGGGAGAGATGTCAAAGATAAGACTGGCTCTATAGTGTATTCTCCCATACCATTTTCTTTGATATTGACCTCTTTTGCAAGATCTTCCATTTTAGATGTGGATGCTTCTTTTGTTGGCTCAATGCAAGATTCTCTATTATTAGGCACAAGTTTATCTACACTTTCCTTCAATGTATTGCAAGTGGTGGATATGTCTGTTGGAATAGTGACCTCTACTCCTTCATAAGGAAATTTCAAGCATTGGTGGAATGTAGAAGGAATAGCATTCATTGCATGTATCCATGGTCTCCCTAGAAGAATGTTGTAAGCCAAAGGGAGATCAAGAACTTGACATATAGTATCTCTGATAACTGGACCCACTCTGATAGGTAAGACAATGGTGCCTTTAAAAGATCTTTCTTGTTCATCATAGGCCTTTATAGTTATTTTCTTTCTAGGATCAATAGCCAATTCTGAAAATCCCAATTGTGTGACCAAGTTGTAAGAACAAATGTTTAGGCAAATGCATCCATCTATCAACACACGTTTGACCCTATGGTTCTAGATCAAGACTTCTATATGCAAGGGCTGGTTATGTGGGTGACTCAAGGAGTTGTCATCTTCCTCTGAAAAGGAGATATATTATGAAGATGTAAGATGTCCAACCATAGTCTGGAACCTGTCTAAATCAAGGTCATCAGGAACATTGGATCCGAGCAAAGCTTTGTCTAGAATAGCTCTATGAGCTAGAGATATCTGAAGCAACTCAAACATGGAGATTTTTGCATTAGTGTGTTGGATTTGTTGAACAATGCAATAAGATGTTGGCCTTATATCTTTAGGATTGGAAGATTTAGAAATAGCCTTCTATTTTGAAGTGGAAGAAAGATTGAAGGGCATCTTAGGGACATTTGATGAATCTGGGATTTGTCCATTTAGATGTGCTTGAGCTTGTCATCGAGTCACTGCATTAGCTGAAGTATGATCTCTATCTCTTTGCATAATTGTGATGACATTGCAATGCTCAGAGAGACAAGGTTCAACCATATTGATAACAACATTTTTTCCAAGGTAAGCATAATTGACCTTTGCCCCCATATTAGGTTGAGAAGATGAAACTTCTTGACCATGTTTCGGAAATGGTTTTGTGAATGCTGTATGATCATTATTGCTCTTATGATTGTTGATGGTGATGTCTCCCTTATCAATCAGATCTTGAATAGTATGTTTCAAGCATAAGAAGTGATTAGTTTTGTGACCTTTACCTTGATGGAAATCACAAAATTCATTCTCTCTCCACCATTTTGGTTTAGGATCAGGATTAGATTGTCAAATCTTAGGAAAGGAAATGATGTTATTGGACAATAGAGTTCTCATAGCTAATTCTAAAGATTCTCCAAGAGGAGTGAACATTCGTTTATTATCAGCGAACCACTTTTTATACTCTGGCTTCTTTTGAGATGATTCAAGCACCTTTTATTCTGAAGCTTTGATGGCTTGGGTGCCAATAGTTAGATTGAAAGCTGGTGCCTTTGATGGGGCACGGATAGTATCAAAAACACCATCTATGACAATGCCTTTATTCTTGTTCTAGTTTTTGTTCTTGTCTTTAGAACTAGATCCTGATTCGTACTTGTCCTTTTGAAGTGTGATTTCTCTTTTTTTCACAAGTACTTTTTTTATTTTGATTGCATTGTCTACCATCTTATCAAAAGATGTATGATCTTGCATTTGTAAAGGGTAGTTGATCTCTGGGATAAGATTATTGATGAACATTTCCAGTTTCTCAGTTTCTGGAATAGGCCTAGCATATAGAGAGAATTTCTTTCTCCATCTTTTGAGAAATGTCAAGAATGGTTCTCCTAGATATTGCTTGAGATTACAGATATCAATCATGGTGACTGGATGTTGAATTTTGTAGGAGTATTGCTGATAGAACAATTTGATCAACTCCTCAAAATTTTTGATAGTAGAAGGCAATCTAGAGAACCAATGAATGGATGCTCCTCCTAGAGATCGAGGAAAGAGACACATAAGATAGGTTGGTTCATGCATGAACTCCATAGATTATGTACAAAATTCTTTGACATGATCTTGGGGATCAGAGTTTCCATCATACTTATCATATTTTGGCATCTCCACTCATTTTAGGAATGGTGGCATGTACAAGTCTTTGTCAAATGGAAAAGGGCATAGGGCCTCCATGGAGAACTCCTTGGGTTCCTTTTCTTTCTCAAGGTTATTAAGTTTGACTCATGGCATGCATCTGTTTCATCATAGCTATGAGTGGAGTTTCTTCCTAATGTGTAATAATATCTTCAATATTAAAGTTGGGAGGAAGTTTAGCTCCTTGATGAGATAATTGTAAAAAGTATGCTTCTCTATCCTCTTTCAAGAAATGCTTCATCATTCATTTGAAGTTATCATCATTTTGATATTGAGCAATTTCTTCAGGTGTGGGTTCCTGATCTGCACCATGTTGAGATTGAGCTCTTTAAGAGCCAAAGTTTGTCCCTGCTTGAGACATGGTGGGAGTTCTACCTGGGATAGATTAATGAGGAGTTTGTTGATTACCTCCATGAGTTGATGGAGGAATGTAACCAATTTTCAATCGAAGATTGCCAATACTGTCATCTTCATAAAGACCAGAATTATAGAGTTTCTCAAGAGTTAGACTTTGGATATGAGTCAAAGGTAAAGTATGAGATACTTCCCTAGATTTCTTGTGAGAGGAAGCTCTAGTTTCCACCATTAACCTTGGGTGAAACAAAAGAATATGATGAAGATAATTGAAGAAGGATCTGATTCAAGAAGATCAAATGGCGCAACCTTGTCAAGGTTTTGATTGATTAAGGCTTAGATTAGATGTACATGAAGGAAATTGTGCCCTAGATGTATGGGTAGATTCCCAAAAGATAGCGGACATGAGTTCACAACACTTAGTCATTTTGACGATTGATTAAAGATTGATAGTTATGACAAGGTTTTGACACAAGATGATAAAGACTCAAATTGATTAAACAGAAGGATAAATCAAATTCAAAAGGCCACTTTAGGAAAATGCTTGGATTCTTAGTATTTTCTACTCTATTCCTGACATAGTGATTTGTTTGACAGATTCTGAAATAGGCTAGGAAATCTAGGTCTCTGATAGTTCTGACAACTTTCTGACAACTGTTCAAAATTTCCCAAATGACTTTCTACAAGCTTGTACAACAATGGAGATAGCATGAAATGACAATTGAAAAACTCATACGACTATTGCAAAACTCACATGATAGTTGATTGCAAGAATTTTGACTTTTTTGAATTGACTGGCAACAAAACTCATACGACAATGTACCATATACCATACGACAATCTGAGGGTTTTGAAATGACAATAGCCAAAATTTGTATGACTTTCTGACTTTACAAAATGACTGTTGGCTCCAGAAAGGTGTTTAACATCAGATTTTGCAATTTTTTAGATTTTTAGTTTCAGATTGTTCATAAAATTATCTGTCTAGATTTGAAGATTGTAGCGGATTGATTCATTCTTAGTAACCAGATAGATGAACAAGCATGCAAAACAACAAGCAAGTGATTCCAAGCACATCTAAAAATAATGAATAGGGGACAAAGCAACCCTACGCATGAACAATCAAGTGACTGAATTGTGCTAATCCCTAGGAGTGCTAATAGTGTATGTTCCAAAAAGTTTTGCAATAACACACATATTCCTAGAAAAACAAAAAATTTGGCCTCACTAGGGTTTTTATTAATGGTCTGACTCTACAAATTTTATGATCTCAAGAGGGTGAACTCTAATCTAGGTGCACCAGGGTTTTGACATAGTCTGAGAACTTAATCTTCAGGATCTACTAGGGAGATCTGATAGCCCAACAAGAGACCACACCTGTGGAGATTTCTTCCACAAGGACATTTATATAGTGGTTGTCACTACCACAGTGAAAATGGCTATTACCACTTGAGGTTCCGTCAACATGGTCAACCCAATTAAGGGAATATCCACTATGGTTAACCCTCTCTAAAGGTGACTCAAAAAATATACCACATGGAGACTGGTTCTAGATTCAAGGATCTGAGTTTTTGGTACTACCCAAAAAGGGAGTAGAGCATAATCCTCTAGCCTTTTCACTTTTAACCCAAACAAAGTAGACAAATTAATCCGACATGCTAAGACCAAGATTATCTCACAAAGATCTATGATGTCAACCACTCATGATCTATCAACCTCTCTAGAGAGAGAATGTATCAATCAAAAGCTGAAGATGCACAAATCTAGTAGAATGTGAGACTCTCTCAGTAACCTCCCTACCTACAAGGGTTCCTTCATTGAGAAGAGTTTTGCTGGAAACCCACTCTCTCAAGAGCCACGAATAGTGTTCATAGGGCCTATTTACTATGTGTAACAAAGATGTTGAAAAACAAATCTATGTTCATTTTTATAGCCCAAAATGAAATATGTGATATGAAAGCAATAAAGGTCACACAAGCTTGACACACAAGAGTTTTTTTTAATCTAAATCAAAACATTATCAGTTGAAAAGATTACCTAAATTCCTCGCAACGTGCTTAGTAGATTCTTACCTATTTTTAGCAATTCTTGTGCACTTTTTCCAATCAAAACCAACAGAGATCAATCAAAAATAACAAATTTCAATTGTTAATGTTACCTGTTAGTCCAAATCAGAAAAAAAAAAATCTGGAAAACTGCCTAAAAAAGTGAAACGACAATTGAAACCTAGCTCTAAAACTCGTACGATAGTGGGTCACACACCAGACGATAGTCTAGAAACTTGTACAACATTGGGTACAAGATCATACGACAATAGATATTCCAAACAACACTGTGATCCTGATGGTATGATCCTTGATCAAATAAACTATCGTACAATAGTGGGTATCTCCTAGTACGAGTTTCTGACAAAACTCATACAACAACTATACAAACAGAAATTAAAAACCATAGCTTGAAATAGAAAATGACAAGAAGATGATAGAAATTGAATGGAAACCCATTTCAAGGCCCCACGATGGGCACCCGAAATGTGTGTGAATTTTGTACTTGATCTATAGACACAACACTTCAGTAAAACATTAGAGGTTAGTTAAAATTGAAATCGTGCAATAAATGAAAAACTAAACTAACTAGATGATTTACTGCCTTCTAGTAGATGCGAGTATGTATTCTCAGATTATACCAAGATCAGTGACCTCGACGACACCTAAACGAAAGATTTGAATGTAAAATCTAGATATGGAATGTATGCAATTAATGTATTTTTTTAAATTTTTAGATGCAAATAAGATGAAAAATATATGAATCTATGCTAATATGAAAATTGATATGCTAAAATGATCTAACAATAATATTCTAAATGATATAGATACTATGCAAAACAATGAAAATCTCACAACAACTCGAATTCTCAAGATTGATTCTTCAGTCTCCAATTCAGCAATGTGAGTGTGCAATTCATGGATGGATCTCAAATGAGGAGTTGAAGCCTTAATTTATAGAAATCTAGGGCTTTGGAGGTGCATGAAAAAAATCCATAAATCACTCAAATAACTCAAGTTGATTTTTGAGTTATTTTTAAATAAAGGATAATTAACTCACAAAAACATGCAAAAGCAGAGTTTAACTCAAAATAGAGTTTAGATTTAATTGATAATTGATAGTTGTCTGCTTTTGTGATTGTGCATGTTTTATTTATGAATTAATTTAATAATAGAGTGATTTATTTCCAACTTAACTAATTTTGAAAAATAAAACAATTGATTTATGGGTTAATCAATTATTTTTCAAACTTTTATTCAAAATAATATTATTAAAAATTGACAACTTGTTTTAATTAATTAAATAGGAATTTAATCAATTATTCATAAGATTTTGGATTTATTGTCAAATTTAAATAATACAATTAGGAATAAATATAATTAAGTTCAATTAAACAATTAAGTGGCAGAATTAAATATAATTAATTAAATATTTAGAATATTGAATTAATCAAACTTTAGGATAAATTGGATTTATCGCCAAACAATCATTAAATTAAATTACTAGGATTCCCCGATGCAGAATTTGAGATAATCAATTAAATTCAATAATGTTCAGATGTGCCTTAGGTTAGGACTTCGATGTTGATTTTGTTCGATATGTCGATATAAGAGGTTAATGGACCTATAGCCCATTTTCGAGGTATTACAACAACATCTCAAATAACACTTCAAAACATGATGAATCTATGAAGGAATTTGACCAAGAAGTTCTTTTGCATAAACTCCTTCGTGCTAAGATGATTACTAGACCTAAACGCAACAAGAAACATAGTCCACACTTGAAGACTCTTCCTTTTTGTTTATATCATAGATTTCATGATCACTCTACTAATGAATGTCAAGCTTTACATTATAAAATTAGGCAACTCATTGATAGTAAGGTTATTTATATATCATGTGGCAATGAGTTGTATTTCAATCCTGTTTTCTCTAAATAACATTTATGTTCCTATTATGGAGCTCCACATTATGTAAACAATGTTAGCCTAATCCTTGGGGGCTCATTGTCTTGCATAGTGTTGTGAGCGATATAACAGGTCCCCTTCCATCTTTGTTCCTACTATTGGGGGGCAAGGATGCCATCTCCTTTTTCTCCATCTTTCTTGGATTCCACTCTTTCCTTGGTTAAGCAATGTCTATCTATTATGTGATCCAATCATACATCAAAATTTTGGTTTACATTAAGGATCTCTATCCTTGATCACAACCTCTTTCATTGTTTGACATTGGGTTTTCCATGGTTGATAAATCTCTCACCTTGGAAGCTGGACAGTGTGTTATCCCTCACAAGGGTTACTTTTTCACTTCTTGCATGATATCTCTTTGCATTCATCCCTTCCATGGCCTCATAGGAGTTGTGACCTTCTTGGCTTGGACTGGGTGTTGTCTATGGATATTTTCTTGATGTTGAAGAAGGTTTTATCCTTGTTCTTTTTCTTTCCTTAACATGTCAAAATAGTATGTTTTTGCTATCTTAAGGAGGGGGGCATATATACGGCCTCCCTCATTTTATATTATGCATTTTTGTTCTAACCTTTTGTTTTGCAACATGCTAAATCTCAGAAGGTAACATACATAAGTTGCTAAATCCTAAAGAGACACATTTTTTAATTTTCAATATGCTAAATCTTGGAAGGTAATGCACATAAGTTGCTAAATCTTGAAGAGACACGCATTTCCAATATGCTAAATCTTCTGAAGGTACTACACATAAGTTGCTAAATCCCAAGGAGACATGCATTTAATATTCATAGTGATACAAGAAGGTGGATCTATGGGTATTCTAAAAGCCATCAGAAGATGCATTACAATTTCAAAGCACAGTTTATGGGTGAACTATCGGGTCTTGCTACCTGTTGGGCTCTCCCACCAGGGTGATTCATGGTAAGGTGGGCATCTTACTGGGTGAGGTAATCACTTTCTCCTTTCTCTCTTTTCTCTTTCATGCTAGTAGGACTAGATCATGAAACTATGTTATTTATAGTGTTTCTCTTGTCTTTCTTATGTAGTCATTTATGCTTTT